>PVLD010000171.1:0-356591 GCA_004027595.1 Dinomys branickii | reverse complement strand
GTACAATCACAACTAATCTATAGACAAGGTGATATGATCTCAACAGTGGTTATTGCTTTATCCATTGATATCTTCGAAGTGTAAATATATAAACCCATATACAGACATGCAAATTTAGTCAGACAATTAATCCTCTCAACAATAGAAAAAACACAAAAACCAAAAATCCAAAGACAAAAAACAAAACAGGCAAACATCAGCAACAGCAACAACAACAACAACAACAAAAAAAACACCACTTGTTGCTGCTTTACATATTGATATCTTCGAAGTGTGTGTTCAGGACAACACATACAGACATACAAGATTGATCAAATAACCCGTCATCGATTATTGCTTAGCATTAAGCGATATATTACAATAGTAGAGACATGAAGGAAATCTGTTCTAAAACAAAGAACAGATGGGATGAAGGAAAGTAGAAAAGAAAAAGACAAAAATGTATGTATGTATATATGAATATGCACATATGCAGGAGGGCTAACATGGTTCTACTATTGTAAAGTGTTTTCTTAAACAAAAGAGAGGGTAAATCTTCCAGGGTCTGTAAGTAAGAGGCTTAGAATGCAACCAACTTTTAGAATAACCTGTTCCGATTTCCTTGCTGGCTACACCTGTAAAGCACTTAGCAGCTGCCCTCCCGTGAGGAAGCAGTGGGAGCGAGAACAGGAGGGAGCCCTCAGTCTGTGGAAATAGGGAAATGGTGGTGCAGGGTCGGGGTCTAGGCAGGGGCGGGCGGAGCCACACGCCATGAGAAAACCAGCTGGACCTTTGGGGAAGGTGGCTGCAGGATGGGCTTCTGGCATCACATCCTCACAGAAACCTGACTTCCCTGAAGCTAAGGGGAGACCCTGGGAAGCATCAGCTGGCTCAAGGCCCGGGCCAAAGTCAGCAGTGGGAGGAGGCTTGGGTGACCTTGAGTAAGTTCTCTCAGCTCCCAGGCTGGGGAGTAAAACCTCCGGCGCGGTGGGTAAAGGAGGCAGACTGGAGACCACCCTGGAGAGAGGCTGCCAGCCACTCCCCTGCAGGACCCGGGCCATCTGCCACCTAACTGCATCTAGCAGGGCAGTCCCAGCAGCACAGCAGCACAGGGCAGAGCAGGAAGGCTGCTGAGGTCACTGCAGGCAGGGGCCCAGGAATCCGCAGCCCTCTCTAATGAGGAAGTAATTCAGTTAGCTCGGATTTCCCTGTCAGCAGCTTTTATTAAATGCAGGCACGGCCACGCTATTAGGGACATGAGGAGAAGCGCAGGAACCAGAGCGGGTGGCAAGCGAGGCAAGCAGCGAGAGAGGCAAGTTGTTAGGCACATTAGGAGGTGGGGGAGAACGAGGGAAATAAAGAAAACAGAAAAAACAAAATGAGGCCGCAGAGAGGGAAATCAAGCACAAAGCTGTCCAGAGGAGGGAAGGTGGGGGGCTGCGTTCAGGGCCTGGTGTGCTATTGTGTCCCGCACAGCCTAATCAGGTGTTCACACAAGCCCGCCTGCTTTGAAAGTCCTTGTACTGTTCAGCCTGCCCCAGCCTCAGGGCTGCTGCAGAATGGAAAGACACAATAACAGCGAGGCAGAAACACACAAAACACAGCGTCTGTGGTTCCTAGTCTCCCTCACGAAGTCAAGGCGATGTGTTTGGCCACAGGGACCACTGAGGCAGCATTAGGACCTCCTCTGGGGAGCCCAGGGGTTCTCAAGGGTACACCAAGAGAAAGGGTTGCTGTAAATGAAACAACATTTATTGAACAGTTTTAAATACTTTTGTCTGTATCAACTGTTAAGGTATTACCATCCCGATTTTACAGATGAGGAAACTGAGTCTTAGCAAGATGAAATCAGGGGTCTGCAAATATGACCCTCCTACTGTTTGTATAAATAAAGTTTTATTGGCACAGAGCAACACCCATTAGTTTGGGGATCGTTTATGGGTTTCTTGCTACATGAGCAGAATTACACTTGATCTCAGCCAAAAGGCCAAGAAGCCATACATGATCCAAATTGAATAGCTGTGACAGGGATGGTGGCCCCGAACACCTGAAGTATTTCCTCTCTAGGGCCTGTTAGGAAATGTTGACTGGAGCCTGGGTTAAATGACTTGTTCACAGTCACAAAACGGGAGGAATAGAGCTGCTGTCCAATCGAGCTGGATTCGGCTTGATTCAGGAAGCTCTACAGGCCAAGGGCAGGCTTGGAAGGCCAGCTCTTGGGGAGCACAGCCTGGTCTAAGTAATCCCAGGGCAGGGAATAAGCAGGAAGTATGGTTCATCTCTACCTGCCTGTCACAGGACTTGGAGCTCAGGCCCACTTGCTCCGGCTCCTGAGTTCCAGTGGCATGCTGAGAGCAGAACATGTGACCAGGGATGGGGGGCAAACACCTAACTCCAGGCCTTGATTGATGAGCAGCCCTTGTCTGTGTTGCTTGCTGCTATTCCTGCCGGTGGTAATCACATCAGAGGTGTTGTAAATGAGGAAATTCAATGAGTCCATCTGGAAATCTGTGGGTGGTGGCACCTCCCAGTGGAGAACACCTGCCCTCCGGAAACAGAGTGTCAATGGGACAGCTTGAGGGGGGCTGGGAGTCAGCTCACAAGAGTTCTCTGAGGTACTTGAGTTTGCTAGTCAGCTAACTTTGTGTATTGCTAATGGTAATAGTGTGCACCATGAATGGTTATTACAAGCTATAATATTAGTTACCATTTCATCCATCTGGAAGGGTTGATTAGGCACCTGCCATGTACCTAATCTGTTCTAGTCTCAGAGGAGGAAGTAGCAAATAAATCCTTGACTCTGAAACTTACCTTCCAGAGAGAGAAGCCAACTTCTCATTGGATCCAGTGAATGCACGCTCGAACTTCAGGATACAGAAGTAGCATGCAGAAAGAAGCAGGGAAGGAACACAGCCTATACCTAGTGAAGCAAGGAAGAGAACCATATGAAAATGTGGGAGAAAGTGTGCTGGGCAGGGGGAAAGTCACTGTGAAGGCTGGGAGGTAGGAAAGAGCATGGTGTGGCTCAGGAGGCTTGTGTGCTAGAGCAGAAGTGGCTGTCTGGAGCGCAGAGACAGAGGAGGTACAGTCAGCCTGGAACTTGTAAAGGCTTTTGGAGGCCAGGGTAAGACCTTGGCAGTCAGTGAGTGAAGAAAGACTAGAGAGGGGTGGAACTAGCCAGAGGAGCTGGGGTGTGGCAAGTTACTGGCTTTTCTTTCTAAAGGCCAAACTCTTGGTGTGTGCTTATGGGTGGATGGAAATATCCCAGAAGAGAGGAAGATGCTGCTGCTAAAGATGGGAATCGTTTTAGTAGCCAGCTCTGCATAGACACAAGTGCTTGCTCCAGGAACTGGCCTGCATTCCTGGTCACGTCCTCATAAAGCTCTGATGTACAGGGTGACCTCGCACCCAGGTTTTCTGAAATGACCCCCGATTACCCCTGTTTTCTTGTACAGTGATGAATCATTCTCATAACTGTCCCTGTTTGGGGCATAAGTCATGTGGGCCATTCCACATATGACACAGGGACTGTTTTTATTCCCATTTCAGAGATGAGGACCCTGCAGCCAAGGAGGTGACATCAGAGAACCAAGGTTGCATAGCCAGTACCTAAAAGTAGGCCTTTGATTCCAAACCCTTGGCCCTGACCCCTGTGGGAGGAAGTTTGAAGAGCCCAAACCTCTCTAGGCACAGACAGGGGCACAACTAATCCCTGTACATGGGGCTGTGGTATTAGGATCAACTCTGGAGTCACACCTGGCCCACAGCCCATCTACCTGCCTGAAGCAAGTGCTACAGAACCAAGGACTTGGTCGGGGAGATGCTGTTCTGGGCTTGCAGCTCATCCAGTGCTGCCAAATCGCCAACTTTTGCCCATTTTGTCTGATACCAACAACTTTCATATCTCACTCAGATAACCATAGACCATGTGTTCTTACCACTTTTTACAATTATGGGTGAAGTAGGAGTGGCTCAAGGCTGCAGAGACCTATAAAGTGCTGCTGTGACCTCCATCCTGCACCCAGCATGAAGATAATCAAACCATCGTGATGACATTCTTTACAGTTCTACCAGGAACATACTGCAGAATCCCCCTTCCTACAGGGCTCCTCTTACTCACCCTCTGTCAGTCTTAAAAAAGAACCTCTTGCAGCAAATGGTGGTGCACACCTGTAATCCCAGCTCATCAGGAGGCTGAAACAGGAGGACTACAAGTTTGAGGCCAACCTGGACAATTTATCAAGACACTGTTGTAAAATAAAATAAAATAAAATAAAATAGAGCTGGGGGTATAGCTCAGCATTCTCTGAGTTCGATCCCCAGCATTGTAAAGGAGAGGGGGACTCTTGGGCCTATTAGGCAACATTTTTTCCCCTAGGTAGGGAGACAGGGTAGTTTATGGTGGTGTGGTCCTAGCATTTTTCAGGGGAGGGTCCCCCTCCACGTACCCTCCTGCTTTCCACTACAGATTCAGCATCCCAGTATTCTCCAGTGGCAGCAGAGGTCCGATCAGGGCCAACAGGCTGGGGCTAAACATGTCTCCTCACCCCCAGTAAGGGCTGTGAGAGGCCCCTGTCATGGCAACCTTCATTTTGACCTCAGACTAATAACTTTCTTCTTCCTGGAATTCTCTAAGTAGACTGCTACCCGCCTTCTCCTCTCTCTTCTCCCAGTGACCATTTCCAGAGTGATAGATCATGGATCAAGTTCTCAGTCCATGGTTAGATGGCTTCCGGCAAATGAGTGAGGCAGACTCTGAGAGGAAATCAGCCAATGACCGCAGTTCAATTTACTTATAAAAATCAATGGAAAGGTGAGAGAAAAATATCCCACAAATTCATCTTAAGTGAAGATTGTTTTTTCTTTTAGTACTGGGTATTGAATCTAAGGCCTTTGTACTGAGCTACATCCCCTGTAGCCACTTTCTCTCCTTTTAATTTTATTTTAATTTTTTGAGACCGGGTCTCAATAAGTCATTAAGTTGTCCAGAAAGAGCTCAAATTTGTGATCCTCCTACCTCAGCCTCCCAGAGTCCTGCACCACCTTGCCCAGTTTTCCTGGATATCTTAATAGTTTTCACTGCTGGTTGTTGACTGCCTGGCACCATCAAGTATATAATAGGTTGGCAACCCCAGTTCTTTTAATACTCCACACCCGCAGCTTCATGTGTTATCCACAAAAATTTGTGCAAGGCTGTGACTGTCACCTAAATTGAAGAGATAAGAACATGTCCACAGTCCCACTCTGGTCAGAGGTGAGCCATACATTTCCGTTCTTTCTGCTCTCTACAGAGGTAGAATTTCCCACAATGAGCAGGGAAACACTCGGAAAGAATAATCACTCAGCTTCCTGATCTGCTATTAATGGTGTTACGGTTTAAGTCTCCCTCCTCCAAAGGCCTAAGAGTCAAAAGTTTGGCTACTAGGTTGTGCCAAGATTGGGAAGTGGTGGAACCTTTAGGAGGTAAGGCCTGGTGGAAGGAAGCTAGGTCACTGGGGGCTGTGCCCTAGAGTGATATGTTGGGATACCAGTCTCTATTTTCTGTCTCTCTTTTTCTTCCAGCCATGAAAAGGTGAAACGGACTCTTCTACCAAGCACATTCTCCTACTATGATGTACTGTGCTGCCACATGTCCAAAGCAATAGGGCCATGTGACCATGACTGGACCCCCTGAAGTTGTGAAGCTAAATAAACCTTTCCTCCTTATCAGCTGATGTTGTGGTTGAGATCTAAAATGTCTCCCAAAGTCTCATGTTGGCAAGATGATTGGATCATGGGGGTGCTATTAGGAATGCAGCTGAATGTGCTGTGAAGACGCAGATCATGACCTGGAGGGGCTCTCTCCCTCCTCAGCTATTCCCTTCTCTCTGCTTTCAGGATGCAATGATGTGAGCACCTTCTTTTCGTTTTTCTGCAACAGGTCCTTCCACCATGCCATTTCTGTGTCGGAGACAGTCATCCCTGGACTGAAACTTCTAAAATCTCTGAACCCAAATATACCTCTCCTCTTTTAGGTCGTGTCAGGTACTTTGCCCCAGCAATGAAGAAAGTGACTAAAATGTTGTTTATCTTAGGCATTTTGTTACAGAGTCAGAAAGCTGGTTTACACACTGGGGAGGGGAAGAGAAGGCAACATTTCACTTCTGGAGGTAAAAATCTCCTTCCAGGGCACCTGGAGCAAGGACTGAGGACTAGGGAAGAATAGGAACTTCAGACACTGAAGGTAACTATCTTGGTTACTTTTCTCTTGTTGCTGAGACAAAATACCCAAAGCTCAAAATTAAGTAAGGAAAGATTTATTTAGCTGACAGTTTGTGGATGTTTCAGTCCATACTTGGCTGACTCCAAGGCAGAGGGGCACATGTCAGAGGGCAACAGTTCATGGTAGTGGAAAAGCAACAAGAGCAACAGGGAGGAACAGCAGAGAGCAAGGCTCTTTTCCTCTCTTATGTATGCAAAATCTCACCCCAGGGCAGGCACAGCACTCACATGCATAATCCCAGCATTGGACCATGGATCAATCATAAGCTCTAGAAGCCCGCCCCATGACTGCATGAAGTTTCGGGGGGACGTTCTGACACAAACCCTAACAGTAACCAACCACATGCCAAAGCCACAGGTCTAAGGGCTGACCTGGCCTGCAAAGGGAAAGGACAGGCTCTCACCTGTACATGGGGAGGTAGGGACCCTGGCAAGGTCTGGAGGAGTGATCTAGAGGCCAGCTCCAAGCTCATTTCCTGGGGGCTTTGAAAAGTCACTCAAGGAACAGCATGTTCATCAAGCTTATTTTTAAAGCCTTCCCTCATCTCTGATTAGTAGGAGGGGAAAAGTCTCTGAATTCCCACTTTGCTGCAGAAGACAGTGAGGCAGTGAAAGGTGACTTGATCAAGGTCACGCTGCTGGAAGACGCCTGCATAGGCCTGGAGGGGCGGGGCCAGCTCTGGGCCCAGCATCTGTTCGCCACCAGTACGCAGAATCCACTCTGGATCTGCAGGGGTTGGCTTTCCCTTCCCCTGCCAACCAGCATTCCAGCCCTGCTCTGTTTCCACAGTGCTCCACCTTGCCCTGAAGACAGGGAGCTGTGGGGCCTGATGGATTGTTATTTTTATTATGAAATAATTCATACATGCACAAAGAATGAACAATGTGCGTGCAAGATACACAAATTAATAAAATGAGTTCCCTTGAGACCAGCTTATGAAACAGAGTATTATAGTAACTGGGAAGCCCTTGGTATCTGGGCCTCTTGGGCTTCTCCCCCAAGAGATAAGCCCTGTGCTGATTTCTGCACGCACACACCGCTCTCTCGCTCCTCTGTATGGTTTGCAAGGCACATTTATATTCCTAACAATGTGCCATTTCCCTTTGCATGTGTTTGAGCTGAGTATGAATGGAGCCCTAGCTAGCACTACGCAAGAGGACAATGTGTTCATTTAAACCTCCCTCGGGCCTTAGGAAGGAGGCCTTGTGATTACCCCCATTTTGTAGGTGACGAGAATCACAGGAAGTGTAACAGATTTCCTCAAGGTCACACAGCTGGTAGGTAATAGAACCAGAACTGGAACTTGAAAAATCTGGCTCTAGATTGTTGCATGGTGCGACATAGTGTCATTCTGGGGTGATCCATGACTTGCTTGTGTCTCCTGGGGCCTGCAGCTGCCCTCCTTCTTGTGTTTCCCTATGACACAGTGACAAGCCTGTGAGGCTGCAGGGCTGGGCTTGTAGTTTTGCAAATCAGATACCGGTGAACACTTGCCTGCCTGATCTGTCTCACCAGCTAGGCCTTGTTTTGATCAAGTGTATAAGGAATCAGTGACCCTGTCCTCTTCCCAAGAACTCCAGGGTGTGACTTATGCAATTTAAGGCCCCTTTCATTCCTTTCGCTGGAGCTTGGTTAAGGCTTACATGTAGAAACACGGGCACACGAGCTGATGACTTTGGGGAAGGTTCTCCTCACTGATCATGGGCTCAGGGTGGTGGGGAGAGAGGAAAGGAGTGCAGATTCACGTGGAGAAACCTGGAAAACACTAGCTTGATCTGGTGGCCAAGCTCAACACTATCGGTGATGGGTCCCGTCGATATCATATAACACCTACCCTCCCCTGTACAGTGTGACGGGACGGGCACTTAACTCTGCAGCAGCTGTGACTACAGTCTAACCATGAAGAAAGATGTCAGACAAACCCAGACGGCTACATCTGCAGAGTACGTGATGGCACTTCTCAAAACTAGCAAGAACATGCTGGATGTGGTGGTACATGCCTGTAATCCCAGGATTTGCGCGGCTGAGACCAGAGGAGCTCAAGTTTGAAGCCAACTTGGGCTATGTAAGAAGTTCAGGGCCAGCCTGAACTATGCAGCAGGACCCTGTCTCAAAAAACAAAAAATAAAACAAACAAACAAAAAACCCAGGAAACCAACCCAATAAACAAAAGGCTAGCAAATTCACTGAAACAGGGAAGACCAAGAAGCTGTCACAGATCAGAGGAATGAGGACACAAGATGACTGAATGTGATATGATCTCTCATCTAGAAAGAGACTCTGATTTCATTTTAAAAAAAGATGTTATTGGGAACATTCATGGGCTTTGAACAAAACCTGCTGTTCAGTTCATAACAGAGAACACCAGAGGAGGCATATGGAGTGTCTGTGTGGTCTTGGCAACTTTTCAGCAAATCCAAATTCATTCCAAACTAGTGCAGCGGGGTAAAGGGGAGCAGAAGCAAGTCCCCTCTTCTTTCATTATCCTACATCTGGAGACAGAACTGCAATAGCCACCTAGGCACTGAGAAGAGTGACATCGTTTTCCTGGTAAGGACAGCAGAGCAGCAGAAGACAGCATGTGTGTGTGTCTAACACAGCATTAGGTTTTTGAATTATGCACTTTTGCACTGGTTTTTGAATTATGTTTTTAGGTTTTTGAATTATGCACTTTATGCACCCCACACTTCCTTTGTGTGTGCTCATAAAGCCTTACTGTCAAAGTACTTTTAGATGGAATTTTGTGGATCTTTTTTCTGTTACTTGTAGCTCAGAGCATCATAACTGGTCTCTTCCCAGACCCAGACTTGTCCCCCTTGGCCTGTGTGGACCTGGCCCTACTTAATAGCTGCTTGTGCAGCCCTTGCTGGGGCCAAGGCACCCTCAAGCTCTCATTCCTGTACGGGGCTCCAGCTTAATTAATCTTGTGCCAAGCGTGGGTGCTGAAACGATCCCTGTGGAGCCTGGGAGATGATTGTGCCCAGGGAAACAAAAGGGAAGCACTAGTCTGTGACAGCTGATATTAAAATGACTACAACTCACTTCCTATCCAGAGCCAATGCATTATATTCCTAATAAATAATGGGTTACTGCAGGTTAAGTGTCTGTTGCTGCATTCCAATTGTTGATATTTAATTAGCTCTAAAATTAAAGTGTTCTTTTATCGCCACACTGCTAGGACTACTTGATTCCTAATTGATTGAGATTAAAGTGTCTCCCAAAGATCCCGGTGTCCCTCTGTCAGCCCAAGTGTGAGACAACTTAATGAAAATGTTTGACATTTCAAAGTGTGACATAAATATCTTTAAATTAAGCAGAAGATAGGGGTTTCGTTACATTCCGCGATCGGGGGATGGATGGGCAAGGACACATTTCTTCACAGGGCTGAGGTTTTATGAGGGAGATGATTGCTGTGAGATGTTTCACATTGGCCTTGACAAAGTGGTACAGGCTTGGCCATCTTTTTTGGTTGTCATCAGGGAGATGGTTGGCTCCAAGTTGGTTTTCTGTCTGAGATACGTGGTGGTGGTGGTGGTCTAAGATATTTGTGGTAGAAAGAGGACTGGTTTTGGGACTCAGTGTGGATTTGGACCCAGTTCTGCCCCTTCTGAGCGTTTCTTGGTTTGTCTAAGTTTTAGTTTCCAGATTGTCTCACAGGATAATGGCATATACATCTCAGAGTCACCATGAAGAACAACAGATCGTGTTGGCCAAAATCTGAATCAGCTGCCCAGTGAGTGGGGCCGTTATGAATGCCTCTTACATAATGTGGATTGAAGATGGCACATGGGCCACCTGTGAGGAGGGCGGGTAACACTCCCAGTTGGCTTGGGCCCTTGGAAGTGTATCCAACTCCAGACCTCTCTGCCTAGGTGACATCTTGGGTAGCTATAGGGGACTTCAAGCCAGATTCAACAACTGTTCTGGCCAACCCTTTTCCTAAAGCCTTAGTCTTTCTTTGAGATATCATAACAAAATGTCCTAGACTGAGCAATTTATAAACAGAAATTTACTGTTCTTAGTGCTGGAGGCTGGGAGGTCCAAGCTCAAGACTTCTTTCAGGGCACTTTCATGTTACTGGGACACAATACCCAGTACCAATAGGAGGAGAGGTTTATTTAGACTCTTGTTTTCAGTCCATAGTCAGCTGGCTGTAAGACAGAAAGGGCGTGGTGAAAGGACATATGGTGAAAGAAAGCTGTTCGGGTCATGGTGGCCAGGAAGGGAGTGAAGGGAGAACCTGGGGAAGAGACATACCCTTCCAGCTCGTGTCCCCAGTGATCCACCTCTTCCAATCAGGCCCCACCTCCACACTTAGCACACTTAGCTCTGAACTCATGCTTGGATAAATCCACTGATCAGGAGAGTGACCCAAGAGCCAATCATCTTTTAAAAGCCCCACCTCTGATCACATGAGGCCCTCTGGAACATTCTAGATATGAACCATAACAAGGCTCCAGCCTGTTCAGTATCTAGTGAGGGCCAACCACCATATCGCTGTTTCTTCCCAAGGGAAGAAATACTGTGCTGTCCCACAGTGGAAAGGGTAGAAAGGACCTTTATAAGATCACTAGTCCTGTACATTGAGACATAATGCTCACAGCCTACTCACCTTTGAAGGGTTTCATCTCTTAGTACTGTGGCATTGGGGATTAAGCTTCAACTTGGATTTTAGAGGGGCCACAAGCATTCAAATCATAGCGCAAGGGTTATTTAAAACCAGGTCAGTTATGAAAGCTGACTGCATTCATCTGGAAGCAATATGAAAGATTTCATTCTACTCCCAACTATTTCTGGAACCACCTCCACAAATGCTTGGGTCACCTCCCTTGACAGTCCTTTCCACTCAAAGAAGTCTCTGGAAGTTTGAACACGATTTCCTTAGCACAATCAAATGTGTCTCTGTGTAGCTTTCACCACCCCTTAGGACCACTTCCACTCTCCTTGCTTTAGGCCTAAACTCTATTTGTCCAATATCTGCTTCTTCCATATTCTATGCATGTGGCAGAATTATACTGACTGGCTTCTTGTGGTTGGATGGAACCACATGATCGCTTCAACAATTAACTCTCTCACTTCTGAGCTGGCCAGATAATTGCCGACGTGAGACCCACCATGGATCCATTGTTCTTCTCTGTGTGGAGATCAGCAAAATTCTGGATGGTGGATTCTCCATCAGGCTAGATTCCAGAGCAAGGACAATGACCACTGGGGAACAGAGCCCCCATGAAAGCACAACAGGAATCAGAAGGAGACTTTTCAGGTTTCTGTAGCAGAGATCTCAGAGTTGTTTGCTGTTGGAGCCTAAACTATACTATCTGTTATGGTTTAGATCTCAAGGATCTCCTAAAATTCTCACATTTGGTGATGGGGCCTGGTTAGAAGGGGTGAGTCACTAGGGACTTGACTTGGAAGGGTGTTTTCTCATGCCTGATTCCCTTGTTTTGCCTCTGCCTCCTGGCTGCCCTGCAGTGAGTAGCTTTCCTCTGCCATGCTGTTCTCCCATGTATTTCCTGCTTCAGAGCCAGCCAGTCAAAGACTGAGCCCACTGAAACCATGAGGGTTCAAAATTACCCTCTTGTCCTTTAAATTGTGAGGTTGGGTATTTTGTTCCAGCAACAGAAGAGTCGCTAATACTATATTTTAACTAATACGCCTGCCTCCTCAGCACCACCTTCCAATTTAGTAGCCCTGGCCATCGTCAGAAGAGTAAGTTGGGTTGAACACTGTAGGAGCTGAGTATTTCCTTGTGAAGCTACTAGTGTTTGCTCCATTAACAGTTACTTGGCTGCGGGTGCTCGGTGGGAAGGCTGTAGGAACCCAGAGGTAATAAGCTGCTGACCTGTATAATCCCATCTCCTACCAAACATGGCACGAAACCTTCTGAGATCTTCACCACCAAGCACACAGCTTCTAGGAGATTGTGCGCACACAGCAGATCTGATTTGGACCCCATGCAGGTGTGAGGTCTCCCCTGCTGTTGCACGCTGGCTCTCCTGGAGCATGGCCTAAATTTTAGGGGGAGATACTCAGTACTTGTGTGCACCATGCCATTCTCAGCTCACACTGGGTTCAACACATTCATTAAGTGGAAAACCATCCCTGGGAGGGCTGCAGGGGAGCGAGCTGGTGAGTATGTGTACCCTGCTTCTGGTTAGCCTTCCTTCCCAGAACACTGTGATGGTGTTGAAAACACCAGACATGATGCAAAATGAATTATTTCCTGAGTTTTTGACTTTCTACTCAAATAAAAAATATCACTTGGCTTGTGAAGTTCAAACACACTTATGAAAAATAGCAGATGCCTATTAAATTGGACAATTAGCTTTGGGAATAGAAAGCTAATCAGAAGCATAGCTTTGACAGCAATTATTTGATCCTGTCTTCCCAAGGATGTCTGCAGATGCTCATTAGCCATAACATGCACATCCATTCACACGGGCGCATTCACGAGCACCAGCCTGCATGCAGGCAACAGGCATTTGTCTGGCAGCTTCATTCCTTTCCTCTGTCCCTGCATCATCACCTTAAGGGAATGAGAGAGCAGAGACACACTGGCTCCTTTCCCTGGAGAGGCCCAGGAGGAAACACTGGCGATACCAATCCTCAGAAGTGTCTGCACGCCCACAAGCAATTTAAGAAAGAAAATGGGGTCAAACTCTATCAAGGGAAGCCAACGACAGACTTCTCTGTGGCCCAAGACATACATTGTGCTCAAATTCTTGCTGCTAGAATATTCCTTTCTCTCCTATCTTGTAGGAATTCTATTTTCTGTCCAGTCCAGATGTTTGGCTTGCAGATGGTCTTACCTGTAACATTGACTTTGCTGGAGCAAACTTCGCAAGGCATACTGTAAAAATCCCCAAGGTACAGAAGCCAAGGTATAAATCCTCCAGCCTCTGCAGAGGAGGGATATGACCCTGTCTAAGCCCCACATCCCTGCTCCCTTCTGCCTGTAATTTATTGCCACTATGGAGAACTGTATGCTATAAAAACCAAAGTAATATAAGTACAGGGGTGCACCATCACGCCCAGCAAGAGAGTAGTTCTTAGCTGGGTGTGATGGTGCGTGCTTGTAATCCAAGCACTCTGGGAGGCTGAGGCAGGAGGATGGTAAGTTCAAGCCTAGCAAGGGCAACTCAGTGAGACCCTGTCTCAAAAAAAGAAAAAAAAAGGAAAAGAAGAGCAAAGCAAAGCAAAGCAAAGCTGGGATATAGCTCAGTGCAAAGGCCTAGAGTTCAATCCCTAGCCCTGCCCCATCTCCCAAACATACACCAAGATACAGAAGCACACACTTGTGAGATTTGCCAAAATGAACCTGGCACTGTTACAATAGTTTCAGGAAGGGCCATTTTAACTCCAGAGCAAACATTTGCACCTAGGCCTCTCTAGACCAGCACAGTGATCGCCCTGAACAGACCTTCCTGGACCTGGGCCGGGGTGGTGGGAGAAGCAAATCTGGAGCTTCTAGGCTGGAGGTTCGGCTCTAAGCCTGAGCAGTGGCTTTCGAGTGTGCTGTTGCATTCCTACAGAGGACTGTTTTAGGTTCCTGCTGTCTATAATGAGATTTAATTGTAATGATTTGGTATTGAATTCCCCTTAACAATCAAGGGGAGTGGATCCTGACCGTTTGTAAATGTGTTTGCAAATAGCAGAATGATGAAAGCTGTGTGGGCCACCCCTCTCAGTGTGCCAAAAGTGGGGATGGTTTAGCTGCTGTGTAGAGGGGAGGACATAGTGTTTAGGAGGGGGAACAGGCCTTGACCTTCTAAGCTGCAGTGAGTGGAGACAGAAGGCTGCTCTCTTCCCCGGGGCTATCCATCTACTGACTAGTGCTGGTGCTGGGTCACGTGGGTATGGGCTAAAGTAGGTGGTTTATCAGAGCAGAGCCCATTCACACTTACATGCAATAGGTAGCACCATTGTAACATCATCGTGGCTTAAGGCCTGGATACATGGGATCTAATCTAGTCCTCACAGTGATGCTCTGCAGTAGGCAATGTCTGCTGATAGCACTGCCCAAGGCCACATAGACACCAAGAGAAGCCCTAGGATTTGAATCCAGGCCATGTGGCTCCACAGTTCCTGACTGGGCTGCTACAGTCCACCGATGATAAGTCAGGGAGGCTCTGGGATTGGGAGAGTAATTTGTTATCTATTGCTGTTTAACAAGTCACCTGAAACTCTGCAGTTTAAGACACATATGTGGCATCTGACAGGGGTGTGGCCGAGCATCTGGATGTGGCTTATCTGGATTCTTGCTTTGGGAGCTTTCACAGCTGCGACTATCAGGGCTAAGTGTTTGATCAGTTGAAGGCTTGGCTGGAGAAATGTTCATTCCCAAGTTCATTTCTGTGGCTGTTGGAAAGTTCTGGGTTCTTGCTGATTGTTGGGCCGAGGGCTTCAGTTCCCAGTGGGATATTGACCTAAGGCATCTCTGAGTTCCTTGTTACTTGTTCCTTGTTCCTTCCTTGTTACTCAAAGAAAACCAGCAGGGCAGAAAAGCTCCTAGCAAGATAGAAGTTGCAGCTTTTTAAAAGGAATTGCAGAAGTGATATCTCATGACCTTTGCCAGGTTAGGAGTCCTGTGGTTAGGAGTCATGAGGCCAGCCCACACTCTCAGAGAGGATCTGGGAGGTGGGGTCCTCTTGGACAGTCTTAGAGTCAGCCTCTGTGTTACAGAAGAGAGGCCATCAGCTCCACTGCCTGTGACCCAAGTCCAAGGTAAAGGAGGCCTCGTGGGCCTGGACTCCTGTCTGTGCATGGAGCAGTTCATTGGCACACCAAAGCAACTGCTGCAGAGAATGGCCTCCTGGTGGCTGTGTCCCTTACCCCTCTCCACAGGGATCAGGGGTAGAGAAAATTTGTTTCTAACAATGGTACTGCACCCTGCTCTGGAGTTTAAAACAATTTCCCACTAGCCTGCCCCTAGCCTTCCTTCTTTCCTTACAGAGCAATGGATCCATTCTCTAATGTGGACACTTACAGAGCATCTACTATACAGTTGTTGCTATGCCCTTTGTAAAGTCCCAAGGTTGAACACACAGCTCATGGTTTCAGATGAGTTGCAATGCTATTGCCTGAGTGGAAGGTCTGTTCCAATGCCTGTGAAGCTCTAGGAAGAAGAGCAGCATAGGAGAGTTTTCAACCATAGCCCAGACAACACAGGTCGCTGTTGAGCTTAGCACTGGAATCTGGATGAGGCAGTGCATTCAGGCCTGGAAAGATGATGACGGGGTTCTCCCCAGGGTGGGTGATGTTTGAGCTGGGTCTGAAAATAAGGAGTCAGGGAGGTGGTGGAGGACAAAGCAGAGCTTTCCAAAGAACGTAGCCCTCCCAAAGGCCCAGAGGGAGTGCAGTGCTTACTGGGAACTATAGATCTTCCTGTGGGACTGGACTCAGTGTGGCAGGAGGAGGTGCAGGTGGCTGAGGAAGTGTACCAGGGATGCTGGCTGCATCCAGGAGGCCCGAGTCTAAGAAGGAACACTCACTGTCAATAAATGCCTTTTGAGCTGTTGTGGTAGTACACACATGTAATCCTAGCAATCTGGGAAGCTGAGCCAGGAGGATCTCAAGTTTGCATCCACCCTGGGAAACTTAGTGAGACTTTGGTTCAAAACAAGAAATTTAAAAATAAAGGATGCAGCGCCAAGGACATAGCTCAGTGTGAAGGCTCTGGGTTCAATCCCCAGTACTAAAAACAAACGCCTTATGACTAGTTCCTGTGTACCATACAGCTTCCTAGAAGATAGCTGTGAACAGTACTGAAAAAATCACAGGGGCCCAAGACTGCTTCCCTTTGGCATCACCTAGAAAGTTTGGGAGCTCTCTAAGAGACTCTCAGGTTCGATAATTCACTGGAACCACTCTCAGAACTCAGCAAAGCCATTATATCTGCAGTGACCATTTATGACAATGAAGGATACCAACGGAGATCAGCTGAGGCAAGAGACCCAAAGGACAGGGTGTAGGGGAGTCAGTGTGGAGCTTCTGTGGTCCCTCAGAGTGGATAGTGCTTACTGTCCCAGCCACAGCGTGTGATAATGCACACTGAGCATTGCTAACTGGGGCTTTGGCCCCAGCATTGGACTCCAGAGAATTTTACTCAGTCATGTGGAGATGGTTGATTGCCTGAGTTGTTGATCTTAGTGTCCAGGACCTCTAGAGGTGACACTGACACTGGGAGGCCCAAAGCCGTCATAAATCATGCTGTAGTATAGACTGTCTAGTGTGGCCCAAGATCCTAGGTAAACAAAGACATCTTATCAAGCAGGACTTTCTCAGGGCTTAGGGGTGACCTCCCAGGATGCAAGGCCACTGTTCCCTGGGCAGGGTTAACCCTTTACTGCACAAATGGTACCGACTAGCTCCTGACCTCAAACAGTGTGCATCCTAAGGAAGAACATAAATCATACATGTACACACACACACACACACACACACACACACACACACACCTCTACCACCACCACCACCACCAATCAGCCAACAGTATAACTCAAAAAGGTCCTGGGTACAGTGGCAGAAAGTCAGGGATCTCACAGGAAGCTGAGCTGGAAGAGTGGAGAGCTGTCCTTCACAGAGGGACAGGAAGACATCTCCCACAAGGCAACCTTGGGTGGAGACCTGGACAGTGGCAGTGACCATGAGGTATGGTGGGTTGGGAAGGAGGCCAGCCTAGGCAATGGACAGAGCCAAGGACTGAGTCCAGAAGGGAGAGGGCATGGCATGCTCAAGCACAGGACAGAAACGGGAGCCAAGGGAGGAGTACGGAGAGTGCTGCACAGGCGTGTGGTGGGTGGCTTCGTAGGTCCTGGGCAGAGCTGGAAATGTTGTATATACCAAGGGCAATGGCAAGGCAGCCTGTGTAGTGCACTGGACACTTAACTAAGGAAAGAGTATAAAGCACACAGAGGGTCCCAATAGCAGCTTTCATAAAACCAAGCACTGTACAGGGAGGGATCTGCAAAGGGGATTGTAAGAGGGGGATCAGGAGACCTCTGGAGAGAAACAAAGGGATAGATGGAGAGTCAACACACTAGCAAAGTCCAGGAAAGAATGTATGGCCAACTCCCCTTGCTGGTGTTGAGGAAAGCTCTGGATATCATGTGGATTTAAAGAGCATGCACAGAGCATTTAAAGAGCAGGACCCGCAGTGACTGGTGAAGGAGCAGAATGTGTGTGAAATTCCAGGATCCTTCCTTGACCTCATACAAGACAGCTGACTTGGCTCTGCAAGAGACTGCAAACTTAAGGTGGAAGTCAGAACTGTGCCTGTGTGCAGGGGGTGTGCACATCCAGGTGTGCGTGTAATGCTGTGAACCAGTCTCTGAGGTTAAGTGAAACTGGGGTCTTGTTGAATCAAGCTGAGCTTCGGGCAGCAAGCTCTGCACATGGTTAAGGACTGCATGGCTTCACCTGGCAGACACACAGCCCTGCCCTGCGCTCACATGGAGAGGAGAGGTGGGAGCCATGGCTACTCAGCAGGTGCAGCGAAGGAGCCAGACAGCCCCCTGGAACACGGAGGGGAAGGTGGGAGTCCTCTTCAGGGAGCTGCTCTACCAAGGGAAGAAGGGAGCAGAGGCCATGGCCCTGGTTGTTTCTCTCAGTGGCTTCCCCTCCTCTCCCTGGAAGTTACCAGAGATTCCAGGGGTGGCAGCGACCCGCACCCCTCAGGAAAACTTCCATTGGCACACAGTGGCACATTGGGCTTTTGCAGCCACCATGATGCCCTGTAGAGCCATAACCTACATCTATCCCATGCCCACCACAGTCGGGCCTTAGAAGAATGTCACTCCAGTTCCAAGCATGGGTCCGTGGCTGGGGCACAGAGTGTTGGTGGGAGGTAGTGGGACATCTCAGGTTTCTGGCCAAGGGTTCCCCTAATCAGAGGGTCCTTGCTGAGCACGCTACACAGATAGCAGCTTAGTAGCCTGAGCTGTCATCTGACCCTCGGGCAGACGCCCAAACTTGCCACCCTGCTGACAGTCACAGAGGCTGACTGAGCCGCTGCATCCCCCAGGACTCTAGCCCTCTGCCCCTAGGGGTCTTGGTCAGTGCACGTCACCAGCAGCACGTGGACTCAGGTTGGCCATGGTCTCGTCCCTCTTACTTCAGCTCACTCTGGATTTTTATAGCTGCTTGTATCCTTTTGTCATCCTGGGAGCGGTAGCCGCTCATGTGTGTCCCATTCCTGCTGCGTCCAGTGTGCCTGGCCACCCTTGAGTGGGTCTCTTTAGTAAACGTCCCCATTACACCAGCTGAGGGTGGGCCTTCCTCCTCCCTTCTCCCTGACCAGTGCGTTGTTCTCCCTGTCTTATCCCCTGCTCTGCTTTATTGTGCTCCGAGGGCACTGTACTTGCTGGGCTTGTCAATAGCCTGTCTCCCCTCTAAAAGGAGGCCGAGACAGGTAGAAGTTCTGTTGGCTTGTGGTTGCATCCCTGATGGACTGAGTCTGCTGTGATGGGTGTTGGTTGAAGGAATCAATGATGGGGCTAGGGGCCCTGCATCTCCTCAGCCCCCACCCTGCTGTCCTACAGGAACTTCTCCTGCAGAGACCTTGGATGCAGCCCCAGGAACACAGGCTCTGGGGGTCTCAGAAGATGCTGGAAGCCAGGAAGACAAAAATGCTTGTGGGAGGAGGGGTGAGGCACTGTGTCGTCTAAGCCACACTCACTCCAGGAAATAAAATGCTTTCACCTTTATTAACACTGATAAGAAGAACACTATGTTCTCCAGGCTTTTAAATCTTACTCGATCATCATTTCCAAGAGAAGCCGCTGAGCCGAGCAGGCACGACAGGCTTGATGCAGTTAAATCATTCTTGGAGTCTGGAGCTCCTGCCGACACCAGGCCCCAGGGAGGGCCTGAGGTTTCTGGCTTCACTTTGGACATCACCTGGAGGAAAAGGAGGATTTTTAAGAACAAGGGTGGACTCAGAGCTCTTGGGGCACTTCACCTTGCCCAGCCTGCCTCAGCATAAAAACTAGTCATGATGGTGGGGTGAAACCCATGGGTATGAGAACCCAGACTGTCTTCATTCAAATCCTGGCTTGGTACTTACTAGCTGTGCAACCTTGGCTGCATTACTGACATCTCTGCGCCTCTTTTCCCACGTTTCTAAAGTGGAAGCAATAATAATGGTAAGTCATCATGGGACCAGCATTAGGACTAAATGAGGTAATAGAGATAAAGTGCTTAGACCTGCATCTGAAGGCTAGAAAGTGTTTGTGTGTCTGTGGGCTGTTATTCTTATTAATGAGGCATTTACCTTGTGTGAGGCAGTAACCCAAAGCAGCTCTCATCATCTCTGATGAACAGATGAGGGCATGGAAGCCTGGGGGATGCTCACCCATGTCCAAGATCACGTACCTTATCGAGGATAGAGACGTGGTTTAAGACAGGCAGTTGGACTTCAGGGCTATGCACCCAGCCACTAGGTCCTCTGGCCTGCTGGTGGCTGCTCCTGTTAGCTTTCCTCAGCCACAGGGCTAGGCACAGCCTGTGAATTTACCCTGGGCCTCAACCTGTGGATGGGGCTCAGTCTGCAACTGAAGCTTGGGGAGGTGGCTAAGGATGGGCTGGAGATCCTGGGCTCCCAGGAACCACATGGCCCAATGTCCTCTCACCCAGAATCAACACGCACTCACTTCCCTGTGGTCAGGTCCTCTGTCTGGCCCCTCTGGAATGACAAGGCAAGCCCCCCAGAATGGGGAGCAAATGCAAACTGGATAGGAAGGGGGTGCACACCAGTGCGGACACAAGTGCTCCGGAACAGATAGTGCTTTCATGTGGATCTACCTAATTGTCAGAGGCAAATTGATCTTGGCTTTTAACAACTGATCTAGGACAGATAAGTCTCCTTGAAGCCTTTACACATGGGAGGCAGCCTGGGGTACTCATGTTTGTGAGAGCAAAACTGCCAACCTCCACGCTCTTGACTTCCAAGGCCTGGGGCAAAGCTGTAGCCTCAGCCTGAACAAGACAGTGACGCCAGCTCTGGTTCCTGACTGGGCTTTTCCAGGGGACCCAGCACCTTGTGGCTGGAGGATGGAGGTGGCCTGGAATGGGTGATCAGCCCTGGCTTGGGGAAAGATAGAAGTCATCCAGGGCTGGCCGGATCTGGAGACTTGGAGAAGGTTAGGAAAACAGCCCCAGTGAGACCATGATGGGAGGCAAGGCTTTTATCAGACTATTCTGCAAAGGAGCCCCACCTCCTATCTCTGGGAGGCGGGCCCAGGGGAATGTCTGCCCCTTTGAGAACAGCCTGTTGCCAAAAAATGTCAAGACCATCTAGTCATAGAGCAGGTGACAAACTGCCTATTTTCAGTAATCAAGCAGGAGGAAGGGTAATAGAAAGTGAGGAACCCGGCGTCCTTGGCAGAATGACTGTCACCTGCTTTCGCATGCGCCCTGCAGACTGGGGTCATCTTGGAGTTTCCCTGGCCCAGCTGGCAGTTGCTATGGCAAAAAGGGCAGACAGCGGCTCAAAGCCTGAGATGAGTGCAGCTGCCCAGGGAGGTCTGAGACCTGGGGGTGTGACATGTATGCTGCTGTACCCTCCATGCAGAGAGAGACGGGAGCAAGTCTCTTCATAAAGGGAGGAGGGAAGAGTTATTACCCATCACACGAGGCAACGGTGAAATCCAGCAGCCCGAGGTGGGCATTCACCACTGATAAAAATCTGTCTCCCTGCCAGCTTAAAGTGCTGCTTAAAAAGCTAATGTATAATTTAAACTGTGCAATCTGGGGCTGGGCTTCTACAGGGCGACAGCAGAGACTCTCCACTGTGGATAAAGAGGCCCTGGAGGAATGGTGGAAGCAGAGTCCTCCTAGAATGACCTGGACAGGGCAGGAGTCAGTGGAGTGCGCAGTGGGCAGTGAGGGCAGGTGCTGGCCCTTTAGAATAGCTGTGGGTGTGCAAGTGTGTTTTGCTGAGGAGGGGCCTGGAGTGTTTTCAGGGCAGGGCTATGCTTCACTGGACTCTCTAAGACACCAGGGAACAGTGAGATGAGGCAACCTCCCTGCCTCTGAGCAGTTATTTTCTTGGGACAAAATGAGACCAGTGTCCATTGGGTGAGTGCCCATTTCAGGGAATCTGAAGGTCCCCCAGGTCAGGTCCTGTTAGAAGCACTGCAGGCAGACGCACCCCACTGCTCCTATAGTGGGTGAATGGTGCCCCCAGAAGTCAGGACTGCCTGGAAACTCAGAACAAGCTCTTAATTTGGAAATAAGATCTACAGGTGTACATAGTTAGGGTAAAGTCATTTTGGGCTGGGGTGACTGGTGTCCATATAAGAAAAGGGAAGGAAAGGAGGAGCCACACAGGGAGGTGCCATGTGACAGCAGAGATGGGGTGGCACACCTGCAAGCCAGGGAGCACCAAGTGCCCCCAGCAGCCAACAGAAGCTAGGAAAGAGGCATGAGACAACCTCTTCAGAGTCTCCAGAAGTACCCAGCCCAGCTGACACACTGGTTTCAAGCTCCTGGCCTCCAGAACCATGAGGGAAAAAATTTCTGTGGTTTTAAACCACCTGGCTTATAGTCACTGGTTGCCTTGACTCTAGAAAAGGAACACACCCTGGAGGGCTGAGCTTCCTGAAGTTCAGATCGCCCTGGGAGCCTCTTGTGTGCTCAGGGCCCAGCCACGGACACCTGTCTTATTTTTCCTATTCCCAAAGTCCACCCTCACCCACTGACAGCTCTGTGGAACACTGAGGGCTTGTGTCATGCATCCCCTTTTGCAGAAAGAAAAACAAAGGCCCATGGGGCTGGGACCCGGTTCTGTCTTCCTGTGTATCAAACAAGGAAGGATACATAGGAATCTCAGAGTCCTCTGAACCCAGACTTGCTCACCTTACCAGGTTCACCTTCATGGGGAGTGGTGAACCTATGGCATGGGTATTATTGCATTTTTCTTTTAAGACAAAAGATGTTAAGGTATGAGTTGTTTTTCCTAAACTAAAAACCTCAGCATTCCAGTTTAATTGCAGTGTTGGCATTTTGACTTAAACAAGTGGGTTTTGGGTTACAGTTTGGCATTCAGTCTCCACAAGGTTCACCATCCTGGCCTTGGCCATGGCCAGGATGGGCAGGGAGCACTGGTGCCCTGGGGCTCTTCCCACTGACCTTGCTGGCCCAGTCTCTCCTTGCATCTACAAGGCCGAGCTCTCTCCCTCCTCTTTGGCCATCACCCCCAACTGCTGAAGATAGGGAGCCTCAGTCCCTTTGTCTCTCACAGACAGCACCCTGCGACTGCTGCCCCTGTACTGGGCTCTGTGTCTTTGGCATGAGGATGGTGGCCGGCATCTGGGGGAGGGCTCCACAGTGGGTGGCCAGGGACACTTGGTAGCTGGTAGTACAGACAGCATGGGCGCCCCATGAGCACATCGATAATCATAAAAGCAGGTAAACTTTATTGTCTGGGCCATTTCGGGCACCGGAGGAAAAAAAACAATGTATGAATTGCAACGATGAGAGATTTACTGGTTCTGTCAGCACAGATAGAGGGGATGGCTGGAATTATTGCAGCCGGGAAGAATTGTGTTTTAGGATCTGCCCCAGGTATTAATTTGTGGCGGGCTTATCCTGTCAGGAACATACAATGCTCACGGTGTCGAGAAGTAATACTTTAAAGGGCCTTACTGCCAATTGGATGGAGCTGGATGTCAGAGCCTAGGAGGCAGCTGATCCCCGAGCGAGCGAGGCTTTCCAATAAGTTCCAGATGAAGCACGTGAGGCTGCTGAGTAATATTATCTTCAGAGTCTCTCAAACCAGATCTGTCCCCATCCACTGTGCCAGCTCGAGGATCATCCTCCCCCTTGAGTCCCAGGGCGACTCCACCTCTCCCCTCACTCAGGCCTGGCAGACTGCAGAGTGCAGAGGTCACAGCTAATGGCCCAAGCTCTAGAGTCCCCTGTGAAGGTCAGGCAAGGTGGGCGCTACTGGGTGACTGGCTACCCTTCCGATTCTAGGTCAGATTCTTCAGGCCAAGGCCTTCATGACCTCTGTTATGTTCTCCAAGTCCTGTTCCAGAGCCCTCTTCTCACAGCCTGTAGATGGAGTGTCCAGCTCTGTGGCCCTTGCTAAAGACTCACGCACCCTTTCCTTCTGCCCTTCATCTTGGGCAGGTCTAGTTCTGGTCTGATTTTTGCCTAATGCCACATCCAGTCCAGAGAACACATTTCTTGCACCCCTCTTTTGAACCCTAGATTAGTTAGCTTTCCTGTCACTGGGACAAAAATGCCAGATACCTATAACTTAAGGAGGACAGGTTTACTGTAACTCAGAGTGTCAGAGCATTCTGTCCGTGGTAGGTGGGCTCCCAGGCAGAGAAAACATGGCAGAAGGGCCTGGTAGACAAAAGCTGATGAAGCCCTGGTAGCCAAGAAGCAGAGAGAGCAAGAAGAACCAGAAGAGCGGCACACACGTGCACACACAAACACACGCATGCACACGCATGCACACACACACACACAGGAAGTCCCCCACACGTCAGTGGGCTCATGGCCCTGGCTTCAGTCTCCTCCCTGCTCTTCCTTTGGTCCAGGCCCTCTAAGAGCCGAAGGATGCAGCAGAGATTGAAGCTGAGTGAGAAAAAGAGACAGATGAAAAGATTTGAGTCCCTTGAGTTCTGTGGGAGCCACCTGCCCCCTAAGACCACACCCCCGGCCAGAGCAGCCAGAGGGCGTCAGCTGGAGCAGGAAGAACATAGCTTCAGAGGAAGTGCGCTAGAACAGAGATGATGTCGGTAGCCATGCAGTCCCTTCAGCCCTGCAGAGCGAGGCTGTGGAGGGGGCTAACTCCAGGCCCAGCTGGGCTGAGGGACCAAGTAGGGAGGTGTTTTACAAAACACGGGAAAAGCCAGGAAGCGGCAGGCCTGGGCATCCCTGCTGGAACGGCTTGTATCTAGATGTCGCTCCAAAGCCTTAGGCCCTAATAGGTGGGGCTTCGGGGAGGTGACTGGATGCTTTACACTCAGTGGATCCATCCTCTGATAGTTCAGCTGCTGAGTGTGCTGTCAGGAGGTGGAATCTGGTAAGAGGTGGGTCACCAGCAGCATGATCTGGAAGGATATGTTTCCCTCCCCATCTTCTTCTTTCCCTTTCTGCTTCCTGGCTGCCAGGAGGTGAGCAGCTTCCCACTGCCAGAGCTTTCCGCCATGCTGTTTCTGCTGCAGAGCCAGTCAACCACGGACTGAAAACCATGAATCAAAATAGCTCTTGTCTCCTTTGGGTTGCAGGCATTGGATACTTTTTCCCAGCAACAAGAAAGGGACTAAGACAGAATTGGAAAGGCAGCCTGAGCACCTAGGACCTGGAATTTGAACCTGAAATGACCAGCACCTTGAAGGGTTCCTTTCTTTTCTGGTATCTCTTTAGGCCACAGTAGTCCAGGCCGCAGCATAGCCCCCAGAGGAAAGCTTAGCTGGAACAAAGCATCAGGCCTTGCTGGGGATGTGAGACAGACCCTGGCATCACTACAAGCTATAGTTAGAGCAAGGTCAGCCTCCGGAGCAGGAGATATGAGTCAGGGCTCCCTTATGCATAAGAGGAAAGGCCACTGGGCCTTTTGATAGAGAGGCCTCTTTCATAGAGCCTGGTTCCAGGTAGAATTCCCAGGACCTACCCTGCTGTGAGAGCCCAGCTTCTCACACTCTCTACAGCACTGCAGGCTCTGCTCAGACACGTCTGTGGCCAGGTGGGCACCACCTCTCCCCAAGTGGCTTTCTGAATATCACAATCCCTAGCGCACTCAGGAGGAAGTGCAAAGGGCTTTGAAGGACAGCAAGGCAAGCTGGTTCCCCCTTTGACCTTGACCAAGGTCAGAGGGGGCAGCTGTGGCCTGGGCGTGGGAGAGCTGATGCTAAATCTGCCCTCTTTTGGCTCAGAGCCAAAATCAGAACAGCTCTAAAAGGGCGTGGGGTGCAGGTGTCTGTGTGGACAAGAGCAATTTAAAAATGAAAGAATAATTTTCTGACACTGATCAAGTATAGCAGAGGCATGTTTTTAGCCCCCCTCGCCATCCTGGAATGGAAGGAAAGGGATCTCTTTCTAGCTCCCTGCTCTGTCACTCCATGAGGCCCCCAGGTGCCACTGGGCTCTGCAGTGTACAAGGGAAGCAAGGGATGGACAGAGGCAGTTGCAAGGGGGAACACAGGAAAGTGTACGCAGCATTCAGAATTTATGTTGGAGCTGGGCAGGGAATGCCCACCTGCAGGAAATCTACCAGGTAAGGTTCATTGGGTGGGTTTGCAGGCTCTGGCCCCAGGACTGTCTACATCCTCAGCACAACCATTGGCTTCACACAACCTGGTGCTTAGTCACATTCAGGTCTGTTTTCTGAGAGACAGATCCAGGCACTAGAGTAAGGGAGTTTTTTAAATCTCAGCTTTTTTAAACCCATAAAAACTGGCTTAGTGCGGCTATGGGGCTATGGTGGGCTGCCACATACTCTGTGATGAATTAAAAATAATTCCCCAAGCCAGGCATGATGGTGTAGGCCTGTAATCCCAGCACTCTGGGAGGCTGAGACAGGAGGATCACAAGTTTGAGGCCAACCTCACTAACTTAGTGACTTAGTGACATCCTGTCTCAAAATAAAAAAGTTTTTAAAAGGCTGGTGATGCAGCTCAGTGTGAAGGACTTGGGTTCAACCCTCAGTACTATGAGCAAAAGAAAAGGACGGGAAGAAGATAGGCAGGCAAACATCACCTTTTTGCGAGGGCTGCATGGTGCCGCATAGGCTGTCTATAAGGAGGGGATCAAGATCTTTCCACAGTTCATAGAGCAAACACAGACTGAGAGCGATGGGGTCTACCCACTTGCCTACTGAGCTTTGGTAAGGTAGGTTGGGAGCTCCTCACCTCTAATCTCCTTGTAAAGATACAGAGAAGAGGTAGATCTGGCCTGGGGCTGGGTCAGAAGAGCTGAGATACAGAGGCCAGAGAAGCCTACTAAGGTGACCACCCCATGGAGGGCAGGAGGCTTGGAAACTCAGCGTGAGGTGTTTGCTGGGGGTGTAAGAAGCATTAGGGAGCCACAGGCTGCCTTCGGCAACTGTATCACGTCTCTGAGAAATAGACAGGACCTTCTACCATATAGCAGCTACCTTTCCTCCTTGGCTCAAAATAAAATTCTCTCTGTGGTATGTTTGAGGCTCTCTGTACCACTTATTCCACACTGCTAATAATCACCGGCTATCTGCAATCTTACCTCCTCCTTTCATTGGGGGCCACCCAGGCTGTGGATCCCATTCCTCCCAAATCCCTTGGTAAGGGGAGCATAACCCAGCACCTTGCGTGCAGTAGGAATACACTAAGTGGTTATCGAATGAATAAATGAACTAATGAAGGAGAGAGTGAACGTTATAGCCTTTGTTGCCACGTCACCCTGACACCCTGCCGTCCTGTGCAGCTCTGAGTTCTACCCACACCTCCACAAGGTTTCTGGTCCTTTTCTGTTTTGACCCTGGCACGATATATCCAGGGGAGCATCTGCTAGAAGCAGCTTCCCTGGAGCCATCCTCCCACCCACAGCGCAGAGTGGCCTCATTCACCCATAGGAATGTTAATGGTCTGATATTTACCTTCTCTTGCCCTTCCTCCTAGCCTTTCCCCTCATCAAATCTGCACTACAACAAATTATTTGGCTTCCCTATGACCTCCACTTCCTGCCTGAAGTCACCAAGTCCTAAGCAGCCTCTCCCAGGGCCCAGCCTCCCTCCTTCCCCTCCCCTGCCTAAGCAGGCACTGGATAGACTCGGCTCTCTCCTGTGCACCCCCTGCCCTCTTCAGGGTTCCTTCAGGGTTCAAAGCCCATGTTCCTTTCATTAAAGCAATCCTCATATCTCTCCGGGAAGTCACCACCATCATCCCCCAGTACAATTAACTTCCTAAAAGGCTCCCTATTTGTAAATAAGCGCAAATGTTGCCTTGCCTGCAAAGATCCTTTTAATCCACAATTATTTTGGAGGGGTGAGGGAGGCACTGTATCACAGTAGGACCCAGAGATGAGTTCAATGTCATTTGAGATATTGCAGAACTTCCTATGGGGTCCAGCTGTCTGCAAATCACATGGGTGGGAGTGGGCTGCTCGTGGCTGGAGACATCAGGCAGCCTCTGAGAGCCCTTCAGAGTCCACAGGGGCATGCTGGAAATGCAAATGGCATGGCACTTGGGGAACCTTTGGGGGCGAGAAGAGAGCCAATCCAGGCACTACTATGACATTCAGGAGGGGCTGGGCAGGGCTGGGACCAGGAAAGGTCTGTGCACAGCAGGTAAGAGCAGGAGGGAGGCCCAGCACCAGTGGGATGTGGAAAAGAACAATGATCTTTGTGGTGGCATTGTGCTTAGAAGGGAGCTCAGCACGGAGCCAGTGACCCTGCTCTGTGGGAGGCTGTGGACCAAAATTTCTCTCCCCATGGACTTGGGCTGCTTGTGCCACATAGCCAGAGCTCAGGTTCAGCCAGACCCTGCATAAGGCTATGCCACACTGCTGGGGGCCAGATGAAGGTTCACAGATGGGCCTGCACGGAGAGGTGGCTGCTTCAGAGAGAAAGGCCTGTGTCTGGGGACCCACAGCCACATTCCAGCTTGTTTCTCTCTGCTTCTCCTCAAAGGGACTCTGTGCTACTGTGTACTTTCCTTCATGATCCCCATGAAGGGATACAGGGGAGCCCTTGGATAGTGCTTGGCACATAACAGGCAACTTACTAATACAATGAATAGACTGCTTAGGTCCAGATCACATTTTCCAAAGATGACCCCAATACTACCTCCCAGTACATGGGCTCTTGACCCTGCTCCCACCCCCCATATCCATCCAGGGAGGATCTCCGCGACTGCCTCAACCAACAGAGTATATGGAACTGACATTAACTGACTTCCAAGATGAGACTATGAAAACACCATGTGTTTCCACCTTGCTTTCCTTGGAGATGCTTGCTCTTGGAACCCAGCAGCCCTGCTGTGCGGCAGCCCAGGCAGCCCCTGCAGAGAGGGCCCACGCAGGTGTTCTGCCTGATACCTGCTGAGGTCCCAGCTGACAACAAGCGTCATCCATCAGAGCTGTGAGTGAAGATGCCTCCTGGTGATTCGGGCCTCCAACTGTCGATGTGCCCCCCCCCCAGCCTTCTAGTCTTCCCAGCAGAGGGCCAGACATCAGAGAACAGAGATGAGTTTCCGCTGCAGCCTGTTCAAACGCCTGACCTAAAACCATGGAAGAGAATATGAGTTGTTCTAGCTCCCTAAGTTTGAGGATGACTTGTTACCCAGCAAGAGGTAACAGATACGGTCAGCACTCATACAGAGCCCTTCGCTGGCCTCCCTGGTGTCTGGTTTATCCATAACTGCCTTTGGCTAGAGTGCAGTCTCCCTCCCCCAACAGCAGTTGCCAGGGTAACAGGGACCCTGGCACGATGAGTGGGTGCAGACTTTTTAAGTAAGGGCCTGAGTTGCTTTCCTTACAAAGGACCACTTGTGTTTCAAGTCTGGACTGGTGCAAAAGGATCTAAAAGCTCTGCCTTCCAGTCCTTACTCCGACATCAGTTCTCAGGAGGTTAGACCCAGCTCCCGGGGGCTGTAGTTCTGTTTCTCCCTCTGCATGCGACGCAGGCTGAACAAGGTGGAATCTTAGATCCCACGGGGCTCCAGGCTCTATGAGTCAGTGTATTCCCTGACTTTCAACGGAGACTCTGCATTTCACCTCGAGGGCTTCCACCCTACCATGCAAGGAGCGAGGGACAAGACCGAGGTTCTGTGGAAGACGTCATTTATTGGACATCAACCGTGCGCTAGGTCCTCAATGTAAATAATTAATAACACTGTGAACACATTGGCTTTCTTTATTATTTGCTTGTCGCTTCTCAGGGTCATCTGCAGATGATTAATCTAAACCATTATTCAGATTCTGTCTCATCGTTTTTAGAGCAGCATTGATAACCACAGCTGTCTTTAATCTGTCCGAAAGACGATCCCTTGTCCATGGAAGGTGGTGGCTTGTTGATGTTTATCCCCCCAGGAGTAGGGAGGATTGTCAGAAGATTTGGGGTGCCCACTGCCTCAGTTTCCCCAGTAAATTTCCCACAAGGGGACCCCGAAGGCAAGTTAGTGAACAAAGTTGGTTTAATGTTCTCTTTTTAAGTGACTGAGTGTCTGCTTTTCTCTGAGTTTTGGTGCCTCGGGAAATACATTCCCTTGGGCCTAAAACACTCTGCCTAATATGTCACTCTTTCCTCCATCCCAGCTTCCGGCTTCCTCCATTCACCCCTCAGGCCTGTGCTCCCCTCGCGCTTCTTCCAGGAAGCCTCCCCTGAGCCCTCCCTAGCTGCTGCTCCACTGCCAACCAAAGCAGCTAGGACAGGCTTATGAGTTGCAGGGCCAGGGCTATCACTAGGATCATAGATGTGTCTCATCCCTCACCAGCAAGCAGGTGCTGTCAGTCTGTTGTGCCTCTTGGTCCACTCCCAGGCTCTTCCCTGGCCCTGCTCCTAGTAGGTGCTCATAAATAGTTGCTGGACAAATTAGTGGCGATCATAGCTATGCCTCTGTCTGCTCACCATGCACGCATGATGTATGAGCAGGCCTTCCTGCAGGACAGGATGCCAGGTGGAGTTATTAGTACCATTAATGAGGATGAGCAGCCAGCTGCCTCTTGCTCCTTTGTGAAGGATGTGCCTATGTGTGCCCGCAGTTCGAATCCTCCCCACACCGGCAACTTCAAGCGATCTAGATTAAGGCACCATTCCTCCATGTGGCAGCCAGGCATCTGAGACGGGAAGAATGACAGCAAGGTTCCCAAATGCTGAGGGAGTCTTCCCTGGGCACAGTCAACGTGCTATCCTACCTAGTTCGGCCTCTCCCCCGCTCTTCCTCCCTTAGCTCTCCTGTCCTCAAGAGAAGGAATCAGAACTCTGGAGGGGACACAGGGTGCTGTGACCAGCAATGGGAGGGGGACCTTGTGCCCTCATCTGAGGCCACCGAACAAAGGATGGTGATACGGGCTTTTCAGGAGGCAAGGAAGGAAACATCAGGGTACCTGGAAAGGTACATTTTAAGACGTGTCCGCCATGTATGCTGGCTTCTGTTGGCTTTCAAGATTCCAGGAAGCCCCGTATAGCCCTTGATCTTTACTTGGGGAGACCCCATAGCCATGTTCTCCAAGATGGAAAATGCCCCTCCCTTCCCCCATATTAAGATCCATCTCCACAAAGATGTAAGTAAAACCCCAGGGCATAATTGTGTGAGGAAGGGAGAGTCAAGTGTGGGTATTACACTGTGAAAACCCTTAACTGCCTGGACTGGCAAATGAATTAACTTGTTAAACAAAATGCATACATCTGCATACATTTGAATACATGAATAGGATCAACTCAGACCCTGCCTAGGTCCAACTTCTCTAGGGAGGCAGGAGAGGGGAGAAGGATCCTGGAAAGAAGAGACTTGGACTGCTCACTCCCTACACCTTAAAGAGCCTTTGTATGCTAAATTCATAGATTAAACACAAAAAGCATCTCCCTGCTGCATTAAAAACTACCCATCAAGGCTGAGGACTCCAAGGAGCAGTAAAATCAATCTCATTGCATAAAGACAACAGCAAGCAATTGGCATGACATTTTAAGTAAATGCTACAGCCATTTGTAAATGTTCATTTTCCAGGAGACCCCATCTATTATATGACAGCTATTTTCTTAGCATCCCAGTGTGAATTCGGTTGGTTTACAGATAAGCCCGTTGAGGAGAATGGATATCAAGATGTAAAGTGCTGTAATACGGACAATTTGTTACTGCTGTACCATGTCACTCTGTCATTATGTATCTGCCTCTCGCAAGGGTTAGAAACCACTTGGCTATGTTTGGAAGTCAGTGTTAATGAGTGAGGGGGTCTAAGTGGGTGGAGAGGAAGTGGGTGGGGTGAAGGAGGCCCCAGTGGTCCTGAGGAGGGACACAGCCCATGGGGAGGTAAATAGGGTCAGCCTTGATACAGACCTTCCTGGTAGAGAACCTCCCATTCTTGATGACCCATCCCCAAAGAGGCCCAGGTGGACGAGACAGGCCCCTTCCCCAGGAGCCTGAAGAAGGGTGAGCTGGTGATTGGTGTGAGGCCCAGGTTCTGCAAAGAGTGAGTCCTATGGAGGCCACACCATCCTTACCAGGCTGACTGCTGTGTTTCTTGGGTGCCCAGGCAGAGTGGCTCAGGACCTGGGCTCAGGTGAGGACCTTATTCCTCAGGATGTCCTGTCCAGCACTCTATACCTCCTGGTGGAGTAGGGTGAGCTGACTGGGACTGAGAAATAGCATAGGCCTGGTGTGGAAATCTGCTCAGGTGCTGCCCAAGTTGAAATATGTGCCTCAAGAAACTGAGGGTCCACCGGCCTCATAACTTACTGTTAACTCCGACAACCCAGACGTTTCCAAGTAGGAAATAAATGACACCCTTGGTGAACCCAGAGTTGGGCTGAAGAGGTGCCGAGGGATGTGGGTGACAGATTGTGCCAGGCTCCTCGTGGGTAGGGTGGGCTGATAGAAAGGGACTTAGCCCTCAGGGGGTGAGAAAACCACATGCCTGGAAGTTAAAGTGCAGATCCAAAAAGGATGGGAGCCGAGAGAGGGCCATGCTGCTGTTCCTTTAGTGCAGACCTCAGGGTACCTTAGGGCAGCTTGGTGCCAGGCAGCAGCCCCCTCCCAGGCTTTGCCAGTCCCTGCACTTCCAGCTGCTCCTCTTTGGTCATTCATACACTCAGTAAATGTGTCAAGACCTCCCAGGTCTTTCCCCAGATACTTCAGACCTTTCTTGAACCTCCCTTGCAAGCCAGTCTGGATGAGCACAGGGCATACCATCTAGACTATTAATCCTTCTAGGGCGTGTACCATCTCCCCATGCCCAGGGGTGTCTAGTGCAGAGCAGGAGGCAGATCTTTGTGGAAAGAATGAATGAATGATGGCATGAATCTGTGCACTCATCTGCTCCTCAGTTACTGACTTCCCCGGTGACTGGTGTTTCCACTGCGAGGCCTCCAGGGCATGGGAGTCCCTGCCTCTCTCCCTGGGCTTGTACTGGACACCACTTTCATTCCTGAGGGTGGAGAGCAAGAGCATAGCTGCTGCTCACTAGGGAATTGTGGGTCTGTCCTGGAGACGCCTGTCCAGCTTTGATTAGGCTTGCAGGAGTCTGCCCTTGCCTGGAACTACTTTAATCCACCTCACCTTGAGGAAAAGGGTCAGGCAGCTGCATCCCAGAGTTCCCCAGCCACTCTGTGATGACCAACCTATGCACAGCCCTCTCAGTTTCCAGGCTGCCCCCGTGGAGGAGGATGTATTTCTGTGGAAGTTCACACCTCCACACCTCACATACGGTGGCCAAAGGACTATCCCTGTTCCTTGGTAGAGGGGAGGGGGCTGGGTACAAAGGGAACGAAGGTCCATGTCCACAAGGGAAGGTGTCCGGCCTGGTCTGAGCTAGGAAACATTTGGAGTTGATAAAGAAGTGTGTGGTACAAAAATCAGTTCTTTTAAGATAAATAAATGAGCAATCGCTGGCTGAGGTGCCACCGAGAGTACTTAGCTTAATCAAGCAGTGTCATCCCTGAGGTAATTTAAAGGCCCCATTCATCAGCTCCTTCAGCCTCTGTGTGTCACCGCTGCTAACAGCTCTCCAGCCAAGGCAGGGAGCTGCAAAGCTGACTTTCCATCACATCTGTGCCTCGACCTCAGCAGCCCTTGGGTCTTTGGGTAAAAACAACGTGACAGTCAAATGGTTGACAAAGCAGGTATGGTGGTACACACCTGTCATGTCAGCACTCGGGAGGCTGAGGCAGGAGGATCGCCAGGAGTTCAAAACCAGCCTGGCCTATATAATGAGACCTTGTCTCAAAAAAACAAAACAATACAAAACAAAAAACCCCAAACTAGCTGACTAACAGGGTGGCCTGGAAAGTAACCACAAAAATGCCCCAGGTACCCCAGTCAGATTCAGCCTACTATCAGACTGGGCAGGAAAAGGGACCAGGAGCAGGCCTCTGTTTTCTCGTGGCATGAAGACCTTGAGAACTACGAGTTCTCACATTTACAACAAACCAAGGAAGGCAAACTAAAATGGACATTTTTTTTTTTTCTACCTCAAACCTGGTTAAACTGTGGCAGGACAGAACAATGACCATCTGTCCGCTGTTCCAGACCTCAGTGTGTTTGAACACACTCAGCCCACTCATTGAAGCGAACAGCAGGGCAGGGCAGTGGTTGCCAGGAGCTAGGAGAGGGGACAACAGTGAGATTCTGGTCAAGGGCTCAGAGTTCCAGCTAGACAGGATGAGTAAGTTCTGCAGATCCATCTGACGCTAGTGACTACGGTGACACTGGTTGACAATACTCTACCGTATACTTGAAAATCACCAAGAAAAGATCCTAAATGCTCTTACCACAAAAAATAGGAAAGTGAGATGATGGATATATTAGTTGGGTTGGTTCAATCATCTCATAATGTCCACATATATCAAAGCAACCATAAATATACACAATTTTTATTTGCCATTTTTATCTTAATAATGCTGGGGGGAAAATAAGACCTGGATTTGGACCCTTGCTCAAGGCCTTAGGAAGCTGTGTGGCCAGATACAAACTCCCCAATCTCTCTGGCCCTCTCTTCTCATTTCTATAAAATGGGCTCGTGACTCCTACCTCACCAAAGATTAAACGGCATCACAGTGCCTGGGACAGGAGCCTTAAAAAGTGGAAGCTGGTCATAGGAAGGTGGTGTGACTTGGCTCAAATCACAGGGTAGGTCAGTGTGCGGTGGGAAAGGCGAAGTCCAAACTCCCCATCTCTCAACTCTCATCCAACAGTTTCCATAGCAACGGATCCCAACCTGTCAGTGAGTGTGCTAGATTGTGTGACATCCCTTAGTATATAAAATTATCTGAGGGCCATCACAAAATAATCAAATCATATGCTCTACTGTGCTTTCTCTTGGTGGAGATGTCATAAAGATTTGACAAAAATGACAAGATGTCAGTTCGGCTCCTAAGGAGTCAGACATCCCAAGTTCAGCGCATTGAGATGATTCTTGCCTTTGACTCTGACATGGGAAAAGTCACAGTCAGATTCAATTGTTTGTGTCTTTCTAATTAACCCCAGATACTCAACTCCAATTGCCCCAGATCCTTTATCCCTCAGTGTCCCCAGCTCCAATTTATCGCTCCCACCCTTGAAAGGTCTCTTGTTCCCTGCCCACCAGACCCACAGAGTGGCAAAAACAGAGAAGCAGTACCCCTTAGCTCTGACGTGTGACGGAACTACCTGCGAGAATCATGCAAATGCTGATTCCCACCTGGCAGCTCTCCAGAAAGCACAGGATTCGGCATTTCTAGCAAATTTCCAAGCCAGGCTGCTTGCTCGCACTTTGAGCAGCAATGAACTTGAGCTGTGCTTCTCCAGCCCTGGTGTCAGAGTGGCAACAGCACTGCCTCCGGGCTATCTTAAAACAGATCGCCGGACCCTACCTCCCAGAGTTTCTGATTCAGTGGTTCAGGGGTGGGGAGTGCGAATCCGTTTCTAACGAGTCCCCAGGTGATGTTGCTGGTCACAGTCTGAGAGCTGTCACACTAAAGGACAGGGTGGTGGCGGGTGGCACAGAAAGGCTCCAGGTGTCTCTCCATTGCACCTGCCCTTCTTTCCTTCATCTCTCCTGGGCCTTCCTACTTGAGACTCCTTCCCAGGGCAGGGCAGAACCTTCCCTGTCTCTGTATCCAGTATGTATACACAGAACTACACGGAGAAAGAGTAATTTTGCAAAATCTGCACAAAACTCGGCCGAATTTATGTTTCCCCCGCAAGAGAAATGCTGCCGAGTGGAAATAAAATGCAGGATTCCTGGGCACTTCTATTACCTCTTCCTGTCATCAGTGGTGAGTGATGGCAAAAAGTAAGATTGCAAACGGAATCGCTTTCGCTTTGCCCAGAACAAACCCCGCCCACCCGGTGACAGAGCCTCCTGCAAATCTGCAGTTCTCCGAGTGTCACCAACAACAGGAGCCGGGAGAGTAGCCAACACGGAGGAGAGCTGTCACCCAGCATGGGCCCTGGGGGCCCGTCCTTCACCCCAAGAGGGGGCCCCTCTGGGCGGAAGGGAATCCAGTCTGATTTAAGATGCTTCATTTTTCTTTCTTGTTTTAATCACAGAGTAAAAATTATAACAAACTGGACTTTATATAGTGTCTCTCATTGCCAGTGTATCACTGCACATTTTACAGATTTAATAATAGAGTTTCAGAAATAAATAATGGGGAATAATAATAGGAAGGATAAATAACATATTTATGGTGTTGTATTGTGCTTTATGGTGGTAAACAATTGCTCAGACAGCCAGCAGCAGGAAATTAAGAGGTTTGGAAGGCAGAAAGGAAAAGGAGTGGAAGGGCTACTTTCAGGTATGATTTGAGAGGAGCTGGGATGAGGTTCAGGAACAGAGACAATAAGTTGGGCTGCAGGAGGCTCCTGGGTAGCGCCTCGCCCACTGGGGATGGAGCCAGGAGCGACAGTGAGTTGCCTATGCTAGGAAGAGTTAGCTGTCATTGGTTGGGCTCTCTAAACACAAACCCCAAAAAGGGAAGGGCATGATGTCTGTTAGGGATCAAGTCTGTATCGAATGGGGGAGGATATGGGATTAGGCAGACAGTGCATTGTGCCCAAATGTCCAGGCCTGTAGACCCCACCGGCTCAGGCTTTGGATACAGAGCTGTGACTGCTCTGAAATACCCAAGGACACCTGCTGCTTGTGCCTCCTGCTGCCTCCTCCAAGGTGAAGGGAGTCTTCCTGGAGGATATGGTGCTGTGTCTTTGTGTCTACCACAGTGACAGGCAAGGGGCATTTTCTCAACACAATCTGGTCTAGAATCAGGCTCTAGAAAAGAAAGGCAAAGTGCGTAGAAATTTCTCTAATAGAAATTTCCTCTTCAGGTGTGTACCTGGTGCCAGGCTGAATGGATCAGTGGGGTCAGGGGTAAAAAGAGGTGGTCAGGGAGATGGGACAGGGACCTAGCCCCACTACCAGCTGATCAGAAACGATCAGGGTGTCTCAGCCTCTTGCTATGTAGCACCAATAGCCTTCCCTGTGGATGGAACCCGTATTCAAGTATTGATCCGTACAACATCGGTGGGCTGGGTTCTTACCTGATTGTTACTTACCGGAGAGCATTCTAAGGGCTTTACATACACTGTTTCTGCTGTAGAGGAGAAAGCAGATACTGGGGCTGGATAACTTGCCTGGGGACAGCGGAAAAGGTGAGGATGTATTAGTCACTTTCCCGTTGCTAAAACAAAATACCTGACACCGGCGAACTAAAGGAGAGGCTTATTTTGGCTCACAGTTACAGTGGTTCAGTGGGCTGGTTCCATGGCAGAAGCAGCACGGTAGAGGGCACAGTGGAAGACAGCCACTCACGTCATGGTGATCAGGCAGTAGAGGGAGAGAAGGGTGGAGATGGGGGCAAAAATACACCCCGCCAGGTCACGCCTCTTCCAGCTGGGCCCCACCTCAGAATAGCACAGTCACCTGTGAACGCTTCGGGGAACCCCTTTACTGTTACGTATAGCACCCCCACGATCCAATCACCTTCCAAACACGTGACGCTTTAGGAGGACCATAACAGTGGCCAAGTCAGGGCTTGACCTCAGCTCCGCTCAAGGTCCAGATCCCTCTGCAGGTTCAAGGTTTTGGTAGAAGCCAAGATGGAGTCAGCATCAAGCACAGGATGTCAGCAAACGTGGTTTTTTAGTCTCCCAGGCTCTGATTCTAGAGGCGACAGGCCTCACTGAGTTGCCACCACCTATCTGTCCATGGAGCACCAGCAGCAGGAGCTGACCCCACTGTGCACAGGACCTGGAGGCAGACACTGCTGGGCAGACTTGTCACCAGGCCTAAGCCCGGTGCTGGCCAGCCCCATGGCACTGTGCTCTGGCCCAACAGCCTTAGGCAGGGAGACTTGGTGTAGCCCTGTGCTCTGCTTTGGGAGCCATCAGTACTCAGCAGAATTGAGCATCCTCACCTGGGATTGACATGGCCCTGTAGATGCTTCTACTGGATGGCTCTTTCTCACCTAAGAAAACTCTAGACCCACACAGCCTTGTAAACAAGTGTTGCTCACCTCACCAGCACCGTATGTGGGCTTTAAATGTATTAGCCCCCTTCATTGCTTTGTAGAAGGCAGATCACTAACCCACAAAGAAAAGGTCCGTCTCCCAGAGGCATCTCTGGTGTCTGACTGCCGAGCAGATGTATCGCAGTACCTGGCTAGGGGTAAAGGAGGGAGGAGAGTAGGGGCTAGATATTCCTGTTTGGGCCACTACCCCTCCAGGTTCCCAGTTCTCTCCCTATGCTGCACATGTTTCATTAGTGCTTACTGTGTGTTGGACACTGGGTGACATTCTCTAGATAAACCAGACAGAACCTCCAACTGCTCAAGGAAATCTAGAACTAACTATAGATTTGAACCCCACTAAGTAGGTCAGGGGTCTGCCTAGACCCCCGCATGACTGACATGCAAGAGCCTCAGCTTCCTCCCAGAAAATGGCAGGGATACCTGGTAGTTGGTGATTCGGAAGCTAGTGGTTTCTCAGCCCCTGCCCCTGCCCCTCCCCCCAGCCAGGGAACACTGCACTATGATTATCACTGAGATGGCATTTGTTACAGCTTCCTCCCTGTCAAGGCTGGCAGGCTGCAGCACAGGGACCTCCTGCTGGGCATGGTGCTTAGTATTAGCATCAGACAACTGATCTGCATTTTATTCTGTTTTAAAATGAAAATCCTCTCACACTACCTCCATCTTCAGGAGGCAGGTGCTCTCTGCTAGGGACAGTGGACAGGGACCAAGGCCACCTGAGGTCTCAAGTCTTGTACGCCCAAGGTCTGGTGTTCTGATTCCTGAGCTACTCAGCCAGGTCCCCTGTGGCCAGAATCTTATCTGGGCCCTGTGGGGCACGCCTTGAGTACAGACACGGGAGACCTTGTCCTCTGCGAGCAGAGAAGGGAGCCGGGAGTGACTACAAAGAAGGGGAGTAAAGGCTGTGTTTACCGAGCTGCAGACCAGCCAGCCGTGGTGACGGCAGTCAGTGCCATCTTTGCAGAGCCCAGCATCAACAAAAGAACTGGAGAGGGAACCAGGTCCCCATGCCAAGCCCAGGCAGCCCTCATCCTTCGTCATAGGAGAGGACACCCACTGGGCAGCACCCTATGAACTGTCCCCCCTGTTGGACCTCCTTCTTCACCAACTAACAGCGCAGACATGGGCTCTGCAGTCCTTACCCGGATTCTATTTCACATGTCGCCACCAGTGTAAATTTAGGGCAAGGTTCTGAGCCTAAGGCTCGTGTGTAAAATGGAGACAATGATGGCAAAAGCCTCAGGGAGCTTTGGGGGGGTCTGAGAGGCTGATGAGTACCTCGAATGTGACAGTGGAAAATGAGCTGCATCTGGCTTCCAGCAACGTGCTCTCTGGGCTCCCAGAGCTAGGTGGGGACCAGAGCCACTGGTGTATCTGGAGGGCCCTGACTTTAAGGCACACCGCAAGCTCTGGCCCTGTTACAGTGCAACCCCACCCTGCTCTGTTTTTGTAAATAAAGTTTTATTGGAACAGCTGCACTCATTCATTTACATATGGTTGGTGGCTGCTTCCGCACTGGCATTTGTGTAGTTCCAACAAAGACTGTTTCAGACACCAAGTCAAAAGCATTTACTGTCCGGGTTTTTATTGGCAAACCCCTCCTTTAAAGCATTTGCAGACCCCTCCTTTTGTCAGGACAATCTGACAAAGCTTCTTTGAACCAAGGGCCAAGGTTAAGGCCTCCTTTGTATTCCTGTCTGGAGTCCAGAACTTCTACTTAGTCTGGGGAAGACCTGGGTCTTCTAAGCAGGGTCTAGACTCACTCTTTTAACCAATCAGCTGCCAAGAGGGCCACTACCTACTTTGCTGACCTGCCATGGGTCAGCAATAGAGCCAATACTAGGAGTTAGATGGATAAGGTAGTCTCCAGGCTGGTGCAGGGAAGCCAGGCGCTGACACAGCTGGGATAGGAAGTCAAGAGGAAAGCAGGTATGTGCCCTGGCTGGGACAAGGCCAAGCTGGTATCAGCATCCTCTAAATCTACCCAGCTTCTTCTCCTTGGGGAGGGTGTGGAGACTCCTTTGCCCACAGGATCCTGGCCAGGTAACTCCAGAAAGTTCTCATCTGCAGACCAAGACAGGAACTAAGGGGTGGGCGGAAAGGGGCCTGGGTGCCCAAGACATTGTAAATCCTCAAAGAAAGCTAGCTATTACTGTTAATAACTATGATAAATCCAAATGTCTCTCTGCTGCTTCTACCTGCTGGTCCTAATACAGCCTTCTAAGAATGCAGAATAACTTTGCTCCCTTTTCAAAAGGACAACTTTTAAAAATATTTGAAGATCCTTGCATTGAGTCACCAACTCAGCCCCACTGGATTCAGGTATTTTTCATCACAATAGAGTCACCTCCTGAGAAATGATATGTTTCCTTGTCTCTGAGTTAAGCCTAAACACTGTCTAAAAATTTATAAAAAGGTCTACACTATATGTGGTAAAACTGTGAAGCACAATATTTCATTAGAAGAACTTTCTATACACATCGACGTTTACCCGCTTGACTAGAAGGGCTGAGCTCCAGGCTCATCTTAGCTGTGCTGGGCATGGGGCAGAGAGAGGGATGAGGTGGGTCAAAGTCAGCAGCAAGGGCTTCATTCACTCCGTGCCTTTTAAAATGGTAATTACACGTTTGCTCATATGACCTCAGGAAGTCACTTGCCTCCTCAGATGCAGAAAGGAAATAAAGCCACCTCCCTGTGGGATGACAGGGAGCCAACTATAGATTCATTGGCAGCCTCCTGGACACGCGGGGTAGAGGTGTGCATGGCAGAGGAAGTTGCACCCGGGTTTGCAGATGTAAGCCTCTCTGCAGTGCAGCCCTGTATGGCTCTATGTGTACCCTTGATAAATGGCTGTACTTTTATATTCTAATTGGTAACAGAAACAACACCTCAGAGAAGCCCCAATTCCCAGCTCAAACAGAGGATGAAAGTGTTTCCAATGAGAGGGAAAGACTGTCACAGAACAGCAACAAAAAAATGCAGGAGGTGGCTGGGAGAGTTCCCAGCAGGTGGGGTTGGGGTGGGGCTGTTGCCTCAGCAGACTAGAGACTGGGTTTGTGCTGAGTCTTAGACTGGACATGATCAGCTTTGTATATGGATATGGGGAAGCAACAAGGGTCCGGGGAATTGGAATGGGGAGGGTCTCAAGTGGGGCATGAGCATCTTCTTTTCATTTTTTATTTTATTTTATTTTATGGTCCTGGACTCAGGACCTAGGGCCATCACACTGAGCCACACCACATCCAACAGCCCTGCTTTTAATTTTTAAATTTTAAAACAGGGTTTCACCAAGTTGCTAAGTTACGCAGGCTAGGCTCCAACCTGCAAATCCCCTGCCTCGGCCTCTCAGAGTGCCAGAGTGCTGGGCTTACAGGCTTGTGCCATCACATGCAGCCTGGGACTTGAGCATTCTTGAATGTCCAAAGGGAGAGGGTCAAGGGTCAGGATGTAGGTAGACAAGGGAGATGTCCAGCCTCAGTGGTCAGCAAGGGCCAAACTGGCCCAGAATTGCTCTGCACCAGCCCCAGCCCCAGCCCCAGCCCCAGCCCCAGCCCCAGCCCCAGCTGCCCTGGCTGTCTGCAGCCCTTTGAGACATGCTGTTCCCCCTCCTCTCACTCTAGCCTGTCCTTTTACTAGCACTGGCCCTGCAGAGGCATCACTTTTGTGTATCCCTGAGTCCCAGTCTTGGGTCTTTAATAAGAAAGTGTAAAGGCTGATTCCACGTTTAGGGCAGGGCTAGGTTTCTACATACCTAGCAGGTTTCTGGGTCATGTGTGGACCACTTGGAAGAGCTCCCAGGGGGACAATGGGTAGGTAGCCTGCTGCCAAGAGCATTGTCTTCAGCTTCAGTTAAGAGTTTAAGTCTTGGCTGTCCTGTTTAGTTACTGGCTGTGTGACCTCGAGCAAGTGTCTTAACTTAGAAACTTTTTCATTTGTCCAATGAGATAAAACATGTCATAGGACAGCGGAGAGAAAATGATAGAGTTACACCCTATGAGCTCAGCGTCAGGGCCATACTGGACAGGCAGTAAACAAGGAGGTTTAAGTCATTACTAACAGTGGATCATACTGGAGATAATGGCAGAGCCGGGGGAAGGATGTTCTCCAGGCTACTGCCTCGGGAGTTCTCCCAAGCTCGGGGGGGTGGGACCTCTATGGCACAAAGATTGATCTCTGGGTAACTGCACTACTAGGCAGGAGGGACAGAGCCAGGCAGCAAGTCCTGAGGAGACTACAGCAACGTGGCCTCAACCCATCAAGCCTCAATCTCCTCAAGCCTGTCCTGGAAGCGGGCCTGATCCAGAGAGAAGCCAGCAGGCAGAGGGGACAGTGTACATGAGAGAGGAGGGAGGACTCTGCCAGATGACCAAGATCCTCCACCACCTGCGCTGGACCCCACTTATAGGATTTCCCAGGGTGGCTGGGTAAGAGATCAAGCCTGCCTGTTGGGTGGGCAAGGAGGAGCATCTCCTGCACTGATTTACTTACCATCTGCTACTGTCTAAATCACACCACCACAGCCGCAGCCCTGTTTCCCGCAGCCTGAAAAGTGAGTGGCATTGTCACCGTTAGCACGGGGGACTCTCAGAGGTCAGTGTGTTGCGACTCTGTCTTAACCTGTTTAATGTTGCCTCATTTGAAGTGTGTGCGTGTGTGTGTGTGTGCATGTGCACACTTGCGTGTTATGGGGCTCCTAGGTAGACAGTGGGTGCTCATCTAAGAACTAAATACAGATGGGGAGCAAAGCCAGGCGAACACACCCAGAGGCAGGCCAGTCCGTTTTAAGCAAAGCCCTTACCTACATCTGGCTCTGTGTGGAGCTGGTTTTTTCAAGCTGGGCTCTGTTGACATTTGGGGTGGAATAATTCATGCTGTGGGGGCCATCCTGAGCTTTGTAGGATGTCAAGTGCCATCCCAGTCCTCTACCCACTAGATGCAGGAGCATCCTCCCACCCTAGTCGTGACGATCAGAAAATGTCTCCAGATGTTCCAAATGTTCACTGGGGACAAAGCCACCCCTAGTGAGAATCATTTGGTGCACCCTCTCCCAGGACCTAGATGCCTCCAGAGAACCCGGGGGCTGAGGGTCTGTGATCTGGGCAGTGGGCAAGGGTTAAGCACATAGAGGAGCCCCACTGCCTCTCTGCCAGCTACCAGGAGTCCACGCTGATAGCTTCTCAGAAGCCTTTTGTGTGGAGTACTTAGTGCTCGGCCTGCTGCTCGCTGCCTTCCCAGCCTCCGCCGGCTTTGAATCAAGAAGGGCGCCAAGCTCCACGCGCAGCCGCCCCCCCCCCACTTGCCTCTCCAGGGGCCCAAAGTTTCTGGGAAAAACATCTTTGGAAAGGCCAGGACTGGTGTTGGTGCTGGGAGTCCTTGTTGGAGAAGCCAGGGGATGCGGAGGCTGAGTGGGGGAAGAGAATGTTATCACAGAAACCTGATTTTTCTACACACTCTATCAGCTCCCCATCTGCTCCTTGATTAAATGTATCACCGCACTCCCTCCCCGCCTGCCCGCTGCCAGGACGTCTCGGGAGCCCTGATTACATCTGTGGAGAGAGCCTCAAACCTCTCAGATGAGTGGGCCTATCGATCAGCCTGGCAGCTGACGAGTGTTTTAAAATCTGGAGGAGGAGGGGCGGCAGAGCAGCTAGGCTGGGGTGCTTGGGCGGCTCTTACCCCAAAGGGAAGCCCTCCATCCTCCTCTCATCTCAATAAGCCAGGGCTGGTGCTCCGATTAGCATCAGGTATTGATTCCCAGCAAGCTCACTTGGCTGCCTCAGTTTCTCTCTCTTTAGTGGAGGGTACGGGAGCAGGTGGTTTTAGAGTGGCCTCAGGAGCCAGCAGTTTACAGCTTTACAGCTCCAAGCCTGGGCCCTGGGCCAGCAGCCTGGGCAGCCTCCGAAGCTTGTTACAAATGCAGGCTCTCGGGCCCAGGTCAGGCCCAGGCTGGGCTGGCTGACTCAGAACTGCCTCTAACAAGCTCCCCAGGTGCTTCTTGGGCACATTACCGCGTGCCAGGTGAGCCGACAGCTCCGTTCATTTGGCTACTTCAGAGACGAACATGTAAAGGAATTCTCTCAAAGGGAATGAATCACTGCCTTCGCTGGCCTCAAAAAACTTTTCCAGAGATTTTCTTCCTGCCAGGGAACTTTAACCCTCTGAAGGATCCTATTCTGAAGAAATCCCAGCCACCACCTGAGGTTTGAGCCAGGTCTGAAAGTCTTCATTCAACCTCAGCAAGCCTGGGTGTAAAAGGTCAAGCAAGATCCCCTTCCTCCCCTTGGGGATCAGCCTCTGCAGCGGGAGCTGGCAGACCCTTTCCTGCACCAGAAAATAAGGCCCTCAAGGGGCAAGTTCCATAGTTCTATTTCCAAGTATCTTCTATAGCATCGAGCCTGAGTCCCAGGAGCAACACCATCTCTATCAGAACTCTCTGTATTGGCTTCCAGAGGCTGCTTAACCGACTACCAGAAACTTAGTGGCTGAAGGCAACAGAAATCAATTCTCACAGTTCTAGAGGCCTGAAGTGTGAAATCATGGTCTCAACGGGGCTGCCTGCCCATGGGAGGCTGCAGGGAAGAATCTCTTCTTGCCTCTTGCAGGCTATGGGGGATGCTCCATGATGATGCCTGTCCCATGACAATATAGACCCCTCCTCTCCTCTGTGGGTATCAAAGCTCCTTTATCTTTTTTTGTTAGGACATTTGTAGTGCTCTTTAGGGTACATTTAGATAATCTGGGAGAATCACATTTCAAATCCTTGGTGAGATCTAAGAAGACAGTGTTTCTCAGTAAGGTCACATAAGTCCAAGGGATTTAAGGGGGATACCTTTGGGGGGAATATTTTTCAGCCTACCACACTCTTCAGCCAAGATGTGTCCTTCTTGTGGGATCCCCCCAGGTGAGTTACCTGGCTGAGCCTCAGTGCCCCTCCTGTAAACTGGATCAATAATTCCTTTAGGATGGTGTTGTATTTGAGTTCTTGGCTACTCCTGATGGGCTTGCTTAATAAACATGGTTGCCCCTGCCTCCGTGGGACTCTAATTCTCAGTATGTCTGGGGACAGCTTTAAGAATATATATTTGCAACAAGTTTCCAAGTGACAATGTTCAGTACCATTGGATGGAGTAAAGTGTGGCAGCTAGGATGCCTAACAAAGTCCCCGCTGCAAATAAGCACTCAGATAACTGTTAGTGACTGTTATGGTTAGATCTAGAATGACCCTCAAAAGTCTCCTGTGTTCACAGGTGGGAATTTGGAAGGTATTGAATCACGTGTTGTGTCTTACTTTTCTTTTTGCTGAGACAAAACGCCGGACACCTACAAGTTAAGGGAGAAAAGTTTCATTTGGCTCAGTTTGTAGAGCTTCCAGTCCATAATTGGCTGGCTCCAAGGCAGGATGGCATAGCAGACAGGTATCACAGAAGAGAAACAGTTCATGGTGGGCAGAAAGTGGCAAGGAAAGCAAGCAAGGGACAAGACAAACCTCGTACTGTCCTTTATATTGTATTTAAGCTGGTTGCCGAACCAATCAGTGGACTGATTTAGTAAGTGCTCATCCTTAACCTAGCACCCTTAATCCTAGCCTTGCATCATGAATCAGTCACACACTCCAGATTCAGCCACCTCTGAGAAAGCCCCACCTATGTCTGTGTGGGGCTTTGCAGGGACAAGCTGTAACATGGTGTACATGCATTAGTGGATTGATCCATTGAGGAGCTCATGGCTGAAAGTACTGTTAGGAGCTAAGTGGAGGAAGGTCACTAGGGACATGACTTTGAAGAAATACCTAGCGAGCTTGTTAGAGGCAGTTCCGAGGGATTCTTGTCCCCAGCTGGCTTCTCCCTTCTATCTCTGCTTCCTTCCCACCATGAGGTGAGCAGAATTTTTCCACTGGGCCCTACCTTGGAGGCAGCCAGTCAAGGACTGAACCTCTCGGCCTTCAAATTGTTGTTATTGAGTACTGTGCTTCAGCACTGAGAAGCTAATGCAGTGACCAACCAAGACAAGTGACATTCACCTGGGCTGCTTGGAAGAAAGTGCAAGGAAAGGGCCAATTGGCCACGAGGAGTGACTTGCTTGAGTAGGAGATGAGTATGACCAAGCCTTACTGCTTAGGGCCCAATTCTCCACATACCAGCCTTGGCCATAAGTTGGGACCTGTACCTTGGCCGTAGCTGGGTCTTGCCTCTCTCTATTTCAGCTGTCAAGGGACTCTTTGGATATAAGTAACAGCCACCAATCCTGCGTGCACCAGATGCCCATGAGAGCAGAGTGACCATCCCTCCTGAAGGAGGCCCATGGAAATGATGATGACCAGCGAGATCCTGGGAGGGAAAAGAATTTCCCCTCATCTCTGGAATGATTGGGGCTTCCAGGCAGAGGAGCAGTGTGTGTGGTCCTGTGGACTTCAGTGTGTCGAATCACTGTGTCCCAAAGTTGGGGTTCAGGAAAGGGGAGAATTCAGTAGCCCCAGAAAGAGAAAAGCTTTTCTTGCCTTGTCATTTTAGAGGGATAACCTGTAGCTAGTACACAGTGTTGGGGGGCATTATGGGGCTTTCTTTGGAGAACAATTTGTTTGGCTTTGGGCTGGGGGAAGATGGCCCTGGTGTCTGTGCAGTTTGGATGAGAAAGAGGCTGGATAGAGAAAGATCACTCAGGCAGCTGCTAAAACAATCCAGGCAACAGATGACCAGGGCTGGGACTAAAGCCCATGCTGGGCACTCATCTGGCATGATGGATGAAGGCTCAAGCCAATGAACAAGCAAATAGCAGTTGAGCCAGTTTCACTGCATCTTGGGAGAGGTGACATTGAAGGCCAGCTGAAATAACATCGTGGTGTTCTTGGGCAGTTCACACTTGCGTTCTTCTTTGTGGGTGGCGTACCCACTTTCTCAGTACCCCTGCTTTCCTTCTGTCTTCACGGAGAAGCAGCACCTTCTCTGTGGTTACCCTTGTGGCTTTGGCTAAACATCCCCCCAGAGGTTAACTGGCTAATTTCTGTGGGGATTTTTCTTTAAGCCAGCATGACACAGGCTTTAAATCAACTTGAAATCCATTGTCTACAGATCCACCTGGAGAGGGTCCTTGGAGGATAGGGACCAATTATTTTCATCAGTCAGTGAGGGATGGATAAATGTGATGGGCTTGGAGTGTGGAGAAAGAGTTAGGAGGTCAAGGCTACCCCAGGAAGCACACCGCAGGGGCACATGGATGCTGCCAGCGGCAGGGGAAGGGCCTCCATCATGGATCTGAGAGGCAGAGAGAAAGTGGGAGAGGCGGTTAAAGGGCCAGGTAAGGTCGGGGGTTGCGAGGTCCCCGCAAGTCCAGGGATTTGGGCCTTTGCTTTAGGTTCACTCTATTCATTAAAAAATGAAGTTGATGAAGGAGGAAAGAGAGGGGTGGGGGCCAGGTGGGGGGAGCGTGACAATGGCAGTGCTGCTAGGCGCAAAGAAGGTCAGGGGGACTCATTAGCAGCCATTTGCAGCCTGCTTTGGAGCTCAAGATCACCGAGAATATTTATGAATAAAATCAATCTTGCCCCCAGTGCAGGGAGACAAGCCAAATTCTTCACCTCGGTCTTCCTGTCCAAATGGCTCTCTTCTCCTTCAGAATATTGCTTTGTAATAGAGCCCATTCTTGCCATCCTTCCTCCCCAAGGGAGGCTTCCCATCCATCTGCCCTAAGGAGAGGACGTGGGCCCGGTGTTAATGTGGCACTGTCCCATCCAGATCAGCAGGGGAGCTCGGCAGGAGGGAGGAGGGAAGGCTCCAAGGATGAGCAGCAGACTTCCATACATCTGCCTTCATTTCAAGCAGAGTAACAAGGCACAGCTCCCCTTGACCCACTCCTCCGCCCAAAGAGAGGATTACCTCTCCTTACCCTGATGACTAGGTCCAGTCAGACAACTGATGTGATGGATCCCAACAGCCAGAGTCCAGTCAGGTGACCCAACTTGGCCAATCATAAAAGCCGAGGTTTCGTCAGGTGATCCAGTATGCCCAATCCTGATATCCAGAGTCTAGTCAGGTGACCAGGTCTGGCCAATCAAACATTCTAGCTCTGACTTTGATATGAATAGCCAAGAGACATTGGAAAAGTTTAGAATTCTTTACAGTGGCCCTTGGGGGTAGTAATTATGTCTGGGGCCATGGAGGAAGAAATGTCACAGCCACACAGATTCTGTTTTCTGACTTCCAGAACCGCCTGGCTCCTAACTTTCTAAGCTTTCTTTTTGTGCTTTCATCAGTGCTGTGTACAATATTCTTCCAGAACATTCCCTTAGTCTACTTTTCTGATGCTTGCAACCAGATCCCTGAAGGACTCTGAAGGAAGTTCTTTAAAGTCAGGAAAAGACTAGAAAAACACATTCATGTGGAGGGCAAAATAAAGTGCCCTTCGCGGGTCTGGAGGCTACGATGGATTGAGCTCCTATCTGGCAGTTTCTGGTGCACTGATTCCTTCCTGGAGGGTAATTATTGGAAAGCTGACTTCAATCCCTCTTTGTTCTCCTAAAGAACTCAAACCTCTTTTATGCCCTGATCATGTTCATGGTCCCAGTGCTACCAAGATACAGGCTGGGGAAGCTAAACTGAGGCCATAGCCTGTGCCCACAGCAAGTCAGAGGTGGCACAAAGGTTAACAGCAACATGCTCTCTCCCCTCCCCAAGAGCAACAGCCTGGCCTTGCCTGCACGCAGAGAGTTCAAAGGGGTCACTTGGGATGACTCCTAGCCCCTAATGCTTTTGAGTTCTGACTGTGCTTGGTATTATTCCACACACTTTTTATGAATGAATCCATTCATTTTTCTCCAGTGTTATTGTCTTTTTTTTTTTTTGGCAGTGCTGGGAATTGAGCCAAGGGTCTTTGCACTGAGCTACACCTACAGGCCTTTTATTATTTTTACTTTAATATAGGGTTCCACTAAGTCACTAAGTTGCTCAGGCTGGCCTTAAACTCATGGTCATCCTGCCTCAGCCTCCCGGAGTGCTAGGATTATAAGTGTACGCCACCACCCAGTTTATTGTCCCTATTTTACAGCTGAGAATACTGAGGCCTAAGAGGGCCTATCCATACCTGTTCAAGTAACCCAAGGAGTACGTGGTGGAAATTGTAGGAAGCCTTGGAGGGGAAGAAAAGAAAGAGGCCTTCGATAGCATGTGCTGGAGAAGAGGGAGTGGTTTTGATCAGGGCCTGGCTGTGAGTCATTCAACAGGTGTAACTAATGAGTTATTAGTTCTGATTTGGCAATGGCTGTGTGATTGGTACCGTCACCCTGTGTTGGCAGGAACCAGAACAGGCCTGTGCTGCCCCCGCCACCTGCTCTCTGGACTTGTACTTGTGTCTCTAGCTAGAGGGCGCACAGGGCCCTGGGATCCTGAGCTGTGGCAGAGAATATGGCCCCAAGGGTCAGCCCCCAGCTTGCTCATCCAAGCCTCCAGTGAGGGTCTCTCCAGAAGGACTCCAGGCCTATTCCTGGGATTTTCTTGCTTTTAGGATAAAAGGGGGAGAAAATTAACCTCAGGGCCAGGGAATAGGTGGAATCACAAACGACCTGATACCACGTGGATACTTCCTGTCTCTTGGAACCTAGAGGAAATGACCTGGGTCCCTTTTACACCCAAGGAAGGCCACAGTCATGTCCTTGTGGTCCCTCTGCCTCTGGAATCCTGCTTGCATGGATTTGATTTCATTTCTATACTGAATACCACCCATCGCTCCATGCATGCTGTCTGTGTCCTGGGCCACAAGCAGTCAAATCCCTTCTTGATTCCTACAAATGAAAGGAAGAATCCCTGCGGTGCTGCCTCCAACTTTTTGATGCCTTTGGGGTTTTTCAGGGAAATGAAGGAATTCTGCAATTCCCTGGTTATCAAGTCCTTTGACCAACACAACAGCAACGTTGTTCATGGTCACTCCATGCCCAGGAGGGCCCCCACCTGCCTGTTCATCTTGCTGCCTCCTTTTTTATTCATGTTCCCAACTTCTGCTCCCCCTCCAACCCCCAAGCTGTAACTGTCCTAAACGGTGCAAAGAAGGGCAGCTTTCCCAGGCAGTCACCCTAATGCCAGCCTCACCTTTAAGTCTCTTGACCCATTGAGGCATGCAGAATCCAGAATTCTCCGTGGGACGGGGGAGAGAACAGCTGTGAGAGTATGTTGGGAAAATGCCTCTTCCCTGGACAGAATTTCACTTAGTTTTATTATGAACCTGTAAGATGGGTGCCACTCACTGCGGCACACAGAGCGGAGGCTCTGAGTTTGTGATCTGTCCAGGGTTCACACAGGCGAAGCAGCAGAGGCCAAATGCATGCTCGGACTGGATTCCAAAAGCTCCCACTGCATCGCTCAGCTGCCAGGAGGAAGTCAGGCAATTGCAGGGTGTGTTTAGGCAGTTCTGGGGGAAGCTGAATCCTGAGAACTGACCTTTGCTGCCCTAAAGAGTGCAGTGGCCTCTGGGAGGCCTCCCAGTGCTGAGGGGAGGCATCTGCTGGAAGGTAAAAAGCTGCGGACTGACGCCAGGGAGGAGGGTCAGAGGTCCCGAGTGTGGGGCTGCGTGATGCGATTGGTGAGGAGCCCCACGTGTGGAGGGGACGAAGACTGGTAGGAAGGGTGAGACAGAAGGGAGGTAGCCCAAACCTGCAGACCTGTGTTCTGGATGCTTCAGCCCCAGCATGTGGGGCCAGACACACAACTCCACCTTCCTGATTCGAGTCTCCCTGCGGCCACAGTGATCTGCAAAGCTAACAAACAGACGTGGTGCCCAGCCGCCCTTCCCTGGCCATGAGAGCTCCTGAGCAGAGCTCTGTAGCTACCCCCCATGCTGCTGAAGACTGTCTGGCTGCAGGCCTCCCTGGCTGCATGCATGGGGAGGTTCTTCCAGATTCATCTTGTACCCTCCTCACTCCAGGCCACTACCTGCAAATGAAAGCTCACAGATCAATGCCAGAAAAATGACCATCTCCACTCACCCTTGCCAAGAGAGCAGCTTTCCGGGCATATACCTAGGGTGCAAGGAGGAAGCTCAGGGGAGCTGTTTGCTTAAATTCCTTAACTTCTGTCTTCTCCTGGGGTGCACTCCTTATAGCTCAGGGCCAGCTCATTCATTTATCTGTCAGCAGCACTGAAGCAGTCACAAAATACTGATGTGGCCATTGAGGTATGGGGGTAGGTGGAAAAGCGTGGCAGGAGAGCCCAAGGCACGTGCTCCTGGCTGTAGGTTTGGGGTACACTCCCAGTTCTCCAGCACTAATGTGCCTCTGCATTAAGCAGACCATCATACCCTGCATCAAACGCCCAAGTCAGGATTAATGGCTAGGCATTGTGTGGCTTTTCATCTCCAGCTTGTGAATATATATTAGAGCTGCGTTCACACTGCCACTGGAGTTAAAGAGCTGCCAACACCTCATTGAAGACTTGGAGAAAAGCATCCAGCTCAGAATCAATTTGCCTCCTAGGTCCATCCCCGCATAGTGGGTTTTTTCCTCCATCTCCTTGCTTATGGGGACAATTAATGTGGCAGAGAAAATATCCAGGCACAACTAGGGATTTCAGTGACTGAGAATACATTGTCTTTGAAGTCATTTGGGTTAGAATCCTAGCTCCAGCAAAAGCTCTGTGGCCTGGGGGAAATTATTCAACCACTCTGAGCCTGTTTTGCAGCAACAGTGAAACCTTCCTCAAAGCCTATGTGTAGCTGAAGTAGAAAACCTGGGGAGACTGTTCAGTTCTTGGCCTACAGTTGGTTACCTCAGCTTGGGTTCCAGACACAAGCCACATAAACTGATTCTGGCTGATTCAAGCAGTACAGAATTTGGGCCATTGCAGAATTCTGGGAGGATTTGGTTTCCTGATAAGAACTACAGACAAAGTCCCATTGGGACTGGTCTGGCAAGGACCCTCATAGAGGATGTAGGTCTTTGGGTACAGGGTGGTCTATATACAGCCACTGTGACACTACTGTCCTCTGGGAACTGGATGGTGGCTGCTGCTGCCCCCATGAACACAGGTTTCCTACTGACCTGGCCTCTCTGTGTGACCAGATGTAGACAAAAAGTCCAGGAAGGGCATATCTGGTTTCCAAGTCTGGTCACAGCAAAGAAAGCCAGGCAAGCAAGTTACCAGCCTGGAAGATTCTACACTGGGGCCACTTTTCAAACAGGGAGGGGCTGGGTTCTGTATGGCCCCAGCATGTATTGCCTTTGTGTTTCATTGCTGCTCCTAGACTTGGGGCTGACCCAGGCTAGTCTGCCTGGTGCTCATGTCCAGGGCCAGTTCTCATCAGTTGTTGCCTGTGGTAATTGTTAAGAGCCCAGGTAGACAAATTCACTGCTTTTTCCTGCCACATCCTTCCAAGATAGGGCTCTGCCAATGGTATTCGCTGGGGTAATGGCAAAGCCCAAAGCCAAGTCGAGACCTTTGGTACTTAGGAAGCAGAGGCTACCACCTGCCTACTTTATAGAAGCACAACCAAGAGATCATGTGTACGTATATGTGTGCATGTGGGTGTGTGCATGTGTAGAAGTACATTTATTATAAGGGGCTGTCTCACTTTGCTGTAGAGCTGAGAAGACCCAAGATCTACAGTTGCCAAGCCAGAAACTAGACCCCAGACAAGACCTAGGTGTAGTTCCAATAAGGGTTTGAAGCCTAAGAACCAGGGAAGCCCATGATGCATGTTTTCCCCTAAGAGCCTGCAGCTTAGGACCCCAGAAGAGCTTGTATCTCCATCGAAGTCCAAAGCTGACCTCCGGGTGCCAGGTGGGAACAGCTCCTCCTGCTCAGCCTTTTCTTCTGTCAGCTGGCTGGACAAGGCCCACCCATACCGGGGAGAACAATCTGCTTTATTCAGCCTATTCATTCCAATGTTAATCTCACCCAGAAACATCCGCACAGGCGTGCCCAGAGTAATATGTGACCGAATGTCTGGGCACTCCATGGCTCCATCAAGTTGACAGGTAAAATTAACCATCATACCTTCCCAGTGAAAAACAACCAAGATCTAAGCAGAGATCAGCATGGGAAGGAAGTGAGGCCATGCCACTTTCCAAGATTTTGCTCGAAAGCTGTGGTTAGCTATCAACTGCAAGGGCTGCTTTGGGGGCTGAGGAAGTTGATATATGTAAAACACTCAGTGTTGGGCAAATAGTATGTCCTTAATACATGTTAGTTTTCCTCATTCTCCTGCCAAGGACAGGCTGTAATGTGAAAATGCCAGGTTTCAGCTGTGCCATTGAGGGTTGTGACTGAGGGGGCGGTGATGATGGCGAGAGGCATAAAAAGTCACTGGGAGGCACTGAGGCCGGGAGCAGGGCGCCCTGCTTGCTCCATCCAGCCAGAATTTCCAAGATGAGCGTGTCCCAGGGGATTCTGTTCAGCCACCCAGATCTGGCTGCCTTGGGAAACATCTATTTCATCTGGATCCTCCCTCTGCCCTCATGGACATTCTATAAACACTGGAGTCTGGCATAAGTCAAGTACAATGCCTGGTACTTCAGAATTGCCAAAAATGCCTTCTTGAGCTGGCTTGAGCCTGTTGGCCCAAGAACACTGCCTCATCTCCTGCATTTGGTCATTGGTTGTGGACTTTGTGGCCATTGTGTGGCCTTTTCAGTAGCAGCAGGGATCTGATTCCTTGCTGGTGCAGGTCCAGCACGCGCTGCTTCTGAGCATTGTCCTGATAGCATTTAAAGTAAAGTCCCCAAACCCCATCAACACTTACAGAGTTTAGGGAAATGTAGAGTGACTCAGCCTTTCCCACCACAGGAACCTCACACGAGGGCCCAAAAGCAGGAGAGGTGATGATGGGGAGAGAGACATCTGTGGAGAAGAGGCAATGCCTCTCGGGAGTCCCTGGGATCATCCAAACCACCAGCCTTCCTCCAGAGTGTGCCACACAGACTCAGGCCAGGCCATGGGGGCGCAGTCCTCAATGTGGGGTTTTCCCGAAAGATGGTGCTGTGACAAGGAACTGGTTGTGTGTAGAATTAGCACGGGTATTTGGGGACACATTGCAAGGGGGAGGGAGGGAAGGTGAGTGAGGGGCTAAAGAAAACTGCCAGAGGGTGTGTTAATGAGCAGGAGATCACGGTGGGCATCTGAGACTCCTCCTGTGGAGATCCGCTGAGAGGCCCTGGACCGGATGGAATGGGGTCTTTCCCAGGACTCCATTTTCCCTTGGAAGAGGGCTTCTCCTGGGGAATGGGATAACCCCTAGCTCTTGCACATGCTTCCTGCTAAAGTTCAACTTCTGGACATGAGAATAGGACATCCCTGCGGGCGGTCATTGCTTAACACCAAGGGATCAAGGGGTACTGCACGGATACTGAGGCATCTGCCAGGGAAGTGGCAGGACCTCTCTGCACAAACAGGTAGCCATTGGGTCATCTGGGGCCATTGGGCCGCCCTGGACAGTTGGACCTGGGGAGTCCTGATCGAGGCCCATTCCTTCTGGTTTCCTTTGGCCCTCCCTACATTGGGTGGCCTTTCCCATGGTCACCCGAGGGACATTTTGCCTCCCAGGAAGGGCAGGAGAGCTGGAGAATGCCGGGAATCCAACCTCTGCAGACCAAGGGGAAGGGAAAAACAGAGAAGGAAGAGCCTTAAAATATCCCTCAACTGTTTCAGGATCGGAAATCTGTACTAAATCTTGAGAAAAAGGAGTAATTACGCTGTCAGCAAAGGTGATATAATTTTTAAGACTCAGTTCCACAGCCGTAATTTTTCCTCATCCTCCCCGTGTCTCACAGGGATTTAGGGGCCAATTACCTGTCAGTTTGCTGAGAGGTGCTATTCCTAGGTAGGCAGACATCACCTGTCACAGCTTCCCTAGGACTCACTTGACAGCCGGGTAGCTGGGCCAGGAGCTGGCAGCCATGGGGGGTGTGCTATCTGCAGCCATGGGGGAGCAGGGGAGCATCCCTGGAAAGAGAAGGAGGAGGCAGGCACAGCACTTGGTTTTGTCCCGGCCAGGCCAACTCAGCCGGAGGCTTGGAAGGAAGGAGAGTGGGGACAGCAACAAGTGCCAGGTCTCTGGGCTGCAAAGACCTTCTAGCAGAATACAGATGACTTAAACTGCTTTCTGTTGCTATAACTGAATACTGCAGACAGTAATTTGCAAGAAAAAAGGTTTATGCAGCTCACAGTTCTAAAGGCTAAGAAATTCAAGATCAGTGGCTGCATCTAGCAAGGTCCTTCTTGCTGGTGGGGGCTGGGTAGAGTCTCAGTCAAGATGGTGCCCAGTACCACAGGATGAGAGGGACTGAACATTCTAGGTCAGCTCTCTCCTCTTCTCATTAAACCATAGTCCTACTGGAGCAAGGCCCCACATTTATGACTTCAGTTAACCTCACTTCCCAAAAGTCCCACCTCCAAATACCATAGTCAAATTAAGTTTCTACCCTCCTATTACCACACAGTTGTAGGGGGGGGGGCGCTAACTTGTCAGTAGGAGTTCTGGGATGGACATTCAAACCACAACCATGGGTCATTGGGCAGGAGGGATCCTCTGCTCAGGTCTGAGCCCTTCCAGCCTAAGATGGGGCTGCTGCTCACAACGGGTAGCAAGAACAGGCATACACACGAGGGCTCCACAGTTGGATCAGCCCAAAGTGAGCCCTGGCCCTCAGTGGCCTTGGGCAGTTTCTTAACTCTCTGTACCTCTAGTTCCTTAGCAGAAAATGGGCTAAATATGGGACTGTGTCCTCAGGTAGTTGTAGCCCTATTACCCTCCTTTGGTGCTTGATTACTGCCAGAGGATCGCTCACCCTCTCTTAAATACTTCGGCAAACAGAGAGCTCAGTAGGTGGAGTCGCAGCCCACGTTTGCTTTGGGCCACTTGGCTGACTGTGTGGTGTCCACTCATTGATCCCTCACAGGTTCTGTGTCAGGCTCTAGGGCTCAGCTCTCTCCCCCACAGCAACGCCTTCCCTACCCAATTCAAGGGGTTCACTGTTTGTTTCTCCCATAACTTGAGGGCTCCGAGAAACACTAAGTTTCTACTTTGCCAAAAAAGTCTGAGCACCCCTGGAGAGGGGAGCTGGCCCTGGCATACTCTGCCTGCTTGTCCCTCCTGGACTTGGGGTATAGCTGGACATCAGAGGAAGTAGCTCATTTTTTACTCTCTTCATGTATTCTCCTTTCTCCAAGGCGCAGAAATTCCTTGGAGCGTCTCTAAAAGAATGATATTCCAGAGGCCTAAGGAGCTCTGCTGTCCTTTTGGCCCAGGCATCTCTGTGGTGTGTTCCCATTCTGGCCAGCAGAGGACGCTGTGTTCCACGCCATGAGGAGCCCCCAGGACGTGAGGGTTGCTGATGGGAGTTGTACATTCCAAGATGGATGCCACATGGTCTCTACTCCCTAGGGACCCTTTGTCATCCCGAGGAGTGTCTCATCCAGAAGTAGGCCTCACTGAAGCTGTGTGGATACCCTGGCAGGCTAGTGTCTGGCACAGCACGGAACCAATATTCTGCTCCCAGAGCCTTCTGCTTTGCCCTTACCCCAGACAGGGCTCAGTGTTTCTTCATTAAGGGACAGTGTAACCTAGTGGTTAAGGGTGGAGACCCTGTAGCCTGACCATCTAGTTTGGGTTCTGACTTTGACATTTTCCAGCTGTGTAGTCGTTGCTCTGTGCCTTGATCTTCCCACCTGAACACTGAGAATAACATTTAGGAGGTTAAGACTATCTACACATGTAGAACAGTTAAGAAGTGTCGCTAAGAATGGCTTCAGTTTACTCTGGTCCTTACTTTGAGCATTGCTTCCCGGCTCTGGAGGGGAAGATGGTGCACTGCTCATTCTCCTGGAGAAGCTTTTCGCATTGACTTTTCTAATGGAAACTTGGCTATCCTGATCATCAGAGGCGCTCAGGACCTCTCTGTTGTTGAGGATGGCTGTGGTACTTTTTGAGGGAGTTCTGGTTCTTATTTTGAGCGTGCTTCCTGACTCCAGTGTAGATCCCTCAGCCTGCTAGCACAGATCCTTCATCTCGCTGGTATACACTTTCTAGCTTCCACCACTGACCTTTGGGGCTTCCCAGTGCAGATCCATAAAACAGGCCTGCATGAGACATTTTCATGGGCTGTACACCTCCAGCTAGATTCATGGAAGGCATTGTTATGGGCTGTAGGTCCTTAGCTGAACTCATGAAGGACATTATTGTGGGATCCAGGCCTTCAGCTGGATTCTCTGGTCTTTAGTGTGTGGACAGATTTCCTGCACTCTCTAGTATATGATTCTTTGGGTGACTATTATAAATAATCTCATAAACTATGTGTCCTGTTTTATTGTTTCTCCTTGCAAAACCCCAAACCACTACAACAATTAAGTTTGACTGTCACAGCGATATTCCAGTGATTTTTATTGAGCCTTGTGAGTTGGCATTTTGATACTTGCTCTGTAGCTGACCTGCTGATCCTCTGGCCCAAGCCGGTGGGGCCATGTCCTTTGGGATGTCTGTAGGATGAAAGGAACAGGCTTCTGCCCTAGAACTTCCTCCCGACTCATGCTGTGGCTCTATGTGACCCCCCAACCCCCAAAGGCTCATATAGTAGAAGCTTCGTCTCTAGCATGACATTACTGAGAAGTGGTAAATACTAGCGGTAGGTTCTCATGCCCTGGGGTGGGGCATACTCCCAGCAGGTAGTTCTAGTATGACCCTTGAATTCTCAACAGAGGGTTGATCTGAAAGGAGGGAGCCCAGCCTCACACAGACTCAGCCTGAGCTGCTCTCTAGGCTGACCAGAAGGTCCTTTACTGAAGACACCTAGCTCAATGTCAGGGCTAGAAGAACCATGTAACCCATACCCCGTGTATATGAACTGGAAACACAGCCACTGTGAAGGCCATACAGTGATCCAGAGAGAGTCAAGAGACAGGCCAAGAGATCACCTTCCCTACTCTCTTCCTGCCTTGTTGGACTGCTGCAACCCTGGTGGGCTTCTCATCTATCTTCTGGGCGTAAGGCTTCGTGATTTGTGATTTGTTGTTCCTTTGCCTATCTACTGAAGTTATTCCATGTCAGGGAGCTCCTCCTGCTTACATCCATCTCCTCAGCCCCGAACAGAGAAAAAGAAAAGAATGAAAATCTGAAAGGAAGCTTCCTCCTGAAATCTCTTTCCAGATCCATCCTTCACCTACTGCCCAGGCAGGGGAAAAAGCATAGAAGTCTGGGAAAGGAAAGGGAGTTGGAAAAGACACTCGTGAGCTAGGCATAGGGACATGGAAACTGGCAGCACTAGGAGACTGGAGGGCTCTTCCCTCCACCCCTGCCCACCCTGACACCACATACTCCTGGGGTTCAGCAGGATGTGATGGGCTCCTTTTCCTTCTGTGGGCAAGTTTTGGGGAAAATTTGCATGTGGTGGGTCCTGATCATCACCTGCCTAAGGCTTTTCCTTCCTTGCAGCCAGGGAGAGTTGAGCCCTTGTGTGTGTTCCCATCTGCAGCTGGCTGTTCATGACCTCCACAACAATTGTCATGACCTCAGCCTCCACACCAGTAAAATGCACAGTAGCAACAGCAGCTCTGCGTAGTGATGGAGTGACTTCAGGGGGAGAAAGCACATCAAGTTCCTGGCATGCAGACATGCTCCATAAGTGTGTTGTTTCTATTTTTATTAGAGAGGCAGAAGGAGAGGACGTGCACCCACAACCTCTACCTCTCACATCTCCACATGTTTGTTCTCAGCCACTGTGGGGCCACCCAGATTTCTGGGATGGGAAGCAAGGCAGGGACCCTTACTAGCACCTGACAGCCAGCCATGCTTCTAAGAATCATGGGAGCTGGGTGTGTTAATGCCATGCATGATCCAGGCAGTTGGGAAAATAATTAAGTGCTAACTTGTCATTTTTTTAATGAAGTTCTAGAGTTAGAGATTTATAATTGCTAATGAGCCAGACTAATAATTAGTTGCTTTATAATAAGGGCGATGATCACTCAGACAGAGGTAGAGAGAGCCAGGCTCTGGCCTAATTTTTCTCCTGTAATTATGTGACATGCCCAACTGCCTGGAACAACTCTTACCCTTCCGTCCTTTGCTTCAGTGCAGTGCCAGACTTCCCTGGTGCTGTGCCCATTCCCCTGTCACACCCCAGCCTCCAAACCCTAAGGTGCTTCCTGCCAGGCAACCATTGTCCATTGCCCGCCTTCCCTGCTGGCCTGGTGGCCTGAGTCCACCTCCCCTTCCTTAGGGCAGGGTGACAGAAGCCAAGCACAGAGGACAGCCTGGAGAGGGCCTGTGTCTGGGCTGCTCCTGCCTCACACTCCAGCTCAAAGGGCAGATGGATGCTCCTGTTCTCTTTCATGGTGGCTTCAGCCAGAGAGAAGCTGGCAACAGACAGCCTTATCATAGCAAAGGGGCCTGAGAGCACTGTGAGTTAGAGCCCTCAGGAGCAAGCGCAAAACATTGGGCAAGGGAGGAACCAGCTCAGAGGAGAGGCTGTTGTCCTCTATGGCCTTCCTGGTTTCTCAGGAGTGGAACAGAAAAAGCTACAAGTGGAATGCCATGGGACATGGCTTAGAGTCCTTGCCTATAATCCCCAGGCTGCCTACCTGGGTGAGCCTCCCCAACATTTGGGGTCCCAGGTGTGGCTGGATCGAAAGCGACAGACTTGGACCAAGATGACTCAGAACCTCTCCAGCACAGAGCCTCTAAGGATTGCTCTGACATGGGGGTGGGGGTTGAGAGTGGGGGTGGGATTAAGGTGAATGTAAGAGGACAAAGTCATTTTCTCCACTGTTCTCTGTTGTGTTGGAACCTACCGTAGCCCCTGGGACACAGGATTCACAGGTAAGAACTATTCCAAGAAGACAGAGAGGGAGCTAATCAAGACAGATACAGAGGAAAGCCCTGGCACTTTCTATGGCTCTGTGCTTAGAGCCATGTACCTATACTATTTGGGGTAGACCAGATGTCCAGGAAACCTGTGCCTTTATCTTTGGGGTTTTGGTATTTATTTTCAGCTGAAGAGGTAAGTTGAAGCCAAAATTCCTTCATTATTCCATGCTGAGAATGGTTATCACCCGCCCCTTCCCCATATATGTTCTGTAGCCTTCTATGTCTGAGGAGACTTTCTACAGCGTGGCTGGGGAGCGAGTGAGAAAGTAGAGACAACGTAAAATTAACTGAAAATTAACTGAATGCAGGGTCTGTGATAGAATTCGGAGCATGTGAACTTGGAGGGGGGGAAGAATGCATCCTTATTTTCATTATCTTAACTGAAATTTATCACTTCCTTTCTTTATAGATATAGACAAACCCCACAGAGATATGAATAGCATTTAAGACTTTTGCACAAATGGAAAACACTGATATTTTCATATCTTGTTACAGTTGTGGCAGACCTCTCAAAATATTGCTTGTGCTCATCACTACTTTGAAATTATGGTAGTCATTAGAGCTGCTGCTCGATCTTGTTACTTAACATGTTAATAAAAGAACACATGAGTTACTATGCATTCAGTTTTAAAATACAAATTGCTACAGATTTTTAAAAAAATAGTTTGATAGCTGGGTTTCAGTGTAATTGCTTTCTCTGGTAATTCTATGGATTTTGTTCTCCTTTCTCCTCCTCTCCACCCCAAGTTCCAGATCCCCACTTCCTACCTGCCATTCCGTCTTAGCAAGGGCAGGGGGGAGACTGCTGACCAAGGCTGATAACTCCTGCCAGAAATGTGACCCAAAGGCCAGAACTTCAAAAAGAATGAAGATGTTAAACAACTCAGGGGCTGGGAAGCAAACAGCAGGAGGGAGAAGGATGGGCCTGAGGTTCCAACGCTCTTGGCTACCTGCTGGCTGAAGCGATGGTCTCTGGGGTGCTGCAGATCTAGGCAGGATACTGGGTGGGTGGAACCCTAACCAGAGCCTGCACGCCTGGTCCCGTGGCAGTTTAGATTCTGTGCTTATGACTGCATGCTGAGCCAGAAGGGTTCAGAGAGAACCTTCTTTGCAGTTCAGAGGACTGTACAAGGTGTGATTACCAACTATGGTGAGCACATAAAATTTACTTTTTTTTTTTTGTCTTTTTGAGGCAGGATCTTACTATGCAGTTTAGGCTGGCCTTGAGCTCACTTTGTAGCCCAGGCTGTTCTCAAACTCACAACAATCCTCCTGTCTCAGACTCTTGAGTGCTGGGATTAGAGGTGTGCACCTCCATGCCCAGCCCTTTCTTTGTTTAACAGTAAAATACACATTGCCAATCCCCTTCAAAATCCTCCCCTTCAGAACCCTCTCCTTTGCTTTGAGCCCCTCGTCCATCCTTTTTGCCACTTTCTGAAGCAGTTCTGGAAGTTCTCTTTTGTGAGTGTCTTTCCAAGGCGTGACCCAAAATATGGTGAATGGTGCTGAATACAGAAAGACACTGTGGTGTGTCTTTGTCCACCTTATTCACCGAACCTGGAACACTGGGGCTTCTGGCTCTTCCTCAAAGCTGAAATGGCTATGACAGATAAACATTGGGAATCTATTCAGGACCTTGAGGCAGCCAGGACAGCGCAGCCAAAGACACTCACGAAGGAGAGCTTCAGGAAGTGCTAAGAAGGGTGGGTGGCTGTGTCGACTCAGGGGAGTATTTTGAGGGGGGTTTATGGCAATGCGTCTTTTACTGTAATAAATATTTTAAAAATTTTAACATTCACCATATTCTACGATCACACCACAGATGACCAGCTGTGGCTGTGTGCTGCCCCTACTCTGTCCACGTCTGATTACCCCAGTGCGGCTGCTGGGGTTGCAGTCACTCCTGGGCCCACCCCGACAGTGAGATTTCTTGATGACCCTCTTGCCAGCTCCCCTCCAAGTTAAAGGGCATCCTGCAAACACACTCACGCACCCGCCCCTTCAGTGTGCACGGTGAGCCCTTCCCCAGGGCTGGCTCTTCACAGAGCAGCTGGCCAGGTCCTTCACTCAAGAGGTCCGGATACAGCTGGGAGACACCCCTTAGGCAAACAATATGCTGAATGACAGTTGACTAATGAAAAGGAATTGATATTCAGGGCAATGGGAAATTCTAAGAGAGACTCTTATGTCTATGGTAAGCCCTGATGCCAGTAGGGACCACAGACTACCACTGCTGTGTATGGTTCTGTGACTCACTTCTGGTTTTCTGTTTTGTAACAAACTTACTTTCCCCTCCCCTCCCCTTCCCTCCCCTCCCTTCCCTTCCCTTCCTGTCCTCTCCACTCCTTTCCCCTCCCTTCCCCTCCTTTCCTCTCCCCTCCCTTGCCTCCCTCCCCTTCCGCTCTTTCCTTTTAGAAATACCAGAGACTGAACCGGCACCTTTGCACTGATCTACATCTCCCGTCCTTTCTTATTTCTTATTTCAAAACAGGGTCTCAATAATTTGCTCAGTTGGGCTTGAATTTAGAATCTCCAGCCTCAGCCTCCCAGAGTGCTGGGATTTCAGGCCTGCAGCACCATACCTGGCTTGCAACAAACTTAAAATTCAATATTTGATTTCCTGGGCCTACGATGGTTACTGTACACACTGGATTTTGTTTTAGAACAGCTCTGATGTCAAGAATTCCATTCCTTTGTGTCCACAAACCATCAACATGCCAGTATTTCAGGAATCACTGCCTCCCAGATTGCTTTGTCCCCAAAATGTGCTCACACCAATCCTCTCAGGCTCTGGGTCCTGATCTGGGGTTTGCAGAGGATGCTGTTAGGAAATCCTATGGCTCTTCTGCGATCGGCTCTTCCTCCCCTGCTTACCCTGGCTTTTCCTCCTGGCTCGACTATCCCATCCATCAGTGCTTCGCAGGACATGAAAAACCATTTTGAAATTAGAGTAAGCAAAACAGAAGGGGAGGTAAGGCTGCAGTGTAAAGAGGTCATAGAATATGTTCTCCAGACAAATGAGAAAAGAGTGTTTCTTCCCTGCCGTTTGTATCGATAATTGAGCATTTTCTCTTCTCTCACCCAGTACAGTCTGTCTTCAAAGACTCTGTGTGCTTTGGAGCGACCCGAGTAAGCCGTGAACAGAAGTAATTGAGCAAATTAAGTCTGCATGTGAAACCCTTTCTATCTGGAAGGTGCGGGGCTAAGGGAGTGGAGCAGACTGTTTTTACTTCTATTTTTCAACAAAGGGTGACTTTTATTTGTTTTCTTTTGTTTTTGATCAGTGGAGGTTGCAGAATGGACCTTCAGTCCCCTTAGATACTAGCCTCCTTCACAGCTGTGGTTCCTGAGGATGATGCATAATAGGTATCATTTATTGAGCACATACTATGTACTGGCCCTTAGGAAAGGTTTGATGTGGGTCACCTCATTTGGACCTAACAACCCTATGAAGAAGGTACCACATTTCCCTGAGATACTGAGAATGGAAAGAGGTAAACATCTCATCTCCCAGCACACTGCTGGTGAGTCTTGGAGAAAAGATTTGAGTCTCAAAATCTGACCCTGTGTTAATTCAGACACCACATTGTTCTGTGGGGCCAGCATTCAGGAATGCCTAGCTAGAAAGGGTCTTTCTTGGGGAAGACAAACTCCTAGGCAGGATTTTAGAAAGGTAATAACGTGGCCTAGCAAAACCAAGAGGAAAGACACAGACCTCGATATGCACCTCACGGATGTCTCATAACGTGGCAGAACCTCGGTCCGAACTTCTGTTTCATTCTGAAGGGGATCACATGGTCAGGCATAATGATCCCTATTTTATAAAGAAAATACAAAGACCATACAGTAACCTGGGATTATAATCAGTAAGGGGAACAACCAGTCTCCTACACGGCCCCCCACACACCCAGCCCTTCATTTGTCAACGCAGGAGAGTTTTCAAGATGTTTGTAGGGAATGACAGGCAGGAGCATCAAAAAATTAGATTAAGACTTGGCTCCAAAGTACCTCCTCCAGGAAGCCCACCAGAATTGGTATCTGCTTTTGATTAATACCACCTGAAAGCCTTGAACGTTGACAAATTTTTTACCTTTTTGAGACCGTGTCTCACTACATTGCCCAGGCTGGTTGTAAATTCCTGGGCTCAAGTAATCCTCTTGACTCAGCCTTCCAAATAGCTGGGACTATTGGCATGCACCACCATGCCAGGTTTGTAACAGACACTTGTTGAATGAAACTTATGTAAAGTATTGAACGAATGCACACGTATTTTAACATAATCTTTTTAAAAAAAGCCTTCCTGTCTAGATCGGGCTCCTCCCATCCATCTCTGTGGCCTGGGGTGTGCTTGTCTCCACCACCAGTCTCCTCCCAATCGCTCATCTCTCCTCCTGCCTCCTCTCATTAAGCACTGGAAGAGAAATCTGCTGCCCTGTCCTCCAGCTGCCCCTTTGCTGCTGCTGAGCTCCAGAGCACAATATTTAAATCCTGTTAAATAACCTGTTTCCATGGGCAATCACAGCCAGGTTAGTAAATTCCCCACATACTCACTCTTAAGACGAAACCTACATCTCAGGTCCCCAGAAAACTGGCCACTGTCTTTTAATGGTAGAATTGAATAGAGCAAATGGTTGCACTTTAAAAGAAAGTTGTTTCCATTCAGACAAAAAGTTCAGCCTACTACTCTGAAAATTTCCAGTTCATGGCCCATTTCTCTCCAGGTATAAAGGAGAAAATAAACACCCTCACGAGGTAAGTGATTAATTTCAGCCAGCATTTTTGAGGCTTTCTTGCTGAGGACTGGCTCTCAGGCTCTTAATCGGTGGCTCTGGCCACAAAAGGGGCTTCTCCTCTGGGATTTCAGCCTGGCCACTTTTGGGCTCCCATGTGACCCAGAGAAGGAAGCTTCGGAGAAATGTGCTCTGGCCATGCTCCCAGAGATGGGAGGCGGTCAGCAGAAGAGGCTGGTGGGCAGTTGCTCATTTTTTCTCCCGCTCTTGGCTATGATCCTAGCTTGCAATTGCCACCACCCCCATGCCTCTCTTAGGCACTGCTGTGTGCAAGGCTTCACATTAAGGGATGCTGGGAGATGTATGGGTGTGCACGCACTACTGAATCCAGGCCTCCGTTGTTTCTGAGGGTGCCAGATGTCTAGACAGCCAGAGGACTAGCAGATGGTCCAGGCCTTAAGCTGCTGGTTTTTGTTACACACAGGCAGGCCTCAGAAATGGTACCCTCCTCTTTTATTTACCCTAAACTAGGGACAGCTTGAGAATCTGTCATCTATTGCTGGGTAACAAAAAGACCAAACTTCGTGGCTGAAGGCAGCCATTTATTCAGTCTTGGCTCTGTGGGTTGCTGGTTTGGGGAGGCTCAGCTGCTCTCAGGTGTTCTGCTGAGCTTCACAGAGCTGCGCTAGGTCCATTTGGACATTTGCTGGGTAGGGATGAGGCTGGTTGGTCTAGGATGGTCTCAGCTTGGTCCACTAGACTGACTGGAGCCTTTCTCTGTGCCATTCTTTATCTTCTGCCCTATTCACAGGGAACTTCAGCATGGGGGGAACAAGACCAGATGCTTCTCAGCCTCAGAATGAATCCTGTCACTTCTACCACATTCTTAACTGGCCATAGCAAGGTGCAAGGTCAGTTCAGAGTCATCATGATGTAGTAAATTGAGTAGTGCCCACCCATTTTTGTCTGCCTAGAACCTCAGATGACTTTACTTGGAAATATGTCCTTTGCAGATATAATTAAATTAAGGATCTCCAGAGAGATGATCAACCTAGATGTTGGATGATGTTTGCTTAATCCAATGACTGGTGGTTTGCTTAGGTTTGTTTGTTTGTTTGTTTTGTGGCCCTGGGGGATTGGACCCACGGCCTTTACACTGAGTAACTTCCACAGTCCTTGTTTAATTTTGATACAGGATCTCACTTAGTCACTAAGTTGTCCAGCCTGGGCTCGAACGTGGAGCTTCCTGCCTCAGCTTCCCAGAATGCTGGGATTACTGGCATGCACTACCACATCTAGCTTGACCAGCATTTCTATCAGCAAAAGGGAAACACAGGGTAACCATGTGCAGTCAGGTCCGTGTGAAAAGTTAGCCAGAGATTGGAGTGACGCATCTAGAAGCCGAGAATGCCAAGGTCAGACAGCTGCCATCAGAAGTGAGGTGAGAGACAGGAGATGGATTGCTCCCTAGAGCCTCAAAGCTGTGTAGACACCTTGACCTTGGTCTTCCTATGTCACTAAGCTGAGCAGTTTACGTGTTACAGGTGCCCTCAGAAACTGGGGCAGGTGGGACGTAGACTCCATCTCCTGGGAAAAACTGCAAAGTCACGTTGCAAAGGGAAAGATTTGGGAAAGCAGGGAGAAGGGAAGTCACTTTTACACCCTCACACCTTCATTTACCATTTCTCACTCTGCTCCTGGCAGGTACTTAAAGCCCAAAGAGCAGCCACAGGATGCCAGACACCAGACACACCACAGTCCCTGGCTTCTATTTCTGCCCGGGCTACAGACCGCGTATCCCCGCGTGCTGGCACTCCACAGCTGCCTCCCCTGCGACAGCCTCTCTTCCCAGCGACAGATTCTTCACTGCGTCCAGCTCCAAACCTCCTCGTCTCCACAGAGACGAAGAAGGCAGATGGCGAGGAGGCTGAGGCTGTCGGCATGGGCCCAACATCAAGTCCCTGGCACATCTTCAATGTGTCGGGTCCAAGTGGCCTGGGTGACCAGGCCCCCAGCCCCTTCTGAAGACCCAAGTCTGACCCTGTCTGCAAGAGACAGCATCCACTGCAAACTCAAATGTTATTCTGGGAATGAGTTTTGGCAGAGGGATATCACTCTGGCCCCACAGGCACCAGACTTGCTTTCTTGGAAATTCTTGTCTGGCAGTGACGCTGAGGTTTGCAGAGACGATTGGATGTCTGGATCTTGCCCTGAGAGCTAACATTGTTGCTAAGGTGGCTGGGGTGGGCTCTGGTCCAAGGCGCTGTCAAGCACACAGTTGGGTGATGTGTTCACTCACAAGACTCCATCACAGGGTCGCTTCCAAGGCACAGACAGAATGCTTGGGTCCCAGGATGCCTGGTGCTCGGCCTTCTTCTTGCAGGTCTTCCTTTTCTTCTTCCAGGCTTCTGAACAGTTACACTGAGTTTGGAGCAGGCTCCCATGTCCAAGGGAAATGCAGGTAGACCAAACAGCCACCGTTAGAGACTTTCACACCAGTATAGAAAAAGGGGTGAGTCACAAACATGAACACTACTGAACTTCTATGCTCAGGTGATCTTCACTCTACGGCCTCCAAAATAGTTGGGATGACAGGGGCACGCCACCACAACCCTGGATAAATCAACAACCAGCCCTAAGTACAGCTTACAAACATGCCAATGGGCAGTAAGACCAAGTGGGCAAAGGAAACTGGGCTGGTGTGGAGGTGGGAGTGGGGAGGAGGTGAAATTTGAGCCACAAGAGCAGACTGGATGAAACTGTATCCCCCAAAGTTCATGTTTTCCCCAGAACCTCAGAATATGATCTTATTTGAAAGCAGATGCATGACCTATAGAAGTCGTTATGAATAGGTCGTACCCAAAGGACAGATGTCCTTACAAGGGAGGGGAAGAGACACAGCTGTGCGCCGGGGTAGGTGGTGTGAACAGGGACAGGCAGAAAAGCGACTGGAGTGATGGGCCGCAAAGTCATTCGTTGCTGGCAGGTTTAGAAGAGGAAGAGAGAAGGTGGGACAGTCGCCTTGAACAACAGTCTGGTGACCAGACAGAGTCACTACACGTGGCACAGAGGCTCTGCTCCACAGAGGTGCAGACCCAAGAGAAATGAAAACAACCATCCAAAAACATGCGCAGGAATGTCCACAGCAGCATAAGTAGAAATGGCGCAAATGTCTAGCAATTGCTAAATGGATGAACAAAATGTGGATGTGATAGAATATGTGATCAGGAGAAGGATGAAGTACCAACACCTATCACAAAGTGAGTAAGGCCCAGACAGGTGGTGCTGGGTAAAGGCAACCAGCCACAGAGAAGCATGTACACGAGGATTCTAGCCAGATGAGATGTTCAGTGCTGGCTAGGCTACAGCAGCAGAAAGCAGCTTCGCAGTGGCTTAGAGCTGGAGGGGGACCAGAGTTTGAGGTCGTGATGGCTGGAGGGTGTGGAGTTTCTTGCAGAGGTGATGAAAGTATCCTAAAATTATGGTGATAGCTGCACACACCTGGAAAATACTAGCAACCACTGAGTTATACAGTTCAAAGGGGTGAGTGGTATGGTAAATAAATTATATCTCAATAAAGCTGGGAGTTTATTTTAAAGAAGAGAGGCTGGAGAAAAGGCTATTGAAATGGGAATGGGAGAAAATGGTGGCTCAGTCTAGGGTCTTAAAGTAGAGACAGCTAGCAGGGATGAAAGTCATGCCTTCTAGAGGGAAAATACACAATGGATTAATAGGTCATCAAAGTGTAGTCTGTCCATGCAAGGAAACATTGCTCATCTACACAAAGGAATGGAGATCTGACATGTGCCACAACACGGATGAACCTCAAAACCATATGCAAAGTGAAATAAACCAGACACAAAAGGCCATAGATTGCAATTCCATTTATACTCACTTTCTAGAATAAGCAAATTCACAGAGGCAGGGAGAATAAAGGTAACCAGGGAATGGAATGAGGGGGAAGCAGGAGAGTTACTACCTGATAGTTATGGGATTGGGGAAGATAAAAACATTCTGGAAATGGAAAGCTGTGACGGTCACATATTTTGAATGGACTTAATGCTGTTGAATCGCACAGCCTGAAATAGGCAAGGTGGTAGATTGCATGTGGTGTGTATTTCACCACAATAAACGTGAAAGTACAAAGCGAGTGAGGGAGCGTGGGCCACACTCTGGAGAAGTGACGTGGTGAAGGCGCAGAGAAGAGGGTGGTGATGGGGAGAAGATGGCTGGGAGGCATTTTGAAGAGCAAGTGCTCAAGGCAAGGTGGGACTTGGCAGCATGGAATGAAATATGGAGTGGGACATGGCGGCATGGAGTGGGACAGCAAGCACTTGGGAAAGGGCAGAGTTCCTTTGGAAGTCCATACAGAGGAGACCTGGAGCCTCTTATTCTTGAGGGGACAGAAGATAGGGGAAGAGGACAGTGGTGGCCCTTGGAAGGAGACCTGGGAATATGGGTCAGACATGCTCCACTCTCCCAGCAGCAAGAGGCGGGCACCAAGCACAGTACAGTGCCCTCTTGCAGTGCCCAGCCTTACTCTCAACTGGACAACCTGGAGCGGAATAGACAGGATGCTGCCCAAGTGCCAAAGGTGACTCTGGATAGGAAAGGCCCTTGTGATGGTGGATTTTTTTTTTTTGTATGCTGGGGAAGGAGCCCAGGGATCACTGAGCAACGTCCCCAGTCTATTACTATTATTATTGTATTTTCAGACAGGCCCTCATTAAGTTCCCCAACCTGGCCTTGAACTTGTTATCCTCTTGTCTCAGCCTCCCATATGGCTAGGATTACTGGTGTGTGCCACCCTACTTGGAGCTATGATTGATCTTGATGGTTAACTTGGTTGGCTTGAGAGATGCTTAGGAGATTTGTAAGTCACATTTTGTGTGAGTCAGGGTGCATGAGGGTGTGACCCTGGCTCCTTCCTCCTGGATGTGCCCAGATGCCATGAGGTGAGCAGCCTTGTTCTGCCACACCCTTCTACCATGATGTTTTTGCCTTGAAGCCAGCTGACCATGGACTGAAATCTCTGACACCATGAGCCAAAATAAACCTTTCCTCCTTTAAATTGTATTTTTCAGGTATTTTGTCCTAGCAACAGGAAGGTAACTAACCTATCCCTACCACAGGATCTCGCTCCTTTGTACTGACTCCATGCCACCTGTTTCTCCCCTAACCTGCCTTGGACTGAAGACCTTGACTGCTAACTTCCATGGATAAATGAAACCACTTCTTTGGGTTCCAGAGGCACGCCTGCCCCACATTCCTCACTTTCCAACCTGTCCTCCATCACCCACGGGCATCCCCCAGCCCCAGCCTGCTGCTCCCAGACTGGACAGCCCTGTCTGGGGCAACCCCAGAAGGCTAGGAGTGAGGGGGTATCAGCCTCCAGGGCATGGTGCCCAGACCATCTCAGCACATCAGTGCCACCCAGGGGCTCCACTCTGGATCACTGTGAGGCCAGAGGCTGTGTGGTGGAGTCTGAGTCCAGCCCCTCGCTGTCCTGCTCAGGTTCTCGTCCAAACCAGGAGGTGCTGGACTGAACCTTCTCAGCCTGGGCCATCTCCTGGCTCCCAGGGGAAAGCCAGGAGGGTCAGACAGAAGTTCAAGGCAGGCGCTGAGAGAAGTCGGGCTGTCGGTGCCCTGGGCAGTCCCGTCATCCTAAGCGTCTGGACTGCTGTGTCAGAGAGAGGCGGGCAAAGCCCTGCTCTGGCCAGAGGCTGGCAGGCAAGGAGTGCTGATTAAGTCCACAGTGGATTAGCTCTGCGCCAGTCGGTCCCCATCCCTGGCTGCGAGACCCAGTGGGGGCTGGCCACACCAGGAAGCTGCCCTCTGCATCCACTGTGCTCCTCCTTCATCCCACGGGCCAGGCCTGGGGCCCAGGCACTGACTAGAAACCAGTGCCATTTGGCCACTTGGAGCCACAACAGCAGGAAAAGTTGTGCTCAGCACCAGGTGACCTGCTCATCTTCAGATGTGGAAGCTGGAGCTCCTACTTGTTGTGGGCAAGTCAGGGCTTGTGGGCAGTCTCCTGCCACTGTGTCCAGTGTTCTGTGAGCCTCAGCTCCATCCTCCCCTCAGAGACTGACATCATCCTATGGAAGCCTGGACTTTGGGCCAGATGTTTGGTTTTGTATCCAGTCTCTGCTCCAGACCAGCTGTGTGATTCTGGGCATGCATGTTGACCTCTCTGTACTTTGAGTGTCCTCATTTATAAATGTGGATTAAAACAGTACTTCAATTTCAGGATTGTCATGGAGATTAAATCCAGTGATTTAACTTGTTTAACCAATACTCCTACAGTGCTCACCACAAGCAGACGCTCTTCTAACCCCTTTGTAAAAATCTAAGGTATTTGTAACTACTCTGATGAGGTATGGCCTGCATTTTACATAAGGAGGCTGAGTCATGGAGAGACTAAGATTAAACACTCAGAGCACAAGTGAGTGGCGCAGTTGGAATTTGAAGCTGGAGACACAGCTCAAGGCTCACGCTGCCATCCTCACATGGAGCTGGCTCCATGTGACTAACAGAAGGCGCCTAGTGTTTACAGCAGCAGCCCGAGCTGCAGCGGTGTGGCTCGCTGTGGCTCTGACCTGTGATGATGGCCATGAGCTGGGTTCTCCTTCCTCCTCCTCCCTCCACTCTTGCAAGGGCAGAGACGCTCTGAATCCACAGCTCGGTGCTGCAGTGCTGCTGGAGCAGGTGGAGGGTTCCTCTTTCCTGTGCTACCAAGTATGCCGCATGGTGAGTGCTTGGTAGAGAAGCAAGACAGAGTGACTCTTGTCCTCCTGGGCTCCTTTCCACCCCTGCCAGCCCTAAAAGCATGCGAGATGGTTTGCAAGTCCCCTCTTGGTGGGGCAGAAGAGCATCCGTGCAAAACGCCTACAGAAAATGGAGGAACACAGAAGGATGAAATACATGGGGGCGAGAGGAGATGATTCGGCCTGGGGAAGAGTTGGGTGAGGTCTGGATAGGGAAGGGGAGAAGGTATTTCCAGGATCTGCCCCTCCGGGTCCCTGCTTGCATCTCTGCTTTGTCCAGGTGAGGGTCAAGGTGGCCCTCTGCAGATGAGGGGCACAAGAAGAAGAGAAGCCTCGCTGTTCAGCCCCGGCGGCCATCAGCTTTGGGAGAGAGATCCAGAAAAACTAAAAGGCTTTCTCTCAAGTTTTCTGCTCCTCCTCTTAATTGCTTTGCGCTTGGAAACCCTCCCAGCGTACTGATCCTTGGTTCCTCTCTGGAAAGAGTAGTTGCAGGGAGGACTCCCTGTCTCCCAGGCAGTGTGCTTGCCTGCTCCTTCATTTCCTGGCAGTCAAAAGTGACATTTATCTGCACTGATGGAAGGCTAGCCTGCCACTTTAGATTCTCAGCAGGCTCTGTCCCCTGTGAGCCTGGCCTCAACTGCCTTGGAGGAGTTGTGCACATCAGAGCAGAAGCCAGCTTGCCTTTGAGGATCTGAGGCTGCGGGAACATGCAGAAGCTCTTTCCTGCTTTCTGGGTTGGTGACCTGTGTCACCACTATCCCCCACACTCAGAAGGGCCCTCACCTGGATTAACCTCCTCTTCTCTGCATCCTGAAAATGTTCATCATTTTATGTGAGAAGTCAGAGGTTTGCATTTGCACCCCCTACCTTCACATGTCAGTCAGCCCATTCTTCCAGGGACGCAGCTTCCCATGGATCCAGGGCACCAAGCTTGAGGGGGTTCCTATTCTCCCCCACATGGGTCGACGTCTTTCACAGCAGGCTTTCTCTACCACAGCACTGGTGACATTTGGGACTGGGTAATCCTGTTGTTCTGTTTATTGTTGGACATTTAACAGTGTTCTTGGCTTCTACCCATTAGATGCTGGTAGTATCCACCCCCCAGGTGTGACAACCAATTTCCAGGTGTCCCTAGGGGAAGGAAGAATCACCCCACTTGGGTAGGCTTTATCTGTAGGAGCCCTGCAAAGAGGGACACAAACTTTCCTTCCACTGCCTCACAGAGACTTCCTGAAGGCCTGGGTCTCAGTTTCCCTGACAGTACAGAGATAGGTGAGCAGGAAGGTCATAGCTTCTAAAATAAAATAAGAGATGACCCTAGCAGATTTCTGAGGACCCAGAATATTCCAGAAGGCTGGAGAAGAATCAGACAAGCAAAGCCGGGAGCTCTGAACTCCTCAGTGGGGCCAAGTCTTGCTCCCTCTCTCAGATTCCCCCCCAGGCTCGTTCATTAAAGGGGCAGACAGGAAGACACCAGGCTTTGTAGTCTAAAGATCTAGGTTTCAATTCTACCCACCAGCTGTGTGACTTTGAGCCAGTTATATAACCTCTCTGAGCTTGGCTTCTCATCTACAAAATAAAACGAATAGGAGCTACCTTGGGAATCGCAAGAACAAACGACAAATGTGCGAGTTCCCTGGCACCATGCTCAACAGGATATCAATGTGGGCGGCTGTGACGGCTTTTTCTAACCAACTAGGAACAAATCCCTGACCCCCTGAAGGCCCTCTTTAGACTCACCAGGGCCACAAGAGGGGACAGCCCACCACCTGCGCCCAGCAGAGGCGGCAGAGAGAGCCCAGAGAGAAGACTGAAGCGGAGAGAGCCTGTCTGGGAAGAGGACCTTTTCATGCTTTTGCGAGTAATTAAAAACTGTGTTTGGTCTCCCGCAGTGAGAGAGCAGCACGAAATGAGCTTCAAAGGTGGCTGCGTTCCCGGATGTTTGCTCCCGACTCTCTGAGCGCATAGCATTTAAGTCCCCATTAAGGAGCAGCTGTGGCTGCAGGCAAGGCCGGGCCCATTCTCTCCTTCAAAGAGGTCAGATCCTCACTTGGAAACTTGATTTTAATTGCGATTGTTCTTATTCATCTTGAGATTCGTCTGAGGCTGTAAATCCACTCATCTTCCCTCACTCTTTCAGTTCTATGAGATTTAAAGTGATGTGGAAAATCATACCTCCGGATACAGGGAAAAGAGTGAGGTTTTTTGGACCCAAGCAGGAATGGGCTCACGCAAGGGCGGTTCCTGGAAATCAAGGCCTCTAGCTAGCTTCCAAGCTCCCAGGGGCTGTGTCTCCTTTCAGATACCCTGCAGTTGCCCTGCAGGAGCCTCCAATCTAGAGTACCTTGGGAAGCGGTCCTGACTGCTTCTCCACTCCACACAGAGACTCTCCCAGACACGTGGGCACAAAGAGGCTTTGCTCCTACAAGCCCCAAGGTTGGCCTGAAATGCCCTTCCCCACACCCACCCACTCCTGCATTTGCAAGCATGACTCTTTCATTCTTCTACCACTTACGGAAGTGCCACCTCCTCTGGGAAGGCCTCCAGGATTTCCTCCACAAATGAGTTATCCCCTGTGGTTTGCATCCATCCTCTTAGTAGTTTTTGAGTTCCTTAGGGACAGGGACTTTACCTGCTGTGCACCTCTGGCTTTTCTCTGGTGACTGAACTTTGTTCTGGGGCCACTTAGAGGTAGAGATCTGGACTGATAGCTTCTAGAGGTTCTTTTGTGCTCGTAGGTTTCAGAATTGCTTTCTCCACAAGGCGAATACTTTGGCCACTTAGCCAGAAAAGTGAAAGGATGATTTCCTGACTTTAATGTGCAAACTGAGATTTTCCTCAGCAGCTAATGATCAAAGGCAGCCTCCGCCCCCTTCATCGCAGGGAGGGGAGGGCTCTGTAGCTCCCAGCCTTAGTAAATGTCTTTAAACATCGCCATAGCCAGGACCTCCGTAATTAAATTTTACACGTTAATCTGAAAGGGATCTCTATGAAGTGTTTCCTTTGAGCCCAGCAGGACTAATTCAGTGAAGCCCCAGCAAGGGCACAGCCTCTTCTGCTTAAAATGGGAATAGAATGGCGGCCACCTGCAGGTCAGGCATGGGAAGTGGCCATATGCTAATGAGGCTGCTGGGCTGACTTGAGGGGCATTGTGGGAACATCCTGTCTCCTGTCAGTAGACCGTTACCCTTCATGAACCTTCACTGAATCAGACCCTGCGTTGCTGGAACCATGTGCAACAGTGCCAGTGGTACTGTCAGGTTGATCTGATGCCTCACCACAAGCGAGATATTGGAAGGAGCACGAACAGTTCCAGTGAGCTCTGTTATCACTTTTGAGTCTTTGAAGCCATTAGCAATGGTGATGTACCTGTCTAGGGATTGTCTGGGGTACCCTCATTGATTGTTATCCTGTTTATGATCCCCCTATGGAAATCTATGATACTAGAGCTTTCTTTGGTTTTAGGGTCACCTCTATGTCTCCTCTCAGGTTGTACCCCCAGGCTGGGGGACATTGAAATCACTTTGGAACTGTTCTTAAAGCTTGCCTTGGGGCTGTTCTTGAAAGTGATCTAGGTGAACTAACCCTACAGAGGCCCATACCTTGATGCTCTCATTTATGGACTAGGTAGGAAATCTTCTGAGCACCAGGCTCAGACACATCCTAGACCTCTTGTTAAACAGACTGTGCACCGCAGGTCTGAGGGCCACCTGGTGGGCTCTTCATTTCAGGTGAAGCACCATGGATGAATAGTAAGAATCTATGAACACCACCTTATGCCCACGAGCAGGGAATGGGGACAAGCTTTGCAGAAGCACCTACTGTGTGCCCAAGAGGATGATCAGTGGGGTGTGCCTGCTCAGGGCTTTTAGTGTGCTAGCCAGGATGAAAGGTCATTCTCCAGGACCAAATTTGGTGTTTGTCACTGTCTAGTAAATGGAGAAACTAAAGTTTATAGAGGTTAAGGAGTGGTAGACCCAAAGGAGATGACTGAAGAATCTTGAAAAGACAGAACAGCTTCCCAGTATTTCTGTATTAGGGAGTGGACAATTTTATGGGCTCCTTCCCACTGTTTAGAAGTGGTATGTTCTAGGTAACCTTAGATTCTGGGGCCTGAGGGAAGATGAATTGCCATGGAGTCCATGTCAATGTTTAGACTAGGGGTAGGAGCACACTTCTACCCCTGGGGAGAACTTTTAAGAACCACAAATTTAACGTAAAAATCAGTTCTGGGAGCCAGGCAAGGTCATGCAAGTGTGTAATCCCAGCATGGGAGGCTGAGGCAGAAGCATTCCAAGTTTGAACCTAGCTGGGGCAATTTGGAGACTTAGTATGACTCTGTCTCAAAATAAAAAATAAAAAGTGTTGGGGATATAACTTGGTATGAATGGTCTGAGTTCAGCCTCAAGAACAGAAAAAAAAAAAATCATTTCCGAGAACTGACCAGGGAAAATGGGTCAGAGTCCCAGGACTCATTCCAAAGGATTCTGATTCTGGGGTCTAGAGTGGGCCTGGGGATCTGAATGCCAAGCAGCTCAATTTGTTTCTGATTCTCAGCTGACCCAGATGTTGGTGGCACATGGATGTCTCTAGGACAGGGGTTCCCAACGCCTTGATTTTTGGCCTGTTAGGACTCCAGCCCACAGCAAGAGAGCAGCAAGCACATTACCGCCTGAGCTCTGCCTCCTGGCAGATGAGAGGTGTCTATAGATTCTCATAGGAGCACAAATCCTCCCATGAACTGCGTATGCGAGGGAACTAGGTTTCACACTCCGGATGAGAATCTAATCCAGAAACCATCACCCCAGACCAGTCTGTGGACTCTCTTCCATGAAACTGGTCCCTGGTGCCAAAAAGTTAGAGGTCACTACTATAGAAGAAAACACTGCCGCACATTCTACATGAAGAAAGAGGGATGTTTAATGCAGCACATGGGGGCAGAACGACCTCAGAAACCCTGCTCTGCGGAAAGAAGAGCCTTTACTGAGTTTTTAATTATAAAAGACATTGTGCAGCTGAGACATTCTGTCTTCTAAAATACTTAGACATCAGTTCACATTTCAGAACATAACAGAGAAAAATGATTGTGACTATTTGGATAAAGAGAAGTAATTTCTTAAGTGTCCCACTATGTAGAAGATTAGATGCTGATATGTGAAGCCTTATGTGTTCCTCCATCAGTCCAAATAGCTAGGCAGTATTATTGTTCCCATTTTAGAGCCGAGAAAATGCAAATTCAGCGAGATTAATGAAGTTGCCCAAAGTTGCATATGCATGATACAGAGAGGACTGACACCTGTCTGACCCACATTCTGCCTAGGAAATCCTCTTGTTGCAAAACCCCCCTGTGTATACTCACTGTAAGCACTTCCACCCATTCACCCAGACTGGCTAAATCTAGCCCCAGCGGGAAGACCAGGGGTGAGGGGGATCCCTCCTGGGTCTTCACCACTAAGTAACCCTAACACTGTGCCTTTAAATTCATCAGCATGCGGGAGCACAAAATTCATTTGCAATAATAAAGAAAGAAGCCAAGATGAAAAGTACTTGATGAGGAGATGGGGGAAGTCCTGATGTAACAGCAACAGCTTCATTTACCTCCACCATCATCTGCTTGGTCTGCTTCCCCCAGTTTGGATGGTGGCAGGGTGTGGGGGGAGGGGACCCTCTTCAAAGTGGGCCAAGCAGATCTGCCTGCCCAGAATTCCGCCCTTGGAAGAAGATGCACGGTGGCTCTGGCTGTTGATGACGGCTTCAGTTGTCCCCAGATGGAGACCACCTAGCTTCAGAGGAAGGGTTGGCATTTCCTTTGTTAAGGTGGATCAGTTCAGAAGGGAGATGACAGCTGCAAAAGTCTCAAGGTAGCACAGAGGACAATTTCCTCTCAAAAGGAGCTAAGAGGCTCACAGGAGCGACAGTCACGAGTTATATCTCTGTCTCTTAACCCCAGTGGCGTGTTGGAGTCACCTAGGAAGCTTTGTTTTAAAAGGGCCTTCCCTTGCCAGGTGGATTTAATTGGTTCGTCTGGTTTTGAAATTTCCCAGCTGGCTCTCCTGCGGAGTGAAGGTTAAGACTGAACCAGCATTCCTTGGCTTCCCACAGCTCAGATCTACCTGGAGGGCTGTGAGAACAAACTGTGCCCCCGGGGGGGGGGTCTGAGCCAGGGGGTTTGGGGAGGAACCCAAGAATGTGTATTCTTAACAGTCCTGGGTTGAGAACCACAAGCTTTAACTAAGACTGGAAAATGAAGCATTCACTAAGAAAGTACAAAAGGCCTTTATTTCTTTGAGATTGCTTTAGTTGACTATCATTATGATCATGCAGTAATACATAATTTTAGAAAAAAATGTTTGTATTTATTCTAGTGAAATGCTATCGTTTCTTTCTTTCTCTTTTTCTTTTTCTCCTTCCCTCTCTCTTCTTCCTTTCTTTCTTTGTAGTACTAGGGGTATTGAACCCAAGGCCTTTGCACTGAACTACATCCCTCGCCCTTTGCATGATTTTTATTTTGACATGGGGTTTCCTTAAATCACTAAACTTACCTGGTTGGGCTTGAGTTGACTTCACAGTTCTTCTGCCTTAGCCTCCCGGAGTGTTGAGATTGCAGGCATTGGACACCACACCTGGCTACTATTTTTAATTTCTAAGGACAGTGGCAGGCACACAGGACTAATTTCTGTTAGGCTTGCCCCTCGGCCCACTGATTCTAAGAAGCATCTGTTTCCCTGAACTTCAGTCAGACACCAAACAGGACACATTTCTGAGTGTTGGAAACCTGAGTATTTCTACCCACAAATGCAGAGAACAGCTGTCAGTCAGCCATCCAAGTCCATCGATACTCCCTTAAGGGCCAAGGTTTAGGAGTTGTGATACCCACTGGACAGCAGGAGGGAGCTCCTTAAAGGGGACTGACAGTGCCACTTCCCACCTGGGAAGCAGGGGAGGGCAGCGGCTGGGTCGGGCAATTCAATCCTCTGATTGGGAGGTTGGGATCCTGCCCTTGGGACCCACAGGGCAAGCTGGCTCTGATGACACAGTAGTGATGGCTCAGAGTTCTGCAGCTGGGGGCTGAGTGGTGGCAGGGCCAGCGCAGCTCCCTGGCCATTTTGTTCCATTACCTGTCCTCCTGGGGCCCCGTTCACCTGCTCACTGGTGTTCTACCTTTCCCATCAACTCTAGGTTTTCTGAAGCAATCGCCTTCTGTGTCATGATTGCTTCAGCGGTTGCCAGCAGGAATCATCTGATACACCAGAAAGTTCATAGGCTAAGGGCCCGTGTGGAATTCTGGAGAAATCTGCAGCATGGAGAGCAAGGGTAAGACACAAGAGACCAGCCCGGGGATACTGGCAACTGCCACGGCACACAAAGGGCAGAGGAGGAACTCTCAAGTGGTGGATGGGGGGAATCTGGTGGAGGAGCAAGGAACCATCCTCAGCCGTGCAGGGAGGAAGTAGACAGAGCAGTACCCAGAGGTCACTGGATCCTGACCCTTCAAGCGACAGCTGTGCCCAGTGGAGCATTTCATTGTTGGTGTCGTGGCAGCAATGGCTGAATGAAATCATCCCCACCTTTGCCCTTTCTACCTAGGCTGGTAGGAGGACCAGCTCTCTCCCTGCTCTAATGTTGGTTAACATCGACAGAGATTCCCAAGCAAGCTGAGAGAGAGACGCTGTTCTCATATTCCACAGAAACTAAGACACCACCAATTGGAAGGTGCACCATTATTTTATGTATCCAGGAAGAAAAAACTGCCAAATAAATAATGACATTGATTGCAAAATGCGTCCAATTGCAGAAATAGTAAAATATGAAAAAACTGTGTCTGTGAATCAATAACATGCAGTAATAATAATGAAATACTAACTCAGCGCCTATTTATTACACCCTCTGCTAAGTTCTTTGACTCCTTCCTTGTGGACTCCCTCAGGAACTCTATGTGGCAGGTGCTATTATGATTCAGAAAAAGTGAAGCTTGAACATTTGAGTAAATTGGTCCCACAGCCAGGAGATGAGGGGCACTGGACTCTGCACTGTCCGGCTGCTTTAGAGCAAGCTGAGAGAAGAGTCAAAACAGAGGAAAGAGGAGTCTTACCTCATCTTGTATTGCTGGAAACCTAGATGCTCAATAAATAATTGAAGGAAATAGCTGGTCCAAATAGGTAAAAAGCATTTTGTGGAGGCTTGATAGTGCAACAGGTCTGTGTGTATTGGCCATTCACTCTGAAAATCTAAGGTAATACATAAACACAGCGTCTTTGTGGGACATTTAAGAATTGTTGTTAAGGCTAAAGTCCTTTTGTCCACTTATCGTACTGTGAATTCTCTTCCCTTCCTCTACCCTAAAGTAAATAATTCAGTCATTTTGGTGTGCTTCTTTGTGGGTGTTTTCTATATACTTATATATAGGGAAAGCGTACGGTATTGCACTGAGGGAAGTCTCATTTACTTTTCTTCAAAAAATAACTTTTTTGAGATGTAATTTACATACAACAAAATTTGTTATTGGATCAACTTGCTGCTTTTGTTTTTTTTAGCACTGATGATGGAACCCAGGGCCTTTTCTCTGAGCTACATCCCCAACCCTTTTTATATTTTTTATTTTGAGACAGGATCTTACTAAGTGTCCCATACTGGATTCAAACTTGCAACCCTCCTGCCTCAGCCTCCCAAGTGCTTGGATTCCAAGTCTGTGCCACCACACCTGGTTTGTTGGATCAGTTTTGACAAATACACACATCCTTGTATCATATGAACACCAATACAAATGCAATGTACCACACCAACGTCTTCGTGACTGCTGACAGCCAACCCCATTCCTACCACCTACCCAGGAAGACTTTCAGCTGTCTATGGCTTATATCTGGCAGTCTTCCTAAACCTTCATGTGCTCAGAGGCAGTGTTTATGGAAGGTGATTGGATTTGGGGGCCGCTACTGCTGGGTTGGTTTTGAGAGGCTGAGCTGGTCAGAAGAGGTGGGTCACTGGGGTGCTACCTGGAAGGATGTGCTTCCCTGCACATCTCTTCCCTTCTCTCTCTGCTTCCTGTCTGCTGTGAGGTGAGCAGCTTTCCTTGGCCTGGGCCTTTCCACCCTGCTGCCGACAAGTCAAGGACTGAAACTTCGGAAACATTAGCCAAAATACCGCATCCCCTTAAGTTGTGGGTGTTGGTGTCCTCACAACAAGGCAAGAGATTAAGACAATCTACTTTCTGCCAGCACGGCTGGTTTTGCCTTGTGTAAAATTTCTCACAAATAGCATCATCTTGTAGGCACTCTGGTATCTGGTGCCTTTCACTCAGCCCAGATTTCAGGTTCCAGTATTTGTAGACATTCATAACTGATCCTCACTTGTCCCTGAGTAGAGTTCTCTTGTATGGATAGGCTGTCACACACTCACTCTCCTCTTGGTGGACATCAGGGCCTCACTGGGGCTTTAAAGAATAAAGCTCATATGAATGTCAGCATACAAGACTTTGGACACACATTTTCACTTTTCTTGGGTAAATGTGCAGAAGTGAAATTGTTGGGTCATTTGTTGAGTGTACGTTTATCTTTACAAGACCCTGCTAGATTGTCTCCAGGGTGACAGAGCTCCACTCTGCTTGACCACCTTTGCTATAGGAGAGTTCCATGAACCTACCAATTCTTGGCATGGTGAGTTTTTAATTTTAGACATTCTAATAGGTATGCAGAGTGCTGACTCATTGTGGTTCTAATGTGCCTTTCCCTACGCTACAGATGGAATATTTGTGAAATCATGTGCTGAATCTTAATCACCACGATGATGGTCTTAGGAGGTGGGGTTTAGATCATGTTTAGGTCATGCTTAGATCATGAGGACAGACATCTCATGAAGGAGATTAGCGCCCTCAGGGAGAAGACCTCAGTGAGGTCCCTTGTGCCTTTGTCTGCTCGTACCTTTGTCACATGTGAACACTCAGCAAGCAGACGGTCATCACACAGCCAGAAGGTAAGCCCTCAGTAGATACTAAACCTGCTAGTGTTTGATTTTGGACTTTCCTACATGCAGAACTGTGAACAATACATTTCTGTTGTGTATCAGTCACTCTGAGCGCTGCCCAGATGGACTGGGACACCTGATGACTAGTGGTGTGGAACAGCTTTTCATGCGTTTCTCTCTTTGGAGCTGTGCCTGTTTGAATCTTTTCTCCCTGTTGAGTTGTTTGTCTTATTATTGAGTTATAAGCTTCTTTATATATTCTGGGTACAAGTCCTTTGTCAAATATATATGCTGTGAATATTTTTTCTCTGTCTGTAGCTTACTGCTTCATTTTCTTAATAGTATTTTGGAAGAGCAGAATTTTCACATTTCTGTGAAATATGGCTTATTCTTCTTTTCCATACTTTTTGTGTTTTAAGAAATCTATGCCAATCCTAGGGTCACGGAACTTTCTTCTCCATATACTTTCTCCTTTTAGAAGTTTTATATGATTATATGACTACGATCCATTTTGACTTACACTGGGGATAAGAAGGTGAAAGATTTTGTTTCTGTCTGCAAGAACTCACAGCTCCGTACAAAAGACAAAAGACAAGCAACAACTATAATACAGTGCCAACAGTGCCAGATAGAGGTGTGGACACACATACACCACCTTTAATTTAACTGCATAAATGCAAATAAGTGCACATAAAATTACTACTACAGAAGATGCTCTGCTCCATAACAGATTCCTACTTGTTTTTAGAATTGTCACCAAGACAGGGCTCCTGAAGTCCTCCACACTGGGAAACTTGAGTAGTCACCATTTCAGCCCTATTTTAATTGGCCTTTCTATAATTTCCTACCCTGAGCATCATTCTCTCCTCAACCATCTCTCTGTTAATCTGGGCACCACATTCCTCTGTTTTTCCTCCAAACCTTTTCTCTTCAGCTGGCACCTGCTTTCTACCAAAGTATACCCTATGTCTGCTTCATTTATCTATCTCTGTCTCTATCTATTTATCCTATGCTATTTTCTCATGATCTTATATACTATCCATCAACCACATGACAAGGACCCCCAAATTATTGCAATGGCGTTACGGTTCATGTCCAGATGTACCCCCCAAATCTCATGCATTCATAGGGCTTTTCTAAAGGTGGTTGAAACTAGAGTGTGTGATGCTGGCATTAAGGGTGTGTGATTAGTAAATCATTCCACTGATTGGTTTGGTATAGTTCTGGCTAGGATTAAGGGTATGTGTGCTACATGCCCCTACAGTGAGTAGCCTGCATACCACACAAGAGATAGAAAGAGTCTCGTCTCTTTCTTCTTTTGTGTGCTTTTGCTGTCTTCTGCCTGCCATGAACTGTTCTCTGTGAAGCCACCCTGCCATGGAGCCGCCAATTATGGACTGAAACCTCTACAAATCGTGAGCTAAATAACTGTAACAGTCAGGGTTTATTAGGGAAACATATAACGCAAGATATATAAATGTATAAGAAATTATAAGTTTGGCTTATAATGGTCAGCCAAAGTATTAGATGAAAAAGCATGCAGAGGGTGTCTGCACACTGGAGATTGGAGCCTAGCCCCAAGCCTGGAGCTCCCTTCAGCATTTGTGTAAGTCCCTATCAGGAGGCTGATGGGCCTCTGAGGGAATGCTGAAGAATCTACAAAGAAGGCTGGAGAGCCTACACCAGGAGGCTGAAGAGTCCAGGCGGAAGCCAAACAGTCTGCACCAGAAGCCAGGAGATGACCAAACTGAAGATGAAGACTGGAACTCTTTTGAAGATCCAGCAGCCAGTCTTTAAAAAAAATTTTTTTTTGTATGCAGTCTACCTGCTCTGGGGGATGGGTGTGGTCCTCTACACCCACACGCTCCGTCTGTCTCTTTTTGTACAGGTTCAGGATGAATATAAAGTAAGCACCCTGGCTCGCTGTTGAGTCACATAATTAACCTTTTAAACTTTTTAAATTGACACAATAAACAACATCTCAGAAGCGTAAGGGCATGTCTTTTTTACCCCATGATGTAGAACTTAGCTCCCTGTTGAGAACCTGGCTCCCTGTTGAGTCACTTAGCCAAATTTCTAGACTCCCCAAGTTGACACAATGTATCAACCATAACAATAAACCTTTCCCCCTTTAACTTTAGCGTTGGGTATTTTGTCTCAGCAACCAGAGAAAACTAAGACAAATGCCGACCCATATACTGTTCCTAGGCTCTAGGATATGAGAGTTCCAGGTGCTCCATGTCCTCACCAATTCTTACTGGTATGGTAGGTTTTTTAATTTTAGTCTTTCCAATAAATACATAGAGTCTTGATTCACTGTGGCTTTAATAGATCTTTTTCTGATGCTATAGGTTGAGTATTTGTGAATTCATGTGTCAAGGCAAAAGAAAGATAGTTTTTTTATGAAGATAACCATAAACTATTGTTATATAGTAATATAATCCAAAAATTCCACTTCAACATGTTTAACCAAGAGAAGTGAAAGTATGTGTGCCCAAACACTTGTATGCTAATGTTCCTGAGAACTTGATTCCTAAAAGCCCTTTGCTTATCCAAATCTATCCCTCTCCATGTGATTATCTAGCAGACATCTCAAACTTGACAGATCTAAAGGAAAGCCCTTGATTCTACCCCTTCGTATGTCTGCAACTCCCTGATTTCCTGCATCTCAGTCAATGGCATGGGCATCCCGTGGTGGATTAGACCTTTTGGACCAGGCACCTTGGCTGAGGAGATTTAGTGAGACAAGTTAATGATGAGCATGCTCAAGTCCAGGATCAGGGTGGAGTTTCCATGGTTTGCCTCTTTCTCTGCACTTATAACAGTCTGAATGTTAAAATGCCCCCACTTGAAGAAGAAAAAGGCTTGCAGTCTTTGGGTCCTTGTCATTGTTCTGGGGTGTCCTTAATCCAATGGATACAGGCCAGTATGTTCATTACATCTTCACCATGATATGGACAATCTGAACGTTATTGGATAGGGACAAAGGGGAGTCAGTATTTAAGATGTAGACTTTCTAGCAGAATGCAGGAAAGAAACCCACCTCTCCACTCCCCCACTCCCACACTTTTGTTGCCTTTTGACCTCCTACCCACTCCTCAGAGCTTCCTTTCCAGTGACCCATTGGTGACCACTGGGCAATGGTGAGCTCTCCCATGTGGAAACTGCTCTGGCCTTTGCCATCTGTGCTGTTCAACTGGCACTGAGCAGATTGCACCACATAGTATTAGCTTTTTATGTGCAATCATTTAAATTTATGTAATTAAATTAAAGGAGGTGATTCTGTGTGTGTGTGTGTGTGTGTGTGTGTGTGTGTCTGTGCATGCACGTGCACGCACCTCCATCTAGTTCTTTCCATGCAGTATTGTAATTGTCAGATGGCTGTGTGTCTCCCCACCAAGCTCCTTGCAGGCAGAGACATCTCTATGCTTTCCACATCTCCAGCACCAGACACCCAGTGGGTGCTCAATAGTATTAGAATGTACAAGTGTCAGAAAGCACTTTGTGAATGTGAAGCATTAAGTGTGCTTGGAGCATGGCGGTGATGCAGTTTGACGACAACGCTGTTATACATTACCTCCGTAGCGAGGACTGTGCTTTCCTCCTCTGTGAGCATATCAGAAGGCTCAGCTTGGTTCCCACACAAACATGGTGGCCAGTGCCTACACCTGCTGGTTAATTTTAAGGAGATTTTGGTTGCCTCCCCTGTCTCTGACTTATCTCTTGGAAGCTGCAGCCAGCGCTCTAAGCTGGGATCCGATGGATAGTGTGACTCCTACCCTGCTTTGTTGGTTACTAGCTGGTAACCTGGGCAGTTCCCATTCTCTCTGAGTCTTGCTTTCTCCTTTGCAAAATGAGAGGCTAGGCAGCCTGAGCCCAGGGTGCCCTGCATAACCTCTGATGTCAGCACAGAGGCTGCGTCTCCTCTGAGGCCGAGGGACGGCTCGGGTGTTCGATGATGTACACTAGCACATGTCCTCCCCAAGCAAGCCTGGATGGAGGGCGGGAAGGTCCTGGGATCAGTAATCAACCACAACATGGCTATGACAGGGTGGAAGCTTGGTGCAGAACCAATCTCCCTTTAAAATTCCACGTTGGCCGTGTGTGCCTTGGATAAAGTTCAGGTAATTGTGCCTTCAGCTTGCCTGCTCCCGCTCCCCCGCCGCTCCCCGGCTCTGCGCTGACAGAGTCATAATAATTGGGTGCTGCTGCTTAAGCTCATCAGCTCCAGCTTCCTGAAAGGAACATTGCAATTAGCAGTCCTCACCCTGTAATAAAGCCTTTAATATCCACTTTCATGGTTCATATTACAGTCATTCAGGCCTGTCCCCTCATACACAGCCTGTCAGGCGGCAGAGCAGGGTGCCCACAAGGGAGCTGCCCCGATGAACGCCTTGGCAAACAATTGTTCCAGAGGCCCAGCAATCCGGGCCAGGCAGCTAGGGAGCGGTGCTGGAAAATGAGAAAGGGTATTTCTGCCCTCCATGGCTCCAGAGGGCTGGTGGGGAAAGGGGATGGAAGGCAGAGAGGAAGGGGCAGCTTCTCTGTCTCTCGCTTCTGTGTCCCACCTGCCCTCCCAGCCTTGCTACAAAGAACTCTCCCCTCTCCTGATAGCCCCTTTTTATTCCACTGCTGTGGATTTTTAAAGAGAAGCAACCTGGGTGTGCTGGTGCACACCTGTAATCCCAGCGTGCTGAGAGGCTCAAGCGGGAGGATTCCAAGTTTGAGCCCAGCCTAGACAACTTAGGAACTTATAAAGACTTTGTCTTAAAATTTAAAAACAATTTTTTTTGAAAAAGGGCTGAGATACAGCTCATTGCAAAAGGCCTTGGGTCCAACCCCCAGTGATGAAAAAAAGGAGCAAGAAGATGCATATGGTACTGGGAAAAAACAGAGGGTTCTGGACAGAGGCTGTACATCTGTGCATACCTGCAGGCAGTAACACACCAGTATGAGGAATGCTATCTTAAATGTTGGGGCAGGGATGTACACACACCCTGTCTCTCAGATGAGGGACAGCTTTGGCTGGAGCTTCTGGCCATCCTTACCTGTACCATGCAAATCCTGAGAACTACCTAGCCCGCTCTAGAAGGAGCATGCCTGCTGTGTGTAGGTGAGTCATGCATGGCCTCTCACTTAGCCACTGATCTGGAAATATTTAATGAGTCTAACTATGTGCCAGCGCAAAATAAGAGAAATACAAGAAGCACTTTCAAGAAGCAAGATTTAAAGCATAGATCATAATGGCAGTTATACAGGAAAATAGTAGCAATATATACAAAAGTAGCTTACAAGTGGGAGAGAGATTTCCTGAAGGACAGGTTGTCACACGTGGCAGACTGTTCTTCTCAAGTGATCACAATACTGTGTCTATTCCCCAGGTTCTCTCAGAAGCTGTTCATGCCCACTTTCAGAGATGGAAGCCATGTCCCTTATCTTGAAACTGGCCAGGCCCTGGTAACAATTTCAGTGAGCAGAATGTAGCAAAACTGATGCAAAAGGACTTCCCAGGTTAGGGCAGAAAAGACCATGATGCTTCACTGATCTCTCTCTCTCTCTCTGTCTCTGTCTCTCCCTCTCTCTCTCTGCAGGCTGTTCTAGGCATGTGGCCACCATGTTGGAAGGAAGCCTAACCCATATATGGAAGCTGTGTATAAATGTCCCAACTCACGGCTATGAGGCAAGCTGGCCCAACCAGACATGAGACTTGAGAAAGTCCTCTAGGAAATTCCAGCCCCACCCACTGTCTGGCTGAAACTCTGTGTGAGACCATGAGTAGTAAGAACCACCAACTTGAGCAAGAGTGATTAATGGCCATGTGTCTTTTACTACAATTAATTTTTAAAATTGAAACATTCACTATAATGTGTGATCACACTGTACAGTGACCAGATGGTAGATGACTCCAGATAAGAGACAACATATAGAAGATCGAGGTACCTGAGATAGGTTCTCTTCTTTTTTTTTTTTTTACTTTTATTTGTACCCGTTTGCAGTACATAATGACTACATTCACTGTAGGGAACTGGAATATGTACATAACACATTTCAATTTTCTTCTTTTATCCCCTTCCTTCCATCCCCTTTTCTTCCAGCACCAGATTCATTTATTTATTTTATAAGGTCTTACAAAATTAACTATCATACATAGAGATTGAAAACCAGACCAATAAGCCAAAGAACATGTAAGAAAATTGCACTAAGTCAAGTTACACTTTAAGATACATTGTCCCTTTCTTCTCTCTCATTTTTCCTATTATCTATCTTTTATTTTATACTCTCTCTATAGAGAGGGAGAGAGAGTTTTCAAGTAAGAAAAACCATGTGATATTTAAGCATGTGTGAGCGTTACTTTACTTGACATTACACTACTATCTCAAAATGCATCCATTTTCTTACAAATGACTCCAGTTTATATTTTTTATGGCAGAATAACACTCCAGTGTGTATAAATACCACTTTCTTGTCCATTCATCTGTTGATGGACATATCATTTAGCTATTATGAGTTGCACTGCTATAAACATGAGTATGCATATGTCACCTTGGTATGACATCTTTAACCCTTTTGGGAAGATACTTAGACGGAGAATAGCTAGGTCAAATGGAACTTCTATTTTTGTTTTTTTTAGGACTCTCCGTACTGATTTCCATAGTGGTTGTATCAGTTTAGAGTCCCACCAACAATGGGGGAGGGTTTCTTTCTCCCCACAGTCTTGGAAACATTTGATATTGGTTGATTTCTTGACAGTAGCCATTCTTTCTGGAAAGAGATGGAATCTCAGTGTTGTTTTAATTTGCATTTGTCAAATGGCCAGCAATGTGGAACATTTTCTCATGTGTTTATTGGCCATTTGTATTTCTTCATCTGAAAAGTGTCTATTCATTTCAGATGCCCATTTTTAAATTAGGTCTTTAAATTTGGGGCCCTAAGAGTTTTGAGTATTTTATATACTCTAAATATTAGCTTTTCGTCTGAGGATTAGTTGGCAATAATTTTTCTTCATTTGTATGTTGTATCTTCACTCTGTCAGTGGTTTCCTTTGCTGTAGAGGAGCTTTTTAATCTGATGTGATCCCATTTGTTGACTCTTGGTATTATTTGTCATGCAACCAAAGTTTTGCTCAGAAAGTCTTTGCCTACACCTGTGTCTTCAAGAGTTTTACCTATTTTGTCTTCCAGCAGATTAACTGTTTCTGTTCTATTGTTTAGATATTTGATCCATTCTGATTTCAGTTTAGTGCATGGTGAAAGATATGGGTCTATGAGTTCAACCTTCAGCATGTAGAAAGCCAGATTTCTCAGCACAATTTTGTAAAGAGCTTGTCTTTCTTCCAGTGAAGGGATTTTGCCCCTTGGTCAAAAGTAACATAGCTGACTATGCCCAGAGTTGTTTCTGTATATTCCATTCTGTTCCATTGATCCATGAGTCTGTTGTTTGTTTGTTTTGCCAGTATTATGTTGGTTTTTTATTGTTGTTGATTGTTTGTTTGTTTTAATCACTGTAGTGTTGTAGTATACCTTGAAGTTTGGGATGGGGATGCCCTTTTCTTGCCTAGAATTGCTTTGGTTATTCTAGGTCTCTTCTTCTTCCATATGAATTTTAAGATTGCTTTCTTCAGTTCTGTAAGGAATGTTATTGGTATTTTGATTAAGGTTGTGTTAAATCTATATAACAGTTTTGGAAGTACGGCCATCTCAACGATATTGCTTCTGCCTATTCAGGAACAGGGGATAGCTTTCCATTTTCTCATGTCCTCTTCAGTGAAATAGGTTCTTTTGATTGGAGACCCAGGAGTTGTATTGTCATGGTGTCTAAGGAAAAGAGGGTGAGCAGAGGGGAATCCAGGCAAGATTGAACAGCACAGGAGCAAGACTTGATCCTGTAGGACATGAGTCATGGAGTGCTTCAAGCAGAGGAAAGACTTAGTCATCTCTGGATTTAGAAGAGGCCAGCAGCAATGTGCACAGTGGCATGAAGGAACATGAGGCTTGTTCATTGAGTAAGTATCTATTACTATTTGCCTGAGCACCAGCCTGTAGGCTGCCCCATGGAGAGGATGAGCAGAGAGGAGGCTACTCCATGAGCCCATTCAGGACAGAAGGCTGTGGTGGCAACAGAGATGGAAAAGAGAAGCTGTGGTATCTCAGACGTAAGATTGGTTTTGTGGCCAGGTAGATATGAGGAATGAATGATAAAAGGGGTTCTGGAAAGCCAGTTTTTGAATTGGAAGGATGGAAGGCGCCAGTCTCTGAAACAGAAAGTAGGAGGAAAAGCAGGTTTAAGGGGAAAGATAAAGGATTCCATCTGGGGTTCAGTGACTCCTGAGTTGATGAAGGTACGGGGGCAGCTGGGTGTTCAAATCCCGGCACTCAGAGGAAAAGGATGGGCTTTAGAGGCAAAGATGAGATTTGTTTGCACAATAAAGCCAGTGGAGGGCCCAGAAAATAGGAAGGGAAGAGGGCTAAGGGCAAATTATTGGAGGGAACCAATGGCAAAGGTGGAGAGTGGAAGAGGAGCAAGAGGGAGAGACTGAGACGAAATGATGGGGGGGCAGCTAGGAGTGGGGACAAACGCCAAAGTTGGAGAATGGCCAGGTGAGAGCAGTCACAGGTATCCCCTATGCACATGGCGGGGGGGGGGGCCTGGCTTCTAGTACCCACTGTGTGTGATTAGAGGGGTGGCGAGGGTGGGCAGCACAGGGGAGATGACAGGCCCCCTCTCCTGGGAAGGCGAGAACATGGAGCAAGAGCTAAGCATTAACACCTCCAAGACTGAGGAACTCACTAAGGCTGGGGAAACATTTGCTCAGTTCCTTCATTGTGGAGGAAAGGGGTAAGACACGGACTATGTGTTCTCCCGTCTAAAGTGATAGGTGTGGAATTACAAAGCAGTAGGGAGGTGAGACCAGTGAGCCTATTCAGTAATACAGCAAACCTACCCTACTAGCCTATTTTCTGATGCTACAACAAAATACCTATGGCTGAGTAACATAGAAAGAAGAGAGCTTTACTTTTTACAGTTTTGGAGGCTGGAAATCCAAGATTGGGTAGCCCTGTTGGTTCAGTCTCTGGTGAGGCCCCCTTGTCTGTGTCACATTATGGTAGATGGCAGCACCACAGCACATGGCATTTGGCTAGAGTGCCTGCAAGAGGGAGAGGGAGAGACCACATGGTGAGACACGAAGCAAAGCAAGAGTTTCCCCTTCTGTTTTCCTGTTCCACCTGGCCTCACAGCCAGTCAGATGGTGGCTGTCCACATTCTTGGTGGGTCTTCCCCTCTGTGGGTCTTCCCCAACCACCAATCTTCTCTGGAAACACCAACAACAGGTGCACCCGAAGGTGATGGTTTACCAGCTCTTCAGGCATCCTTCAGTCTTGTCAAACTGACACCCTCTATTAACCATCAGTACCATGTTACAGATGAGGACATTGACATTCAGGTAGACAAAAGTGATTTTTGGTCATTTGTCCAAAAACGCAGGGACCGGAACCCAGGAAACCAGCCTCCCAGGCCACTGTTCTTGTCGCTTTGTTCCCAGAGTACCAAGAGCAACAGAAAGGTGTCAGAGTCTCCACAGCAGGCTTCTTCAGGTATTTGTGGATGCTTAAGACTTTGTGCTCTCCCCACTGACTCCTCCAGCTCAGGGCTGCTCCTGCTCTGATTTCTGCAGCCACTTTCATTCAGCCCAGTCGCCCACTCGCAGGGGTGCCTAGCAGCAGGTGGCGGTAGAGATGGAAGCCGAGAAGGAGCAATGGCGAGCCAGCTGGGCCTAGGGAGAGCAGGATGTCAGGTGCGCATATTGCCTGGCTCTTCCCAGACTGCCCCGCGCTGCCCCGCCCCACCAGCCTGCTCCTACCTGCCCAGCACCACAACCAAACTGCATTAAGGGAGCCGGGCAGGTGCTTAGCGTCTCTAATGTGTTCCATTACAAACACTCCACAATAAGGTAATTATGTTAGAAAATAATAAACGTGTCAGTCTTTCTGGAAATATTTTTACTTCTAGTGAGGGGGAAGTGGGGCCATTGTTTTTCAAGTGCATCTCTGCTCTGTACATATTAATTAACTGTGCTCCGGCTCCACTGCCTCACGGCATTTGTATTATTCATAAATGTCGTGGGGCTGCGGTAACTTATGTACTCCCCTCCTCGGCTTGGAATCATTTTTAATTTCAGGTTCTTTTTTGACTAATTGCAGTTGTGGTTTGTGCCTTCTGTACCAAGAGCCCTGTTCCCTGTTTCCCTGGGCTTCCTCACCTTACCGTTCTCACTGCTTTTCTAGGGTCTCCCCAGGCCCTTGTAGGGTTCAAAAAGGAGTCTGGTCTCAGCGAGGCGGGAAGGAACGTGTCTCAGAAATCCTGGGACACTGTAAGCTCCTACCTGGCAGGGGTCTCTAGTTTCTCTCCTCCCTGCTTGTACCCCACCCCCTTAGGATTCAGTCTATCAGGGAACGTCTCCGATTCAGTCCACCCCCACCATTTATTTCTTTACCCTGTATTTTTTGTTAAGTGCCTCGACTTTACTATGGTTTGCATTTCAGGCTTACAGAAGAGTTAACTGGAAAGTACAGCATTCCCATATATCACTCCCTTCCACCTGCCCAATTGCCCTATCATTAGCATCTTGCATGATGGTGGTACAGTAGCAAGGGGTAAGCCAGTGTGGACACACTGCCAATAAATAGAGTCCACAGTTTACATGAGAGTTCATTTAGCTTTGTACATTCTGTGAGTTTGGACCAATATGTACTGTTAGGCATTCACCACCATAGGGTCATCTGAAAAAGTTCCACTACCCTAAAAATCTCCTATGGTCCGCTATTCATCCTTCCCTTCCTGCCTCCCTGCCCAGAACCTCTGGAAATCACAGGTCTTCTTGTTGCTTCCATAGTTTTATATTTTCCAGAATATTCCATAGTAAGAATCATACCACGTGTAGCCTTTTCAGATCTCCTGGCATTTTTGGATCCAAGTCTTAGTTGAGGTCTGTCCCTAACCAAGCTGGACTGTGTCACTACATGGAATCCCTCTGGCTGTCCCTGGAAATAGGTAGGCATGCACGGGATGCTGTAGGCAGGGGTGAGTGGAGGGGCCTACCATGAATTGGCTGGATGGGCTGTATGAGCTGGAGTTCTGGAAACAGCTGTACCCTAGGTGCTCATCTAGTCTCTCAAAAGCAGAAAATGAAGGGTCCAAGAGAGGGTCTCAGCACAAGATGATTCTCTTTTCATCTCAATTGGTCTGAGATCTGACGGTTTAAGCAATGGTGTTGAGTCCTCCAAGAACCAGTTATGACATAGAGGGGTGATGATCACAGCCGAGCCTTCATGTGCAGGATCTAATAGGGCTGTGGGGTTTTCTGAGTCTAAGTGAACACATCACTGCATCCTCACATACACACACTGCTGCCTAGTGGCAGTATCTCTGAAAGAGGCCACCTTCATAAGCAAGCCAGATCTCCACTCTGTGATCCGGAGATCAAAGGGAAAATTGCACGAGGAACAGTCCTCCCTGCACATGTAGCAGAGATTGCAGTAGAATACCTGACCACTAGAGAATCAGAGGGCCAAGACCTATGGACACCACCCTGCTTCCATTCTCTGCTCGAGATGCTGATAAGTTCTTCAGGAATTCAGTCCCTCTGGGCACCAGTCAGGCTGCTGCTCTTGATCGTCCCATGTCAAAGTTCTGTTGCAAAGTTCTTACAGCTGTATGACTTGTACCCATGGCAGGAACCTGCACTGGGTCATTTGTTGCTGTTATCTTTGAGGTAAAAAAAAAAATAGCTTAATGGTCGTTGATAAGGAACCTAGAGGGCTGCAGATGCAGTAGTCCAGTGAAATGGGTAGGAGCCAAGATACTCTGATTTAGCTAAAACAAGAATATTTTTTTCTTTCAGCCAGAAATTCCAGGTCAACCAGCTCCAGAACAGTGCTCTCTCCCTCTCTCTTTCTCTCTCTCTCTTTTTCTCTCTCTGCCCTGGTCAATGTTCACACCATCCTGAAGCAACAGAGTTGGCTGCAGGGCTGACTCAAAGTCTGGAAGAAGATTCTGACCCATTGACTCCAGACAGTGATCTGACATGATCATTGCCCTCTGGGGTTCCAAAGCCCTTACATTCTAGCAGTGTCTGTCACGTTTGTTTTCACATAAGGAATCAGGTTCTAGATGATGGATAGGTAGGGCAGAGGCAATGACATTGGGAAAGATACTACCTGGCCTAGTGTCCCCAGAGTTGCTATATCAAAGGATACATGCCAGGACAAATACGATCCTTCCTCTCCAGGGGCACACACTGTCACTACTCTTCTGTTTGGCTTGGGATATCTGCATGAGGTGTCTTCCCACCCATGGAGATCACGGATTAGAAGTGGCAAGAAGGACCCAGGACTAGCCTCTGGCCAACAGCTGTTGCAGCTGGGAGGGAAGAGGGCCACCGCAGCCTGGTGTGCAGTGCTCAGCTGTGCTACTGAAGCAGTCTGCAGATGGCGCCTGCCCGTCTGGGCCCCTGGTCAGCCCTGGCCTGACTCCTCCAGACTGCCTGGCTCTGCTGAAGGAAACTCACAGTGGAAGTGTGGACGAGTTAGGGGGGCAGAGATAGGAGCTGCAGTAGCCTCCGCCACCACTTTAAAGTGAGGTTCTAGGGCCCTGAGTTCGATCCCCGGTCCCGGAAAAAAAAAAAAAAAAGGGGAACCATCGGATGGTCCCTTCTAAAAAAAAAAATAAAGTGAGGTTAAGGCCTTTGCTCTTTGTCCAGTCCTCCGGCCACTCCCGGTCATAGTCTGAGTGTCCTGCTCACTGCACATGGCCGCCAAGGTGGAGCTGTTGCTTGCATCTGCTTTTCCATCTGTGCATGTTGGGGTGCTCACCCAGTGGCCCTGTGGAAGGAGATCACTGTAACAGAAAACAGATCACTGGGAGGGAGGCAGGACCCTTGTGGAGGGAGGGGCAGACACGGCCACGGTGGACTCTGACCTTTGTCCCATGCTGCAGAATCTTGGACTCAAACCCAGCTCAACTATTCACAGACTGGATTTCAGGCAATTTTGATGTCTTAAGCTTCTGTTTACAAATATGCAAAGCAGGGGTGGCCCGCTGCCCCATAAAGTGCTGCGAAGGTAAAACAGGGCGCTGAGAAGTCTCTGGTTGGGATCTTGGTGAATAGTAGCTGCTCACATCACACTCTTTATTCTAAGGCAGAAAGAACCTTTTGTCTTCATTTTAGCCAGCTACTCCTTCCTTCTCTCCCTCTACATGTCTTTCTTTTTCTGTCTCTCCTTGCTCCCAGAGTCACCTTCTTATCACGGAGCCTTCGTATTTATTTCTCATGTATTTCAGCAAGCAGCCGAGGTTCGCAGCTATTTTCCATTTTCATCCAATAAATATTTATCAGATGGCTACTCTGCAGCCGGCTGTGTGCTGGGCTAGGCACCCGGGTTACACCCAGGAGAAAGACAGGCATGCTTCTTGCTCATGTCAAAACTACACTCTGGTGAGGAAGGGTGGTGTTGAACAAGTCATTATAACGGAGAACAAAAGCATCATTCAGCACAAGGCTGGCCGGGGTGATCTGGAACAGCTTCCCAGAGGGGGCAGCGCAGTCCAGGCACTCTGAAGCCTGCAGAGCTCTTGTGGCCATGTGTGCTTTCTTTTGGCTTAGAGGCACAAGCTTCACCACCACCATCATCATCGGGCCCCTCCCTCCCTCACTTTTATTTCTCTTTCAAAATCAATTTATACATTGCTTTATATCCTCAAGTATTTCTGGAATTTCTGCATAGTTCCATGGAGTAGCAAAGATAATAAAAAATGAAGGTCAAAGGAAATAGGAAAATCCCAGGCCAGAAGCAAGAGGCTGGAGCCACTAAGCACTGCATGGTAGCTAAAATGGAACCACAAGTCCAAGCCCATGTGCCGACACAGCCAGTATGAAGATAAACATGATCACTTAGAATATTCTCACTGTCCTTCATACCTCATTTTCCAAGAAAATAAGGTTTTTATGGGATGGACCTTCATGGGGCAGATATTGACTAAACTGTGAGGGGCACCACTGAGCTGTCGTCTCTACAGTCAACCCAGGGACAGGAGTTGCACAGATGATTCTTAAAGAGTCTCTAATACAGGCCCAGGGGAAACTCAGCCAGACAACTCCAGTGCCTGAGAATGACCTGATCTAATCTAGGGACAAAGGTCAAAGTGTTTGGGCCAGCAACTTTTGGCCTGATGGCATCACAGTCACCCATTACCAGATCCTGGGTCTCTGCCTTGGGGCCTTGATGCAGTGGTCTCCTGGGATTTTAAGATCTGCATGTTTCAAAAGCTGTTTCTGACTCACAGTTCACACTGAGAAACAGTGATGTCCACCGGGGATTCTTGAATTGCTCTGCAAAGCTCTAGACACCTGCAAGAAGCCCCAGGACTACTCCAGGGAATGGAGGGATTATTGCTGTGTCCCTGACCCCTTCATCTTAGCTATGAGAAGGGTTAGGGCTATTCGGGTGCAAATAAATGGCATTTGAAAGAATCACAGCATACCATGAATCCCTGAATTTCCTTCTAACCTATTGCCCAATCCAGGCAACTCCCAAGAGAGGAGAATGTACCATTCAGAAGGCATGGGCTGGCCAAGAGGAGGTCAGCTCCATTCCCAGGGCAGGAAACAGGGAAGACCTGGCTAGACCAGGCCAAGCCCCTTTTCTTAAGCCAGTTAAGTCAATATTGTACTAGATGGGCTTTTTCTCCAGAGCTAGAGTCCCAGGTCTTCAGACTATAGCAGGAAGAGGTCTCATGCATGCTCAGCAGCATCAAGAAGCAAACTGGAGGCAGCAGGTGGGATCACATGGGCTCCAACATCGACCCCAAATCACTTCAGGAGGAGAAGAGGGCAGGAGTTCCTGCTCCAGCCCCAGAGAAGGGAGAGACGGCAGGTGAGCTACACCTACCAATACCATCCAGTGAACACAGTGACCACCTGTGAGTAGAAGATAAAGAAACAAGAAAGGGCTCTGAATTTCTTCCCATGGGGAAACTGCTCACCCCCAACAGGGTAGGTTGGCTGTCACTGGGCTTGTAAGCGGTAGGCCTGCTGGAAGTCCTTAGGTCTCAGCTAAAACACTAACAAGTGAAAATAGAAAACCAAAATCCAGGGCTGGGATATGGCCCCATGATAGAGCAGGTACCTAGCATATGCAAGGCCTGGGTTGCATCTGCAGCCAACAAGAAAAAAGAAACCCCCAAATTATGTAAACAAATGATAAGACAATGAACTGAACACTTCTCAAACAAGCTTCGATGCCTGCTGTGTTTCCCAGACCAGCATTTGATGAAACCTGAGCAGCAGAAAGTCTAAGGTCGGTTTGTCATCTGGCAGGGCAAGGACCTGGGGTATGGGTTTTCTGTGCTGCTGGCTAAGGCCATCCAGATGCTTTCAAAAGCTCACCAGAAGCCAGTACAAACCATGTTCTAACATGTTGAGAAAATGATCCATTACAGGTTGAATTGTACCCCTCAGAAGCTATGTTCAAGTCCTAACCCTGCCACCTGTGAATGTGACCTTCTTTGGAAATAGTTCTTTGTACATGGAATCAAAATAAAATTCTGGCATATTGGAGTAGGGTGGCCTCTAGTCCGGGGATGGGTGTCTTATAAATAAAAGAAAATTGCACACAGACTCACACAGAGAGGAGAAGCCCAGTGACAGCAAAGGCAGAGGGTGAAATGATGTTGCCACAGGCAAGGATCACCTGGTGCTACCACAGCTGGACTGGGAGAGGAAGGACCCTCCTTCATGGAGAGAACATGGTCCTGATGCCACCATGATTTTAGATTATGGTTTCCAGGACTGTGAGAGAATAAATTTCTGTTGTTGTAAGTCACCTACTTCATGATGCTTTATTATGACAGCTCTAGCAAACTAATACAGTATGCTTTTGGCAAAAATAAGGATCTTGTTAAAAAATACCATCATTCCAAAATAGACATAGGTGCTGGTACTCCATGAGTGGGCCAGCTCTTTCCAAAGAGTCGATCACTGTTATAGTCACTGGGACTGATCATAAATATTCTGGTTCTCCCTCTTTTTGGAAAAAGTGGGCAACTCACATTCCCCATCCACTAGGTTCTGCCATATGCCTTGCTTTGGTTAGTGAAATGTGAGCAAAAGTGAGGTGTGGCCTGTCCACAGAGGCTATAAGAATTGTCATGTGCTTAGCCATGTCCTCTTTTCCCTCTGCTGCAGACATGGCCCATGTCCCACGCAGTGATGCTTAGCTGCTCGGCTTGTAGGGTTGGCTTGATGATACAGAGGGCTGGGCCCAGTCTGGCCATGTGGGCATGTAATCTGAGGGAGACAGAAGCCCTCAGGTTTTTAAGTGGGTTTGGGAGACTGTTTGTTACACAGCTTTACCTGTGCTGACATCACTGAACACCTGACCTTGCTCTACAGCAGAACATGCAGAGTCCCCAGGTTTTAGATGATGAAAGAGTTTAGATGTGGATGTTTCTCAGAGAAGGATGTATTAGTCTACTTTCTGTTGCCTCTGCAACACAGTACCACAGATGAGGTGATTTATAAAGAGCAGTGGGTTATTTTGGCTTATGCTTCTCAATTTTCCATATTAAGGGCCATACCTGGTAGTGGGCTTCTTGCTGGTAGGGTCCCAAGAAGGTGCAGGGTATCACTTGGCAATGGGCAGGGGACAGGCAACGTGTGTGTGTGTGTGTGTGTGTGTGTGTGTGTGTGTGTGTGTTTATGTATGTGTGTGTCCGGTCTCTGTCCCTCTTCTTATCAAGCCACCAGGATTCAATCATGTGTGGTCCATCTTGATAACCTTATTTAATCCTCATCACTTCCCAAAGATCCTACCTCTAAATACTAGGGTTAGATTATGTTTCTACCTCCACATACCTCACAGGGAGGTTTAAATTTCAACACATAAAGCCTTGAGGGACCCTCAAACCACAGCAAAACCATAGCACAGGAATACCAGGTGCTCATTATGATCACAAATAACTCTCCCATGACCATCATGATGCATCTGATTTTAAGGGGTGGAGCTACTTATAAATTCTACAGGGCAGTCACAGTAAAAGACAACAAAAGAAATTACAATATGGAACTTCTGGCATATAAACCCATTACATTGGGTGGCTAGTAGATACAAGTCATTTTATGTAAGGGTAATTACTCCTAAGTCTCTTAACAGTCGTGGAAGAGGCAATCACTGGGGTTAATCACTGCTCTGTTAAATGAAGTAATAACACAACCAAGAAAAATCTATTGATTTTTTGTTTTCTATCAAAAGAGAAGAATATCAAGATAATCCAAAAGAAATTTTAAGTTATTAAAATATATATTCAGCAGGAAGAAGCCAAACAGTGCTGCTTTACATCACTCAGAATAATCACCAGATTTGCTGAGTGACTATGCATGTCATTCAGTGTCTAATGCTCAGAACATTACCAAGCCACCTACAATAAGTTCATAACTCTTGACCAGTAACAAACTCCTTCCATGAAGCCAGAAGTCAGTAGGTCAATAAAAGCAGCAAACAATCTGAGGTTCTCCTTATATCAGATTTCTCTTTGAAATGAAAAAGGGTGTCAAAGTAGGGAAGAGCAGAATAACCTTCTAGCACCCCTTCCGCCCCTCAGGAACAATTACCAGTTTGATTTTTTTTTTTTTTTTGCGGTACTGGTGATCGAACTCAGGACCCTGCGCTTGCAAGGCAAGCGCTTATTCCACTGAGCTATATCCCCAGCCCTGCAATTACTGGTTTGAAAACTCAGATTTATAGCTTGTTGAGGAAACTATTAGAGTTGCAGTTTCGGGGAGAATAGTAAATAGACACTTTGTAAAATGGAAGAGACACAATTCCTATCTGTACTCATACACTAGCAATAATGGGGTGAACAGGCTGGACTGATCTTCTACCAAATTCAGTTCAGGGTGACAAAGTCCCCCTACTCCTCCCTAATATTTATCAGTCATGCCCCAAACTGGAAATGCACTCAAGCTGGGTAACTGGGAGTGTGTTTATTTACAAAGACATTATTTTCAAAGGTGAGGCAGGGTGAGTGGAAGCCAGCAATTCACGGTGAGGGGTAGTTGAGCTATTGCTACCAAATCCCGAAGGACAAGGGGAAAGAATGCAACCAGACCCAGCAGGTAAATCATAAAGAAGAAGCTGTCATGAAAGAATAATACCACTTGATGACGGTACCAGCCACTCAGAGACAACTATCAGGGCAGCAACCAGGGGAATGACAGCCGGCTTCATTCCCTCCTTCCTGAGATCTCTGGCCAGAGTTCCCATTGGCGAAAGCCAGCTGGAAGCCACACAGCCTGAAAGTCCCCAGATGGGGTCTCTTTAGGTCACCTCCAGGGCAGAGGAGAGGTGCCAGAGGGGATATGGAGACAAGGTCCCACCCTCATAGCCTATCCTAGTGGCTTCCTTCTCATAAGCACTTTTACTTTCCAAGATTGAGGGGTGTGTGTGTGTGGTGTAGCTAAACCTGACTCCGAAATAATAAGTTCCACATGGAACCAAATGTGGAACTGATAACTTGGGCTTACTTAGTTACTGGTCCACTGGTGGAAAATAAGAACTGTGTCCTTGATGCACCTAGCTGGTACTTTGCTTGATTCTTGAGCATTAGGGTTTCATACTGGAAGCCCAAAGGCCTTCATCTCATTTAGGGCTCCTCAAGGTCCTTATCAATCAGAGCCAATGACTGCTCCTCCCCTCAGTAGCTCGTTCTTCACCAGCCAGAGGCAGATGGTCCAAGGCTCAGACATGGGGTGCGAGAGGGGCAGATCCGTGGCTATATCTCCGAGGGGGGAAATCTGGGGGAGTCCTCTCCTTCCTCATCAGTACATGAGATACCGTAACTTCCTGATATCAGTCTCCAGGCTTCAGAAAGCCAAAGTTTATTCAGTGCTTTTCTCTGAAGCCCTGGGTGAACATCGATTAGTGCCTCACAGGTTCAAAGTGTGGAAAGTAGTTGCTTTTTTTCCTAGGGTGCTCTTGGACAAGCAACCCAATTCCTCTTAGCCTCAAGGTTCCTCTCCTTTATAAAATGTCAATAAGACCACATATATCAGAGAGCCGAAATTTTTATAATTCCTGCAATGACCTGCCCGTAGAGCCAGCAGGGACTACCCTCTACCTGGGTCACTTACCTCTTCCTGCTCTTCCATGATGGCAGTGAAGGAAGGGTTTGGTCAGCTTCTTTAAGAAGTTCATGGCCTGCTAAGAAAAGGAGAAATACAGGGAAAAGAAGACCTGTTTGCAGTGTAAATCTGCACAAGTGTAGTTTGTAGCCAGAAGAGGTCCCTGCCTGGTGGTCATTCCCTAGGGACAGGGCTACAGGAAGGATGAGATAGCATTCAAAACAGGCAGGAAAGGAAGTCCCAGGGGTCATGAAAGGACCTTTCTTCAGCCAGTTTCCTAACCTCCAACCCTCAAGGCATTTGGTTCAGCAAATAGGTATAGAATTTGATTCCTTGACCTTCTGTTCTTTTAATCTGTGTGTACTCTGTGGCTGAATACACTCATAGCACAGGGACCCGAGGCCCAGCTTTGGAGCTAAGGTTGACTCTCGGCTCTCTCAAATGCTAGAGATAGGGGATCTGCAAGCTACCACCCTCGCTGAGTCCTAGTTTCCTCATCAGTAAATGGGGAATAATTCCATCTTCATAGGAAGGTGAAGAGAAACCAGTGAGATTATAGGGCAAGAATCCCTAATCCAAAAGTCAAAAACCTGAAACCTTTCAAGTGCTGAAGTAAAGGTACAGGTGGAAAATGCCACACCTGACCTCACACAGCATGTCTCAGTTGAAACACAGGTGGAGTAAAAATATATAGAATCACCTTCAGGCTATCCATGCAAAGCGTCATGAAAAATAAATGAATTTTGTGTTTACACTTGATTCTCATCCCCAACATATACTAATATGTATATGCAAATATTTTTTTAAAAATCCGTAACACTTCTGGTCTCAAGGGTTACTTGAGATAAGGGCTACTCTGCTTGTGTCTGTGACCCGCCATCAGTGTGCCACACCAACGTCTGCATCCTCCTGATCTCTTGCTGTCATCAGCTGTATCCTTGGCCCACACTTGTTTGTCCCTAAACTCATTTCAGCCAGCTTTGTGCTCTGCAGAGGCTTTGGTTCCACAGAGCAATAGGACAGCGCTTGCCTTCCCTGTGCTGGGTGTATTAGGGGCATCCGACCATAGGAACAGGAAACCCATACAGCCCTCCCAAGGCTATCACAGCTGGAAATTTCAGCGTGTGTAGGGGCCCTTCCCCAGTCAGCATTGTAAGGCATCTTACCTCACAGAATTCAGACCCCTAAGCCTCCATAAACCCAGGCAATGCTGATGTTTACCCAACGCCTTTCTGGGAAGCCCTGGGCAAACAGCAATTAGTGCCTCATCCTTTATAGCTCTGCCAAAGCCTGGGAAACATCACTGGGAGGGCAGGTCCTCCCATCAGGGGCCACTGAGTCATTGTGTATCTCCCTGGCTGGGCTCATCACTCGGGATTTGTTACAGAGCAAGGCCAGTGGCTCCTCTGTGTCCCTCCACGAGACTTAGAAGTGAAACATGTGGCCGAGTTCTGGAGTTTCTTTAACTATATATGTATATATAGTTATACATACACACGTATATGTCTAGGAACAAAGCAGAAATAAGGTGGAGAGGGAGGGCTGATAGCAGAGAGAGAAAGCACACAAGCACATAAGGGGTGAGAGAGAGGAGTTTCACAGATTTTAAATATAGGAGTATAAATATTTGAAAATCTAGGGAGCCGCACATGTATAGAAAATGCAGATTGGGCTTACAAAGTCAGATACCAGGAAACAGAAGTATTCATTCTCCTGAAATGCTATGAAGGGGAGAGCATGTGTATTAAGGACTGTGCCTGCGTGTATATCCTCTCTCTCTCTCTCTCTCTCATACACACATAGACACACACACACACACACGGTTATATATCTATATAAAACTAAACCAAACAGTGACACATTGATGCAGAAACAGGGCATTAATACCCAAATATATAGATACAGAAATATTTTTAAAAATATGTATAAACACCAGCCTTTTACACAAAGACATACATCCACATTAATTCACAGGTGTTTGACTCCCTCTTCTATGCCAGGGGCAATGCTAGGGTCTGAGGACTGGACCATGAACAAGACCCCTTGTCCTCTCCTTGGGGTGTTTGTAGCCAGCCAACGGCCCTTGCTGAGAGTTGACCACCTTGCTCCATGCCACACACACAGGCACAGAGCTGGAGCAGGGGCTGGGGCTGCTGAGGCAGAGCACTAAGGAGCTAGACTGTGGCGGAATCACACATACTCTAGATAGGAAGGAAGGAAAGGATTTGCATCTTTCTGTTGTGTCTCGTTGCACAGGCCCTTAGAGGATAATGCATGAAGGAGTAAGTTACTGTTGAGTGAGTGAGTGAGTGAGTGAATGAATGAATAAGTGAATGAGTGAATGAATATCCTGTCAAATAGCAATGAAGCAGGTATGGCTTCAAGTTGCCCATATCTGGGAATTTCCTTCCATTCCAGGAGGAGAGGAACACCAAGGTGCAAAGATTTCCAAGGATCAGCAAAAGAAGATGGTGGCCTTTCCAGCTCAGGCTACTGAGCTAGGACACCACCCCTGGGTATCTTGCCAGACTGAGCTCCCAGGGCCTGTGTGGGGGTGTGGCAGGGGAACCAGTCAGGCTGCAACTCAGGAGCCAGAATGAATGATGAGCTTTGTAAAAGGGAGGTCTTTCTTTGTGTCCCCAAGGAAGGGCGCTTCCTCTTCCTTCTGTTGTGGAGAGATCCCACCCCAGGGGGATCTTATCTGTGCTTCCACATTCTTTGAGACTTCGTGGGAAGTTCTTTGGCTTCAGCAGTAGAGCAGTATCTCTTCACTCACTGGTTCCTGAAAATCTTCATTTGATCATCTCTTTGCTACACCTTATCGCTCTGGGAAGGGGCACCCTGACCACTGCAGAGCACAAGAGTAGAGCAGGGTAGTGGAGGGATGTGCTCTTCCAAGGCCGGATCACAATCCTACAGGGGTTAAATGGGGTCAGGTTGTGCAGATGCTGTAGGTCCCTGGCCGTGTACCACAGACCCGGCTGTGTGGTAGATTCTTATCACCTTCCTACTGCCAGTGCCGCATTGCTCTGCCCATGGACTTTTCCTAAAACAGCATCAGGCTGCTCTTCCCCCAGAAACATAGCATGCCAGAAGAGCCTGTGCTCTCTGGAGAAGCCCTCCATCAGAGCCTCTGGGGAGTTGGTGTCTAAACACCCCTGGACAGGTCTCTGCAGTATGCGATTTACAGCATTTCCCTGAGTTTCCCTATGAGAGTAAATGTGGTTTCCCACTAAAGTTGCTGTCTACCCACCTCTCCCTCCACTGGTCCAGGCTCCTCCCAAGAAAAACCCTTCAAGGCCAGTTTGTGGGGCGACCCAGGTGAAAACATATGCATATCAAACTCCTGGCAAAGCTTGCAGCCCTGAGGCCAATGCTGACCAAACTGTCCTGGGGCAAGGTCACATTCCCGGGAGAACCAGCTCACTTTAGAAGGATGAATGGAGGGTTTCTCCATGGGCTCAGCTGTGTCTTCTGTTAGTGACATGCAAGGCCTGAGTCTCAGCTGCAAGCAGTTTTCTAGGGACCCTGTCTTTCTTACCCTCAACCCAGACCTGACATCTTCCTCCTGGGACCAGCTACTACATGGCCTACAGTCACCTGAGGTTCCTGTGAGTCCTTCTAAGGTTCTTTTCAGGTGCCTCTGGGCAGAAAGAGGGCAGAAAAATCAACTGGCACAATACCAGAGAGAAGATAACAGGTTCTTGGGACAACACTTAACCTGTCAGTGATCTGCAGAGACAGCCCATTTATAAATGCATGTAAATATATTTAAAATAGAAAGAAGAAAAGGCTTGGCTATTTTTTAAGAGAAAGAGGCTTTATAAAATGCAGTCATTGAGGGCTGGAAGGGGAATGTAAGGCGATAACTCAAGTGCAAGCTTTGTTTGGGGGTGGTGGAACCATTCTAAACTCAGCCACAGCCATGGTCACACAGTCTGAAAATATATCAAAGCCACTCCACTGTGTGTTTTCAGTGGGTGTGTTGTGTAGTGTGTGTATTATATCTCAGCACGTCTGTTGTATTAAAGGCTGCTGGGTATAGAAAAACTCAGCTTTAGGGCTGGATAGAATTGGCCTAATGTCCACCCTCTGCCACTTACTAGTTCTTTGGAGAAGACATCAGTCTCTTTGCAGCCTCAGCTTTATGTGAAAATACTTCTATTTTAGGGCTGTTGAGTCGACTCGAGATACTTTCTAAAGCACTTTGAAAGTTCCTGGCACATAACGTGCAGTTATTTTAATAATTTTAATGATAATAATTAACAGCAGAAATTACATAGAGCCTGCTACGAGAAATCACCATTGCATGTGAAATTCTCGTTCACGAGCAGGGAAGGTAACTACGTCTGGAAGGAAGCCATCCTGTCGCACTGAGGCTTTCCTAGTAACTTAGCTGGCTGAAGTAAAGAAGGATATTAGAAAGGCCTTGGAAGATGATACCGAGAAGCAGGATCAGGATGAGCAACAACATTCTAAAAACCCCAAGTTCAGAAAATGGTAACAAAAAGAGGGCCATACAGGCTTCAACTCCAGAACAAAAATATTTTTTCTCCAATGTGGAGGATAAGTAGGCAAAGCGAGGCAACAGGCTTCTGACAACCACAAGGTGAATGAGTTTGGAGAAATGAGGCACATCTGGACCAGATGTGCATATTCTGACCTACATCCCACTCTGGATAGAACCCAGTGAAATGTTCTTAAAAGAGGAACCAGCTCTGAGTTTAAAATAAAATAGAATTTGGAACCAAACAGGGTACCTCACTGTGTCTAAATTTCATAAGTCTTTTAACTCCTGATACAGAGTCAATCAGTGTGTGTGTGTGTGTGTGTGTGTGTGTTGCTGGTACTGAGGACTGAACCCAGCATCTTATCAATGAATTACATCCCCAGCCCCTTTTTCATTTTTTCTTTTCCTATTTTGAGACAGTATCTTACTAAGTCACTAAATCGCTGAGGGTGGGCTAGCACTTGCGATCCTCCTGCATCAGCCTCCCAGTGTGCTGGGATTGTAGGCCCGCACACCCACACCTGGCTTAATCTGTTTATTTATCTCACAGAGAAGGGAAAGGAGTTAATCTGTGATATTTTCTATCTTGTGGGAAAGCAACCATTGATGTAGAATATATATTTTGTTTTGATGTCCTCTCTGTTTATCCACCTCCTAAACACATAGGCTTTAGAGGAAATGATTTTTAGATTAAACATCAAGCCCACTACTCATCATGAACTGTGTAAATTCTGAGATTTTTATTTGTAAATTAACAAGTCACCCCGGCTTGCTCCCATTTCATTGGTACTGGCTGAAGGCATCAGACTCATGGATTTGAGACAAAGGATAATTTCTTACAGCAACAGTTGTCACCAGAATTGTGTTGTTTCTGTACTGATACCTCTTGCCACAGTTCTAGCCAGGCAGTGCAAAGAGGGTGAGGGAGGGGATCCCTGTACCTGCAGTGACTTGTTGTAGAACAAAAGCCCTGAGCTCAGGGAACCTGAATCTTTTATAACAGACAGAAGCATGCCTACTGCTTACTCCAGAGGGTGATCCTGCATCTCACAAAGCTGTTCATTGCCCAAAGTTCTTGTAAATAGTTCAGAACAAATGCAGTGCATGTTTCTGCAAAACATCTGGAAATGGAAACTGTCTCCTAACACTGAATAGCTTTGTGAGCTTTGGCAAGCCACTTGCCCCCTTGGAAGTTCATTTTCCTCATCTGTAATATGGGAATAATACCAGCATGTGGTTGGAAAGAACACATGAAATTTCAGTATACTATTCCAAGTGCAATTCCTGGCACAAGCAGACATTCAAGGAATATTAATTATTTCTTCCTTCTCTGTCCTCATTCAACTAAATGGCATTTTAGGGAAGACTTGATTCTGTGGGATTCTAATTCTCTGCTCACCTTAAAGCCCAGCTATAGTAATACTCACAGGAAAGTCTTGCACCACTATTTTGTTTGAAGGTGGCTTCCCAGCTGGCAAAGCAAACTTGTATGTCTTGATCTCATTAATAGAGTATCAAACTTGATCAATTTCAGCCCAAAGACTGACCATTAACAACTCAAAACTAAACCCTCCAGCTTAGCAGTTCTCAGAATTTACTGCCTGTTTAAATCACCTGGGGAGCTTGTTTTTTTTTTTTTAATGCCACCACTGCATCCAATACCAATTAAGTCATACTCTCCAGGAGTGTGACTCGGGCATCAACAGCTTAAAACATCCTCCAGGTGAGTCCAAAATGCAGGGAGTGACTGGGGCTCTGGCACTTGGACAAGTAGAAGTTTGCATGAGTGACTTTGCAATGCTTAAACCCTTTCATTTGAGTGTTATTGGTCCAACTCTGAAAAGGTCACCTGCATTTGCACATACTTCATGGAGCCCAGCAGAGAGGTGTGACCTGGGGAGAAGAAACTGAAAAGTGGAGGGTCCTCTGTGCTCTAACAGAAGATAGGGGAGAGCTTCTGTGTCCTTTGAATTCTACCACAGCTTGAGAGCAAACCCCATCTATACCCTGGGTGCTCCATTAATGCTTGCAAATGGCCTCCCACCAGCTGCACCCCCAAGCATCAAGCATTCTGCGTGCACACTTAGGTTTGAAAATAGCTTCAGTCCTGCTTTGGTCCCTGGCAGACTAGATTATAGGATTAACTCTTCACCTCCTCGCTGGGCTATGGGAATCTTCTTTCCCTAGGTTTGAAAATCAATGATTTTCACTTTCTTCTCCCACCTCCCTTTGGAGCCATTCTCTGCCTCTTAGCAATGGTTTGCCGGCTGGTGAAGTTAAGGCTCTGCCCAGCCCCAGGGACGTGTGGGCTCCCCGGTCACCTTCTCTGGGTGTGAGATACTTTCTTCTCTGCTCAAGCCCTGAGCTTCTTCCCTTCCTCCTCCAGCTGGTGGTGCTAGTGAGGTAGGAGGGGCTTTAGGGACATTCACTGCAAAGTCAGAATTTGAAATTCAATTTGAGCACTTGTTCAAGCCCCTTCACTCATAAATATGCAAATCATCCAGATAATTGGGACACCTGAAGCCCAAATGTGCCTAATTTGTCTAAATAATTCAGGTTGCAGGTAAATTACCTGAAACTCAACGAAACCAGGCTTTTTAGACTGGGGAGAGCCTGCCCAAGCCTTTGCTTCCCAACGGAGGCTGCATTATTCCTCTTGGTGCCCCACAGGAATAGAAGGGACCACAAGTGCCCAGAGAAGCTGGGGGAGCTGCATCTGCCCTCACTGAAATCGCAGCCACATTGTCCCCAGCGGGGGCTCATTCTGAAGGCAGGCTGACGTTAGGCCTTCCTATAGAACCCAGGGTGCGCCAACATTTGCCTGGGACCTGGGTTTTGCTAAAGTTGGGAATAAGAACGAGTCGGCGAGGATGTGCAGAAATGGACCACGAAGTCAGACGGCAGAGGCTTAGGTCACAGCTGTTGGAAGGTGTAGGGCAGACCTCAGAAAACAGCCCACTGAGGGAAACGGAGACATGGGGCCCAGAGGTGCTCTTCCCTCAGTGACTCCACTGCTTTTGAAATCAGCTGTGCAGACAGAGGGGTGGGGCTGCACGGCATGGGGGACAGAGGCTGGGGGAGCTTCCCTGCCCACTCTGGCTCAGCTCAGCGATGTCAAAGTCAGCTGGGTGAGGAGTGGCTGCAGTGTGAGATCCTCCTCACCTCTATTTCTACCCCACCTCCGTTCTCTACTTTTTAGGGATGGTGGCTCGAAAACAAGATCTTGTTCTTTCCCTCCATCTGATCACCTGCTGCTCCTACCCACCTGAAGGCTCCAAAGCCTCCACAGTGACATCACGAGCCTGTCACCATGGAGACGGGCAATGAGGTCAGACAGGGAGGGTGAGGGGAGGTTTGATGGCTTCAGGCAAGCAAGGAGGGGAGCTGAGGTGGGGAGGGCAGGGTTTCAGGAATGGAGCTGGAGAGGGATTAGAAGGGGCTGAGAAAGGACAAATGGGAAGAGGGCTGGGCTCCCAGGCTAATTAGTCACTTACTGCGCCAGCAGCACCCTGGCCAGCGTAAGCGCTCGGGAGCCTCATTGCCTATTCCAAACTGCTTCTACTTGTAATTTGTTGGCTCAAAGGTCAGAATGGAGTCTTGAGGAAGACAGATTTCCTAGTGGCCATTCCTTAGGGACTGAGCTCTCAAAACCAACTGGCCCAAATTTCAGCCTGACTTGGGCTTTAAGCTCCCACTGGGGGTGGGGAGGGCTCACACGGGGAGGAAAAGAAGGACAGCCAGAGGCCATTGGGGGTGGAGGGTGCTACAAGTCCACAGGATCAAGGCCTGCTCTGCAGGGAAGGCAAAGAGGGCCAGAGCAGCCAATGGAGCCTCAGGAAGCAAGGAAAGAAGACACGGTATAAATCACCAGCTCCCTGTTCAAAATGGAGTTTAACCTCCCTAGTTCTGCTTTTGAATTTATTGGTGATTTCATTTCCTTGGGTAATAATTCATTACTTCATTCCCAGCCCGAGGAGCAGTGTTGGCCCAGAAGTGGAATATACCTTTGTACCTTAAAGTGATGCTTTTTTAGCTGTGTCGTCTTCCAATCAAACACAGCCCCAGCCCCGTGCCCAGTGGCATGCCCATGTGCCCTGGGTCTGCAGGGCCCTGGGCAGGGGCTGGCCGTGGAGGATGGCCGAGCCAGCCAGTCGATCCCCTCCCAGGTGCTCCTGCAGGTCTGGCTGTCTGATGCTCTGTGCACCAGAGCTGTGTTTGGGGCCCTGAGCCTTGCTGCTGTGAGGCAAGGCAGCTGCACACTGTGGTGACATAGAGCTGTTCTGCAGAAGCCTCAATAACCGCTGCTGGGACGGGTCTGGGCCAGGGCTGAGGGGTCGCTTGTTTCAGCTTCACTGGAGGATCTGTAAAAGCTGTTCCAATCTCAGTTCCAAGTGGGAGCCTGGCAGATGCCCCTCTACACAATGGAAATCTCTCTGGCTCCACTAAGGAGGAAAGCTCCATCCACACGGGCAGGGTGCTGCTTTGTCCCCAGGAAAACACCTTTCTCCAAACCCTGGCTCTCTGCACATCACAGGAGAGAGCCTCTCCTGACACGTGATGTGTCAGGCTGGAAATACAGTGGGGCACCCCCCCCCCATAGCCAACATACATTTCTGAGCATTTCCTGCCCATCCATATCCCTGTGCCTGCTGTGCTCCCAACACCAGACTGAGAGGGGAACAAAGGCAGGCAGGCCCTACTCCCAGGGCTCAGGGAGCCTGCATGCTTTGGCCCTCAGGTAGCCTCTGGGGGCACCTGTGATGCAATGAGGACAGGGTGCATCCTTCAGCAGCCCAATTCTTCACAGTTGCTCGAAGGGCGGGGCACTCACTCTGTAATGGTGAATTTCCCACTTCACCCACAGAGGTGCCCTTGTTACTGTTCCATTCTCCAGAGAGGCATGCTGAGGCCCTCAGACGCTGTTTGACTCTAGCCAGATCCTGTCTACCACAGCAGTGGAGTCCAAATGCACATTAGAACTACTTGAGACCCAAAGCCAGACCAATCTCATTAGAAGTTCGGGTGGTGTGAGGGTTCCAACATGTGGTCACATTTGAGAATCACTACCCTGCACCTTGCTGCTCAAGGGCATGTAGCATCTCTTGGGCACATGGTGAGTCATGGTCCGAATTTTATCAAGGTCCCTGGTGACAGCTAAGCCCTCACCTTGTGGGTACTGAAATCCCCCAAAGAAGCCACCCTACCCAGTTGTGGCCTCACTGCCTCCTCTCCCTCTCCCCATCTTGCTATGCTGTACATGGGGGTCAACATCCAGAGGGTAGGAGATAAGTCCTCCCCTTCCACCAGGGTCAGGCACCGGACTGCGCCAGCTCAACCCTGGGCAGGAAAGGCCAGGGAAGAGAGGTGAGAGCCCCAGACCCGGCAGGAAATCCCATGCAAAGGAATTAGTAGTAAAATTGGGGCGTGCCCCTCCCAACCTCCCTCCTGGCCAGCCGTTCTCGCAGTCCAGGCTGCTCACCCAAGGTCTGTATTCTCCTGTGTGGGTGACAGGAAGGCAGAAAGGAGTGATGCTTGGCGGGACCCTGTGCCCAGCCGCTCAGCTAAAGCCCCACTGTCTGCCCTCATTTACTTGTGGCAGCAGCTGGCACTGGTCTGGGGTGCTCCTGGTGCCTCCTGCATTTGAGTCTTATTTGTCAAAATCATAGCATGTGTCAAGGACTTCATGGCTAAGCATTTCCTTCAGATGGGTGCTGTGCTTCTGTTAATGGGCAGCACCTGTTTTCCTGGCTGGCTGCCGGGAGGAAGGGCGGGGTAGAGGAGAGGTGGGGAGGCAGCCAAATTGTTCAGCTGGGACAGGAGTGGCCCGCGCTGAGGGACACTCCTGAGCCACAGGGAGCTGCCCAGGCCTGAGATCTTATGCCTTCCTTGGGGCCCTAGATAGTCTCAGGGCAGGAGCTGTGGATGGAGCTTCCATCCTGATTCTGTGATCAGCTGAGCCCCTCCAGGCCTCTCCCCTCCTCCCCTTCAGATTCCATCTGGTACTGTTTCTATCACCAGACTGGGCTTAGAAAGCAGTGAGAAAATATAGCCCTGAAACTGCTGCCCAGAGGTCAGAGGTCAGGTTCTGAACACAAGTCAGATGACTTCTGGAGAAGCACACAACCTCTCTAAGCCTAGGTAACTTCACCTGTCAAAAAATGGGGAGAATGCGGCCCACTTGACTGCACTGTGATGAACATAAAATGAAATATATGAATGTTCCTAATACAGTGGCTGGCACATGGTAGGTGTTCAAATATATATGCATTTATAGATTTGTGCCAGTAAAATGTGAGTAGTTAACGGAGTGCTACAGTTTGCAGGGTGCAGTCCATGGCCCAGCAGCATTCCCCAAAGAACTTGTTGCAAATGCAAACCCCCAGGTCCTGCTCCATAAATTCTGGGTGGGCCCAGGATCTGCATTCTGTCAGGACCACCCCCCCAGGTGATTCTGCTGCATGCTTAATGGTGTGACACTAAAGTGCTGTGTATCATAAGGCACAGGTCGCTGTGGGCTACCTCCAAACTTGCATTGATCTTGAGGGGAAGAAATACAATACAAATAATGACAAATACCATACCAATAATGAGAAGAGCTCCTTGCACTTACATGGCCTGTGCTCTGGGACGGACCAGGTGTAAGGCAAGCCTCCATTAACCACTTATTCAACCCAGCACCTTGAGCACTAGGCAGTGTGCCCACCTAATGGAGGCGGAAACAGAGACACATAGAGATCAATGGTTGTGCCCAAGTTGGTGGTATCTGAAGGCAAGCATCTGGCTCCCGGGATGAAGGCACTGTTTCCTCATTATGTGTGTTATGGAGGACGTGGGAGGGAGCCGGAGGTGCTGAGAGGTCCTAGTGCAGGATGGAACAGGAAGTACTCGGGGGGATCCAGACCACCCAGCTGCTTTGTGCCAGGGCTGGACCTAGTCCCAGCCAGAGCCCCTTTCCCTGTGCTAGCTGTCTTTGTGCCCTGGTGAACCCAGATGTTTCAGCCACATGTTAGGCAGATGTCCCCAGGGCTTGCTTTGCTAAGACAGCAGCTTGCACCCCAGAGGTGGGCAGCCGGGACCCAGGAACCAGGGAAGTCAAAGGTTGGAACATGGTGGAGGGGGCGGGTGTGTCTCTTTAACCATCTAAATTCACAGGTTCCCTGGTATCACACACTCATTGGCCCCTGTACTGCTTCCATTGCCTCTACAAGTGCAAACAGATGAGGTCCTGTGTAGCATTTATTCACTATCTGGATTCCTCACCAGACCATTAGCTCCATTCTGACAAAGCTGTATCTGCTGCAACACAGAGTATCTTTAACGTGGCACCTGGCATGCAGTACGCAGGTGGTATTTGTTGAATGAATGAATGAGCGGGTGAACGAATGAATGGGTGAATGAATAAGAAAGAATGCTGGCATGCTCATCCCTCTTCAGACCCTGTGATTATTCATTGTCACATCTGTTGTCCTTCTAGAAATGAATCCCCCAAGGATACCCAGAATCTTACTCATCTCTGAGCATATCATCCTCAGAACAATGACTGTCTTTATTATTTATTTATTTTTTGCTGAACGGGAACCCAATCCGAGTCTAATGTCCAGTGGGTCCCACCCGTCGTTAGAAAGATCGTTATCTGGTCATCGGGAAGGAGGAAATGTTGAATCAGGAGCTGCAAAAACACTGTAGCAGATTTTCAAAAGTTTTCCATTTTCACACGAAGTTTCCACGTTCACAGGTTGGAACTCTCCGAAGGCAGGACCAAGGGTGCCATTCCTGGGGCACCGGCGCTGAGCCAAGAGCCACCCTCCACCTCCCAGCAGCTTAGTCCAAGGGTGGAGAGGTGGAAGCTTCTAGGTAAACAACTCCCACTAAATAGTTCCATTTAACCCTCTTCTTTGTACATCAAAGATTGCGAGTCAACCCTCAATTAACCTCTTCTCCCAGATTCTGCTCTATGCAGGTTTCGTTCCAAAGGTGAGAATGATATTTTAAGATTACCTTTGTTATTGTGTGGATCCCAAACCAGAATAGGCCAGTGTTCTTCCTGTGCAACAAAATATACATGGTCATAGTCACCCCCGACTATGAAATGCCACACTATGGGAGCCGGGGTAGGGCGCTGTCCCTGTCCCTGGCTGTGTGCCCCACCCCAACCTCCCTAGCTTCCCTCTCTTGTCCACTAACCAGCTGCAGAGAGACACAGCCCTTTGGGTTCTAAATCCCATTCCAACAACAAGCCCCCTCCTCTCTCCTCCCTATCATTGGTTCTCCCCATTTCCTGTCCAGCCCACAGGCCAGCTTGGCTAGGTGAAGTGGTGCCTTGTCATACAAGAGCACAGGCAGCGGGCCTGGGGCAGTCTGTATCTGGAACATTACTAAGCTCATATCCCAACTTTATTTTTATACTACACTAAGTTTTTCATGAGCTAAAAGACCAGGTAGTTCTGTTCACAGCGCATGCCCAGACAGAGGCCAGGGGCACAGGAAGCCAAGAGAGATGGTACAGATAGAGAAGATGCAAGGCAGGTCACCTCGTTCCCGAAATACAACACGAGAGCCTCTGCTCCTGGGAGGAAGACACATCACAGACAAATTGATTTGCTTGGGTCTGTGCCCTCTTTCTATTCATGAGGTAGTGACTTTGAGAGTCTCTGAAATGCTCCAGCTCTACATTCACTGAACAGGAACTGTGAGGGCCCGGTTTCTCATCAGGTGGCTAAGGTATTACTGGAGATCTGGGAGGTGAATGAAGGGGGATGGATAAATACATGTTCACGTATCCGTGGAGGAATATCATGCAGCCATTAAAAATATTTAAACACAGTATCATTAATGACATGGAAAATGTTCCTCGGATCAAAGTTAGGCCTTAAAACTATGTATTCAATGCATACCAGATATTATATGTGCAAAGAGCACTAGAAAGAATCATACCAAAACTTTTCCTCTTTGTACATATCTCTGCCTTTCATATTCCCTACAATGTCCCATCTAGTTTAATTTTTCATGTAAATTTGAAGTAAAAAATAAGACAGTCTCATGTGCAAATAAATTCCAATTATAGGGAAAAGCAAATTCAAATTATGTAGAAATGAAAGCCATACCCCACCATAACCACTGTTAATCATTTGGTATGTCGTCTCCTGAGCCTTCTGTTACACATACATTTGTGTATGAAAACTATACACTGACAGGTTAAGCGTTTCTTATCCGAAATTGCTTGGAACCAGAAGTGTTTCTGAGCTTTTCCAGTTTTGGGTATTTGCATGTATATAATGAACTATCTGGGGGATAGGACCTGTGTTTAAGTATAAAATTCACTTAGTTTTCATAGTTAAGATCTACACTTAGCTGAAGATAAGCATTTTACACAATGCTTACTGCACCTGTATTTTGCCTGCAACCTGTCATACGAGCTCAGGGGTAAAATTTTCCTCTGTAGCATCATACTGGTGTTCCAAAAGTTTCAGATTTTAAAATGGGTGTGGTAGCGCAGGCCTGTAATTTCTGCACTCTGGAAGGCTGAAGCAGGAGGATCAGAAGTTCAAGCCCAAGCTGGGCAACTTACAGATCTAGTAAGACCTTGTCTCAAAATTTGAAAAGGGCTGCAGACGTAACTTAATGCAAATGCCCTAGGTTCAATCCCCTGTACCACAGAGAAAAGTTGCAGATTTTGAGGCAGTTTACATTTGATGCTCAAACTATACACATACAGAGTCCGCCAGAAAAATGTGTAAGTGCTTCAGGGAAAGAAAAATAGTATGATGTTTTTTTCAGCAGATGATGTTACTGTCCTGTGGTGGCCCCAGAGGGTGTTGTATATCTCAGAAGACCCACTACCCTGCTGGCCCTTAGAGAAGAAATGGAAAATGCATGTGCAGCAATTTCAACGACCAAGGTTACCCAAGCAGCAGTTCAGCACACTCATAAATGTCTGAAAGCTGACAGCCACCACTCTGAGAACCTCTTGTAATTGTAGAGGTCAAGGGTAACTTGCCTTAATTTCACCATGTCACCATAAATTTAATATTGAACTGTTTATACAAGTTATTCTCTTCCTGAAGTGTGTGTACATTTTTGGCGGACTCTGTATACACAAATATGAATTTCAACGCTAAAATTTTTAAAAAGCAATCAAATTTTGGATGTACATGTTATCATTTAGACTACCTTGTGTTGGGGACAATAGGTTACTTTTCATATGAAAAATTACCTAAGTTTTTTTTTGTGAGCACAATTCCCATTTGCAGACGTGACTAGGAGGTAGGGAAAGTGTCCTAGATTCCCCAGGGAGTCCACTGAATCAGAAGGTCCCTGTAGATGGAGCCATGTGGGTCAGAGACTGAGAGAAGATGTGGTTGGGGCCCTGCGGCTACTGGCAGGAGGGGGCAGGGCTGTGGGCAGTCTGTGTACATAGGAGAGGCAGGGTCAAGCTCTTCCTGAAAGCTTCCAGAGAGACAGGGACCTCTGCTGACAGTCTCGTTTCACCCTACAATACCTATTTGGAGTTTCTGACCTTCAGAACTATAAGATAACAAATGTCTTATTTTTGTTGGTTTGTTTTATAGTGTGGAGATTCAACCTAGGGCTTGAGATACAATGATAGCAATTTTTAATCTTGAGACAGGATCTTGCTAAATCATTAAGGCACTCAGGCAAGGCTTGAACTTGTGATCCTCCTACCTCAGCCTGCTGGAATCACAGGGGCGCCCCACCAAGCCCACCCATATGTGTGGATTTAGGTCACCACAGTGTGGCCATCTGTCATAGCTACAGTGGAAAACACAGATCCCATCTCAGGCCATGTTCTGGAGATCTGCTACACATGACACTCATCTCCACACGGCCTGGCTTCCTCACTGGGAACTTTCTACATAGTTCACTTCTATCGTCAGAACAGTCTTTAAAAAGTAGGCAGAAGTTCTCATGAAGCCAAGAGCATGTCACTCCATGAGTACATGCCCAAAGCCACTGTGTGCCAGGCCCTGCTGTAGCACGTGAGGGTCATCTACATGCCTGGCAGATCGCTGCCCTCAGAGAGCTGGGGCTCCAGCAGCTCTGGTTGGGGGCACAGAGGGTTAACATGACATGTGAGATGTAAATGGGCTGCACAGTAAACAGTGACATGCAATAGAGTAGCAGAGTGGCAGTGAGGGGAGACCAGGAGTGTTGGGGTGCAGCGAGGACCCCACAGGATGTATATATAAGTAAAATGGTTGGTGTTGCTCTTATTTATTTCTTTAGTACTCACTTATGTGGCACTCTCTGCCAGGCTCTAAATCTAAGTATTAGATCATTTAACCCTCATTATAACTATTGTCCCATTTTACAGAAAGAAAACAGGCATAGAAAGGTAGGGTAATGAGTGCAAGGCCTGACATCTAGTAATTAGTGGCAAAGGGACTCGAGGCTGGGACCTGTGACCCTAGTCTGTGTTCTGATCCTCCACGCAAGGCTGTCTGGTGTTTGAGTGAAGATTTCAAGGTAATAAAGCAGTCAGCCATGGAGGTCTTTGTGGGAAAAGCATTCCAGCCAGAAGGGACAGCTAGTGACAAGGTCCTGGAGCAGGGGATGACTGGGTTGTCCGGCCACATTGGCAAGGCAGCTCCTGTGGCTGATGTGGAATGGCCAGGGATTGAGACGAATGGGCAGAACAGTCACTGGGGCCTCACTGCAAGGGCTCAGCGGCCAGGGTGGGGACTTGATTCTGGTTCTGAGGAAAGGAGCTCTCTTGGGGTTTGAGCAAGTGGTGACCCACCCTAAAGCTGTGTTGCTGGTGTTCATGGTGGAGCAGGAACCCCAGCTGGTGGGGGCTCAACCAGAGCAGGGCCCATAACCGTGGAGAGGAAAGATGGCAGGACCTTGAAGCAGATTCCCGGATGATGGAACGGGCGTGCTAAAGACGCATCTGCTGTGGCTCACGAGAAAGGGACCGGAAGGACTGCGTTGCTCTGCTCCTCGATGCAGGAAGAGACTGTCTTTCACAAGCGTAGTGACTCCCCCAGAGGATGAAATCTCAGCCTCCACGGGTGGAATGACAGCAACTATCTGCTGCGGAGGTGTTATATCCAAGACGAAGGGCTTTCCAAAGATGGTTTTGAGGGAATAAATATGATAGTTGTGATACTTCTCAGGCCCAGAGGCTGAAAACCCACTTAGCAAGTCAAGAGAAGTATTACAGGACCCAAAGCGTCCAAGCCAAGACCCAAGTTGACATCCTAAAAGCCGGGTCAGGAGCCGGCAGGAAGATTCCCGAGTGCCCCCTAGTGGGCAGTTGGAACAAAGAGTCCCATAAGCCCCCAGCTTTGCCCCAGTCTGTCCCTGGGCCACACCCTGCTTTTTGCTCAGGAAAACATCAACATGTTTGAGTGGGAGCGGGTCGGGCAAGTCTCAGAGCTGCCGTCCTCAGGGGGCAGGGTGGGGGTGATGGATGAATTTCAAATTGTTATCCAGAAAGCCTCCTAGCGTCTCCAGTTCTCTGCAAGAGAAGGGGGGAAGAAATGGAAAAAAAAAAAAAAAAAAAGAATTCAAATTGAACTCCAGGCAGAAGAAACTCGTCATGCCAAAGACACTTAAAATTCCCCTCCCATCAACACCAAGCTCCAAGAATTCTGATTGTGGCAGAGAAAACACAGCCAGCAAAGACGGTACAAAATAGTCTGAAAATAGAGAGCTCCGCGTAGAGAGACAGAGAGCTGCGCTGTCTCACAGCCTCTTCCAAGAACCACGGAGCATACGGCTGGGTGGTAAGGCCTGCCAGGGAAATTAATGGATGTTAATACCAAGTTCATGAAACCCTGTGTTAAAGAACCCTGGGATCCTCTTTCCCCCAAAATAAGACCTGTCAGAATATAATCAGCCTTGAATGGTAGAGATAAAAAATGCCAGCCCCAGGCAGCCTGCCTTTGCCTTGCTGGTCTCTGTTCCCTTGCTCCTTGGCCACTACTCTAAGGCAGATAAGGCACGGGTGGCTTGATTGGGGCTGGCCTTTTTGATCTCTGATTTTCAAGGCTGATTATTTGCCAACTGGGCCTTACTTTCGGGGAAGTACAGTAGGTATTGCTACCCACCAAGTCCATGAAACTCCTTGGATATTGACATCCATTCCTCCTGATGACCGTTTGATGAATATTTACAGAACACTACCCTTGTACAGAGCCCAGTCTCACTGTGCTGCGCTGTCACGCATGGCATTTGCTCTGATGGTGCATACAGTCACAGGGGACAAGAGAACCGCTCTTCTTTTTTTTTTTCCAGTATCGAGAACTGAACCCCAGGTCTTCACGCTGAGTCCTTTTTTACCTTATATATTGAACCCAGACCGGGCTTGAACTTGTGGTCTTCTTGCGCCCGTTTCTCGGAGAGCTGGATTACAAGCATGCACACTACACCCATCTGGGACCACTTTTGATAGTTGGAGGGAAGGCGTTGCTGTCAGAGTGCAAACCCTCAGCAAGCAAGCGTCTCCAACCCCGGCGTCTCCATCGGGGGAGGAGCCATGTGGCTCAGGACTGTTGTTCCCTGTTGTCCTCCTTTGGTGGTTACCCTACCCTGTTCTTTAGAGCAGGGGCTGGGCGAGAGTTCCCACCTCTCAGCTGGCCCTGCCAGTCAGGTCTCTCTCCCTGAATAGTCCCTCTCTGCTTATGAGAACAATGTGTGTTTGGGGCTGGGAAGGGAACTTTGGAAGATTGCTGTGTATCTGTCAGTCTCTGAACAAATATCTATATGCAGTTTGCTATGTGTCAGGCCAGTGCCAAGCACTGTCACAGAATAGCCTCTCCATAAATATTTGTGAGCCTTTGGGGACATAAACCTTATGAGCCTCCGTAGGCAGGAAGCCAGCTCCCACCTCCAAGTTCTTCTAGACATTTTCCCTGGAAGCAGTGTCCAGGGAGAGGCACTGAAGCGGGAGCTGGGGAGGTGGAGCCTGGCTGTTTGTACGGTGGGCCCACGCAGAGGGCGTCCGCTGGGTCTGCTGTGGCAATGCCTTTCCACCCTATTAGTTCCCCATCCCTCCAGCAGCTCCAGAAAAAGCGCTGGAGCCAAGGGCTTTGGTAAATACGTTCTTCCAAACCCTGGCCCTCACCCCCACGCCCGATTCCTTCTTGCCAGCGCTTTGCTGGGTCTGCTAACATGAGCTTGATCTGCATTTCTGACCACCCTGTCACATGCGTCTTGAGTCTCGTGCTTTGGGGCTAATGGATCACACCCAGGGCAGGTGCCCATGCCCGGCCAGACCCGTGCACACGGTCACACTCGGTTATAAATATCTATGGAGTGCAATACCAAATAATTGTGGGACATATTTCACCCTGCCTGTTGAACACATCGCAAGAAAGGAATTGATCCCTGCTGTTTCATTTATTAGATGGTGTAATACCACAAAAATCGTTTCCACAATATCCCAAACTAAATCATTTATTCTTGACAAAAATCCAATAAAGAGCTCAATCCTTCTCCATAGGCAGATAAAGCACAGATTAATGGGGCTGCCTAGATCAAAAAATGCTGGGAAAATGAAAGCGAGATAGGAAGAGAAGCCTCCTTCCTCCTCCTCACTTCCCCAAGGCTGCCTTGGCTCAAGGTTTTATTACAAAAAGCCGCCTAAGTATTACAGGCTAATCCGTAAATCCCGGCCTAGTAAAATATGTGACGGATTTGTAAATTGTGCCCTTTACAAATCTGATTGAACTTTTTTTCACCAGGAGTTTTTCTTTCTCCTCTTTTTCTCACCTTCATCCGCTCACCAGCTTCCTTGGCTGCACAGGACACCACACCTGGCTTCTCCAGCCCCCTGTACCATTTCCTGTAAACTCAGCCCCTCCATCACCCCTCTGACCTGACTCATGGAGGGTGAAGACCATTGGTGGTACAAGAGGCAAAGAAAGTCATTCTTCTCTTTCATTTAGCATCTACAGGGAAATTAGATGCAGGTAGGGTCAGGGCCAGGGTCAGACATGGCAGGAGTCAGGGCACAGGGCATGCTCGCAGCCGAGTGCGAGCATAGTGAAGGGCTTGTAGAGGTGTAGGGGTAGCACCCTTTCCAGCGGGGAAGGAGGAGACCAGGCTGCCTCAGAACCACTGGTGAACTGGCTGGGAAAAGTGCACCAGCAAATGCCCTTCTGCCCCTCAAGTGGAGCCTTAAGTTGCCTCGTACCACCCACCGCAAGCAGTTCCCCTGGTTCCATCCAGGGCGCCCACCCCACACCCTCCTGTGTGTGCACCCCGCAGGGCACCCACTGTCTCAGTGTGCCCAGGACCAAGTAGGATCCCAGGAAACAGGACTTGCAGTGATGAACTATCAAAGTCCTAGGCAAACCAAGATGAGTCACCTACTCTGTCCCCGCTGCCTTAGGCAAGCGAGCAACTGATGAGAGCAGCTGATCCCTCAGGCTGGCTTCTAGCTACCTCCGCCTTAAGCCACTTCCTGAGCAGAAGCAGAAAAATGGGGATAGTGATGCCCATTTTGTAGAATGTGTGTTAATTAAAGACAGAACATGAGTGAAGCACCCGGCACTGAGGAAGTGCTGGCCGTATCAGGAGCATTTGAACACACCTCCTTGAATCAGACCATGGAAAAAGCGTAAGAATGGCGGAAAGGCTGCTGCAAGCTGCCAGAGCAACATGCTTCCCTCCAGCTCACTGCAGGCCCAGCCCCAGATCCCCAGGGTTACCCCTGGCTGGACCCCACATGAGTCTTTAAAGGAGCCAGTAAAGCAGGCAGCTGGGAAGCAGCTGATGGCTGGACCAGGCCCCTCTGCTCCACCCTGCGCTTTGCATCATTTTCATCCTGTGAGGCTGCGCCCCAGCACCCCAGAAAAATGACTACTTCCTCTTCTTATGGATTTGCAAAGGCAGGGAAAGAGCCTGCTGGGATGGTTTCCCTGGCAACTTTCCTCCCCACCCCCTCCCATATTTAGGCCTGTTCCACATGGAAACAGAGCTAGAGAGAAGCAAGGAGAGGGAAAGGTCCTGGGGCCAGCAGCCCACAGTGGTGTTTTACAGGTTTATAGAAATGCAATAAAATGGTAACAGTGCTGAGAACCAGACCTCTGCTCCCTCAGTCCCTGCTCATTCCTATCCCCAGGCCAGGATGGAATTGTGCCTAAAATTCCAGAGCAGTGGCTATTGGATGTTTCTCTGCTGTGTCTCAAAGGAGACTTCAGAGCAAGAAGTCAAGTCTCTCCAGCTGTGGGCCTCTCCGTAGAGTTGATGGGTGCACCGGGGCCGTAAGGTGATGACATCGCACCTCGCTTGGTCTGCACTTCCAGACCTAGGCAGAGACAGGGTGGGGGGCGGGGCTAGGTTCAGAGGCGAGGAGAACCTCTCTGCAGGCCCTGACTCCATAAGCACCACTGATAATCCCAGCCCCCGGGAACAAAAGGAAAAGCAGAGGCTGCTGGAGGCAAGAGACCTGGGAAGCTTGGGGAGCAACATGTAGATAGGACATTTGTTTTCCACGAACATTCTAGAAAGAGTGAGCGTCCTGCCAGCTGTGTTTCTGAAAGCAGAATGATATAAAATATGACCTCAGCTGCTCCTCCTGAGCCAGAGTCTTCCTCTTTGTCCCTGGAACAACTGCTTGGTGCCCCTGGCTTGGCTCATTAACCTTCATCCCTGCACTACCTGCTGGGGTTGGTTCACACATCCTGGGTGTCTAGGCTGGCAGCTAGAGAGCCACATGCTGTGCCTTTCCCTTCCTCTGACTGCAGCTGGGGACACTTAGGAGATGGACTCCATCTCCCACCTTTGCCAGGACACAATCTCCCTGGAGGTTTCTCCTGTCTGTTCGGTTCTTGGCATCAAGAGGCAATGATCTGGCTGTGTTGGAGATGAGTGGTTGGTGATGCAGGTTCAGAGTGGCAAGTACCTGAGCACCAGGGCAGCCTGTGCCCAGCATAGGAGTGGTGGCTGGTGCTCACTGCACTTTTGTGTGCTCAGGGGTGAAAGAAATCAATGCAGCATCCTGTTTTGAGGGCTCAAGTATTGAGGCATGTGAAGAATTATTGCTTTTCTACTCTGAGGTTGAGGAGGGGCTGTGTGAAATAAGGGTTCCAGGGAAGGGGACCCCATTCAGCTGAAGTTCACCCTACCACCTACCACCCAAAGGCCCAAGTTATCACAACATGTGAGATGGGGGAGTCTTGGTGGGAGCACGGCGTGGGGTCTCCTTAGTTTCCCCTTGAGCCTTGCCCATCCCCGCTCTGCCTTGTGGAGGCCTGTAGAACAATACTGCTTCATTTGAGGACGTTCAGATTCAGCTCCCTCACAGAGGATCATAAAGGGAAGGAGGGCTTTGAGCAAACCCAAGAAATACAAGAAGCAGCTGCCCCACCAAAGCTTGTCTGCATGAGGCCTGGTTGCTCTGGTCTCCCTGACTGCCCGGGCCATCCTTCCCTGAGACCCCAAGTCAAGATGCCAGAGATCTGGCCACGTGGATTCCTGCAAACCCTGCTTCTGCCATTGCCCATGGGGACCACAAGGTGTGATGGGCGGGGGATGAGCCAGAGGGAACCCATCAGGTCAGGGCAAACATCTCAGTAACTTCTTATTTATTGGCCTCCTCCAGTCCCACAATCACAGATTCTGCTCAATATTTTATTCTTGTTGCACCTGCTCAGGAGCAGAGCTGCAGGCATTTTTGATAAATGGGTTGAAAGGTTTGTCTAGTTTTGCTGAAGCTTCTATAAGTGCCTCTGTATCATCCACCGAAATTATATCTCCCATCCTCCCACAATGATTTCTTTCCCCCTCGCTCCTCTCTTCCTCCCTGCTAATCCTTGTGCCTTCTCTCCCCCTTCACACACAGGCACGCACACATGATGTGCCAAGATGCCCATAGCTGTGCACTCACAAGCTTAGCTGCCCACACAGCCCCTCAGGACACCAGCATACAAGGAGCCAAGGAGCATATCCATCCAGGCACAGAGAGGCACACACAACAGCCGGCTACACCAGCACACCCCACATGCACACATTGAGCCGCACTCGGGAGCTCCTGCTCATGTCTGAAATGCTCCTGCTGTGCTTTCTGAGCTCGTCTGACCCCAAGGAAGGGCAGCAGAAGGCAAGAAGCTTTTGGGTACAAAGATGGAAATGAGGGGCAGATGCCAAGAGGGAGAAGCTACACCCCAAGGATTCTTGCAGGAGCCCCCACTGCGCTCCAGGAAGTTCTGCCCCCCTCAGCTGGTGACTCCTTCAGCCTTCCTCCTTCTTCTTCGCCTGCTGGGCCCTGTCAGCCATGCTGGGCCAGCTGGAGGCTTTAACCATCCACATCTGAAACAGCTCAGGAGCTGTGCCTGGCTGCCTGCCGGTTCCATAAATAACTTGCAGGCCTGGCTCCTCGCCCTCTTGGTGACGTCATTGGCCACTGGCCCACTGATGAAGTCATAGGCTTCCCTTCCCTGAGCGCTCCCCATGCAGCCAGAGCCCTCTTCTCCAGCCATCTGCTGGGAACCTGCCTGTCCGCACCCTTCCTGCTCCCACCTGCCCTGACAGTGGATGCGGGTTCTCCACCATCTGGGACCGGCTGTGTGGGGATGCCAGACAGCACCTTCACCCTCCTTGTCGCCAGTGACTGAACACTCCCCAACTTTTCCATCTCCCCACCACCTTCCTCTGCCCCTATCATGCTCTCATTCCCAGATCATAGCGTTATTAGGAGACACCTGGGTGGTGGGGAATGGGTGGTGCCTTAACAGAGCTCCAAACAGATCCAAATCCTGGCTCTGTGACTTTGGCAAGATGCTTCACTGCTCTGTGCTTCTGTCTTCTCGTCTTTATAATGGAGGCAATAACAGGATCTGTCTCGAGGGTGGGTGTGAGGCTTACATGGGCTCATGCCTGTAAAACAAAGAGCCTGTTGTGTTAGCCTGAACCAAATCAACTGACTCTGCGATCACACGTCTACACACCTGTGTGTAGGGAAAGGAGAGCACTAGCTTGTGGGTTGTCTGCCCTATCATGGCAGAAGTGTATCTGGCCTCCTCCTTGTGGCACCCACTTCCCCATAGTTGCCCAGCTGGGCTCCCTGTTCTATTGCAGTGGTGTCCCCAGGTCTTGCCCAGAGCCACAGCCCTGCAAAGAGAAGGAAGTGACAGAAATCCACATGACCAACATCACTGGACACAGCTTGAGCCTCCCAGAGCCTGTGGCCATGAATCCAGACGTGTGTTCAGAGAGCACGCTCAGGAGCATGTGGGGAAATAAAACCTTTCTGGATTTGAGGGTGGGGAAGTTCCACTATAGTTTTTTCACCCCAGTGCTGTCTGGTGCAGTAGCCAGAGCCACGTATACTGTGGACCTTAGGCATCTGGATAGCCAGGAGCTGGGAGGGGACATGCATGCGAGATTTTGAAGTCTCAGTCTGACAAAGAGAATGCAAAGCATCTTATGAGTAATTCTCTTATGTTTATTACACGCTGACATGATAATATTGTTCATATGTCAGGTTAAATAAAATATGCCATTACAAATAATCTCACCTGTTCTTTTTACTTTTATAATGTGGTTACTAGATTTAAAACTACATTTGTGGCTTATGTTATATTTCTGCTGGGTATCTCTGGTCTCTACTCTCACTGACTTTTGAAAAATATGCATTGTTCTCCCCAATGAGGAAAGGATTCCAACTTGGTTAGCCTTGTGCCTTTGGAGGTGAGGGCTGCTGCACATGGGCAGGATTCCAAGGGGGTGGGGCAACCAATCCTTACGGAGTCCCTGCCTAGTCTATCCGGCCATTCAGCTTTCGTGTTTAAGGAGGAGCTGCCAAAGTTGTCCAGGGCACCCCGGGTTCATCACACCTTCAGTCCTAGGCCCGCCTGGAAGTATTTCTGTCACACCTCTATGATTTTTCTCATCCTGAGCCCCTGCCTAGAAGTCTTGCTTCTCTCATTCACTTACTCATCCTTTAAAGCCAAGAATGAAAGTCACCTCTTCCGTGAAGCTCTCCCAGGCTCCTTCAATGAATGAATCAATGATGAAATGAATGAATCATCTCAGGCCACCCTAATACTCTGTTCACAATGCAACTAAATGGTTTATCAGGGAACCTGCCCTGGGAGAAAGCATTCTGCGTCAGGCCGTGGCTATTAATATAAATCCCCAGGAAAGCCTTACCAGCAGCTGCTAGGATTACTCTTATTTTCTATATCAGGAAGCAGAGGCAGAGAGAGATGAAACGTCTTGCCCAAGTAAGAAAAGTTTTAAGTAGAAGAGGTAGAATTTCAGGCCACAGGGCAAGTTTAGCCCATGTTCTCTCTGCCAGGCCAATGGACCCCGTCACAGTGAGTACTATTCTTAGTCCTCACTCCCACAAGCTCACTCCACGTGGGAGCTGGGTCCTCAGGTCCATCTACTGCTGTAAGCCCACAGCATCTGGCCAAGGCACACAGTAGGTGCCTGCACAAGATCAGCATCAAATTATTTGCTCTTGGAAGCTCTCCTTTCAACTATTCTCCTGCAGTGCCTGCCTGGCCACCTTCCTCACTTACTCCACCCAGCTCCACATGCACAGGCCCCCCCGGCCTCTCCTGGGCCTCTCTACACCTGCTTAATGCTCAGTTGCTGTCACAAGGACTCTGTCAGCTGGGGATTAATTCCCCCGGTTACCACTGCATAAAAACTAAACTCTCTTTCATGGTCTCTGCATGCAATGCCCTTTCCTTTTATGCAGATCCCATTGTACTTCCTGAGGATAAATAAATACAGTGTGACTTTTAGCAGCTTTTATTAGCTGTAGCCTGCAGGACTGTGGGCTCTGAGGGCCTAGGGCCCACGGAGCACCCTAGCTGCAGCTGGCTGCTAGGAAGCCGGGGCACTGGGAGGATTCTGTGTGTGCATCTGACCCTAAAGCTCTCCATGCCAGAGGTTCCCTGATCCTCCCCAGCCAGGACTTCTCCCTTCCATAATCCTCATGGCACCTGCCACAGGTTCCCTTAAGGAGCTATGTGAAGTCCTATTGTGCCTACCCCATGGAGTAGAACTGACTCCTGACTGCTATGCCCGTGACAGCAGCTGGATACAGCACCCGGGAAGTCAAGCCCCTCCCACACTGCCCCATGAAAGCTAGACTGATGGGCACAGGGCCCTGGGAGGCCAACTGCTGAGCCCCTTCTCTCCCCTGGAAAGGGAGCCAGGGAGGATTTCTGCGAGGCTCCCAGGCCATGCCCTGTGATCCTGGGACAAGAGTGCTGGAGACCGTGGCCCCCTCAGGGAAGTGAGATCACCCTCACCAAATTCAATCCAGCACCAAACAGTCCCTGCACAATCTCATCTTATTCGTGCCTACCCCGTGGCCTCTGGTGGGACCTAGCCATGGCCCTTATGCTTCCTAATTGGGAGTCAAAGGCCCATCAAGAAAACAAGGACATCAGAGGGTCCCACTGAAAGGTCTGTGTAGAGGTCAAGTGTACTCTCTATCAGAAAGGAGGAAGCGCCAGTCTGTGGGAAGAAGCAGCCAAATGCTTCTATCAGTTCCACTGTCATTTTGCCTTTTACAAAGGAGCATCTCTGCCAAAGGTTGCCTTCCATTAAAAAAAAAAGTTCCCTCTATAGTAAATGATGATTACAGTAAAAACTCAGGCCTACCTTCCCTTCCCTTCCATTCTACCTATGCTCCAATCGTGGTCACAAAGCTGCCATGGGACTTTCTTCTATCCATGTGCCCCCCACAGCCTGGACAACGGGGAGGAACCTTTGGTTTTCTACACCAGTTCCCAGAGCCAAGAGTTTCGCTTTGCCTTCAGCCTCCATGCACTGCCTCAGCCAGATCCAGGGATGGGGCACAATCATGTCCTTGCTTAGGAATTATGAGAGGAAGTACTGGGGCAAAGTTAAGCAAGTGGAACTATAGGACACTCAGCCTAAACAGCAAAAATAAACAATGCATAGATCTTTGGTGTAAGTCTGTCCCAGGGGGTATTTTGGATATATTTATACCAAATTTCCCCATTGCCACTCGGAGCGCAGCTGCACTAGAGGGTGTAAGGACATCACATGCAGGCACAGGAATGGGAGGCTGCCCCATCCTCCCAGGAGCCAAGCATATATGTGGCAGCTGACATTGCAGGAGACCTGAGCCTGCAGAGCCCTAGGAGCTGGATTTTGGGAAGGAACAGTCATTTTCTAGCTTGCTGGGTGTCTTGTCCTTGACCAGCCAATCCTACCTCTACACTACATGTCCAGCCTTCCAGAATGGGGCGTGGGGCTCTGTGGGTCATCTGCTTATGGAGAAGAATTGTTGCCAGTACAACCGAGGGGAAACCTTTAAATTAGTCAGTGAGGGGGATCCCTGGGTCCAGGAGGTCATCAGAAAAGCCACTCTCCCTCCCAGTGGAAGGATGGAGCGGCCTTTCCTTTCTGGCATAGAAATGTGTGTTCCTCTGAGCGGCAGAAGGGAAACTCACAGGGTGTTTCTATATCTGAGGCTTCCTGAGTGCTGCATCTCACCCCCACCTAACTGTTACCCGCCCTGTGCAAAAATGTTCCTGGAGATGGGAACAGCTATCTCTGAGATAATTGCTTAATTAGGGGAAAATTACTTAAATTTCAGCAGCAGCAGCAGCAGCAATAGCAGCCCTGCACTCTTCTGGCCGTAAAAGCCTCTAATCCTAGCTCTCTTAGAGAGGAGATCTCTGCCCACGCCACTTTTACAGCTTCTTCTCCAAGGGGAGGTGTCAGGGGCCCTTTACATATGCACTCACACACACACACACACACACACACACACACACACACACACACCACCCTCACCACCAGCCAAGCTGCGCTGTTAGACACTGGCAAGCTTGGGCTTTTATTGAAGATGAAATGTAACACACATCGTAGACTAAATATTTGTGTCCCCTCCAAACGCATATGGAGAAGCCCTAACCTCCACATCATGGTTAGAGATCAGCATTTAGGAGGTGACAGTGCTAGATAAGGTCATAGGAGTGGGGACTCATGGTTAGAGCCCCTAAGACAAGACCTCCCCCATCTCTCCTTCCTGTTTGAGGACACAGTGAGAAGGTAACTGACTGTCCATAACCCAGGAGAAAGAGGACCCTCACCAGAATACATCAGTGCCACCACTCTGACCTCAGACTTCAGCCTCCAGAACACTGAGCAATCCATGTGTATTGTTCAAACCCTGGCCCCATCGTATTTTGTTAAGCAGATCAAGTTCAGAAGACACACTTTCTGTAAAGGGCCTGACAGTAAACATTTTATCATAGTGCCTACTGTACCTCCTCAGTGGGCTAGTGCCACAGAGCGGCCATGGACAGTGTTGTGAACCTGGGTATGTACCGCACCGCTGCTCTGCTGAAACAAGCAGCTAACCTCAGCTGTGAGATTCGGCTCCAATAAAAACTATGACAATTTATTCAAAGGCAGAAGAGGGAAAGAGAAGATAGACAGCTACTCCAGAAGAGCACGGGGCATCGGACAGGGAGTACCTGTGAGTTTGTGTCCTTAGCTTTCTTTTATTGAGACTGCTGTCCCTGCCCACCCCCACAGGGCATCGCAGTTTGTATCGATCTGACTGGCCCTCCTGCGGTCTTCCCTAGCCCTGGTGCCTTTGCCTGCCTTCTCTCTGGGCCTGTGCTTCTGTCCTGCCCCTTGGGGATGGATAAGTGTGTGGAGGGAACCTCACAGAAAGGCAGCTTAGAGTAAGAAATTAAGTAAAGTGTTTATCCGGTACAATAATATATTGTCCGTAGAGTGAGAATATACATATATTTATAAATCTATAGATGTGTGTCTTTTATGTACTGAATAAGGATATTTTTAGGTAGCTGCTCCTGGTCTCCTTTACAATTTATTGGGTGTGGGAGGCTGGTTACCCTGGTCTTTCATGTTCCTGGCTACATCCATGTTTCGCCTGTCAACTCTTACCGCTAAATTCTTGTTATTGTGTTACCTGGCACCTTCCTGGGTCTGGTTTTTCTTTATTTACCTTTGTCTTTCTAATTGCTCAAGTCTAACTGCAGGGGCAGAAGCTGCCTTTTTCTAAGATTTCCTACGAATTTAATAAAGCTTCATGAGGCCCTATTTTATGCTTTTTCTTGCCTATGACCCCCTTTCCTTACAATGGTACTGACATGAGCTGTGTTCCAAGAAAACTTCATAAGAACAGATGACAGGCGGCCCTGGCCCTTGAGCTAGAATTTGCTAATGCTGTCCAAGCTTGTAGATGCAGCTTGTAGATGCAGCTGCTAGGACTGAGTCTGGGGTCCTCATCTTGGTAGATGAGAATCTCGAGGAACACCACAGCTCCTCTGCAGGCCCAGTGGGGATCCTGCGCTCAGCTGTAAGACTGCCATAGTTACTGATTTGGTATTAGTGGGTAGATGGTCCTTGACAAGTGTTCTTCGGCCAGGTATTGAGCTCTCAGAGTTTCTACCTTCTCACCTCCATATTGATAACCTTGTATTGAGTAGAGAAAGGGATGGACCAGAGAAGTTGCTTCCAGGTTCTTGGTATCCTGGACAAAGAATTGAGTTGGACACAAGAGTGGCAAGAGTAAGATTTACTGAAAGCGAAAGTGCACTTCTCCTGAGTGCACTGAGAGGTGCTCAGGCCCCATGGGGCAGGCACTGGGTCTGCTAAGGGATTATAGAGGATCCACAGTTGGAGATTGACAGGAGTCATGGCCCAGTGGGGTATCTAACTTGGGCTACTCATCGGGAGGGGGTATTTTTAGCTATATAAGGCTTTAAAGCAAGTGTCAGGGCATCCAAAGCCCCGGTGGGTGGGCAGGGTGAAAACTGCCATGTAAATGAGATCTACTTTTGGTTTGGTGAATGTCTAGGGTTTAGGGTGAAGTGGGCTTTATCTGTTCATTTCCTAATGTCTTGATACAATCATCCTTGCTTGGTCCTGTCTGATTTCTCAATTCTTACCACACAGTTTTCTGCTGTTTACTTGTCCCTGATGTACCTCTTACTTTGATCTTTGCACCCTGTCCCCAGGGTCACAGTGGCATTACATGGCGTGGTGCAGGTGAAACTGAATCTGACCTGCACTCAGTGCTGCCCAGCTTCTAGTTGTGAGTAGGGCCTCGGTGTCTGGACATTGCAGGAGGGTTTTAGGATGCCTGTCTCCTCTTCCCCCAACTTTGCTGCAGTCTTATCTTGCCTTCTGATTGCACACCTGGGTGCCGGCAGAGTCTTCTGCAGGATCAGAGAGAACGTAGTGGAAAGCCACAGGGTCAGGGGATCCTCTGCCTGTTGCCCTGCTTCCCTGACCGAGGCAGGAGCTGTCATGGACAAGCTGCCTCACCCCCAGCAGCAGCCTGTGCTTCTTGTGTACCCCCTTCCCATCTCCTTCCAGCCTTTCTGGGTGGGTAGTGGCAATTCCAGGGCTGCCCACAGGAGGCTGGAGAGAAAGCACAGGGTCGCCTGGTCTCCAAGGGGGTCCTGCCAGATGGCTTCATTCTCCCTTTTCTTTCTAAGCCACCTCCCACCCACGCCACTAAATCTCTAGGTAGGGTCTCCCAGCCAGAGACACTCCCCTCCCCCCTTGGAAACCAAGGAACCTTCTCTAAAGTCACCATGGGCTTGGAAAGAAGCCTGGTCTGAAAGGGGTGGTCAGCATTATGTGACTGGGCTTTAGAATGAGGGGTCTGTGCTAATATTCCTGCCAGGAGAGTCAGTCATGCCCACATCCAGCCCTGGCTACAAAGTTCAGGGAGAGGTGGGTCAGGATGGAACCTCTAGTAATGCCCATGGGCAGGAGAGTGAAGCAGCACAGATTCCCGAGGGAACTGAGGGTTGTGTGTTCAGAAAATGGGAAAGGCAGAGCCTTTCAGACCTAGATCCTGGGGAAATGAGGGCTCAGAGACTAATGCACTCAAGGAACAGAGAGCTTGCTACAGGCCCTGGACGAATTGCTGCAGTGAGCCCTGGGGCTTCTGGGTGCACAGTTGCAGCCAGGAATAATCATGCTTCAGTGTGAACTCTGGATGGGGATGAGCAGGGAATGGGCCAAGAGAAGCACTCATGCATGTTAATGAGTGGTCAGAGACGGATACAGGGTCCACCCAAGAAGCAGTGTGTGCCTAAGAGAGGTCCAAGTGGTGTGTCTGGATACCAGACTCCCCAAAGTCGCAGTTAAATATGTTGTGTGCAGTTAAATCTATTGTGTGCTTTTTACCTGACTGAGGGGGTCAGCTTGGCAAGCACACAACAGCAAAGAGAACAGGACTCCTGGGACGCAGGCACAAAGGCATGGGGGGTGGAGAAAGCACCCGAAGTTACTCCTGCACCAGGAAATTGTTCAGGAGTCTGTGGGCTCCTGCATTTTCTCACCTGCTGCCTCTGACAGCCCTCACCAGGTCCTGGATGGTGGCAGATGCCAAGAAGAGCAACTGGCTGCCGCTCTGCTCCAGGTTGATTCTCCACCCATCCCAGGAGATGTCTCCCTCCTGCAGGGATCCAGCCAGGCCCAAGGACTCCAGTTGAGGCAGGGACTGTTTCCCTGGGGCACTGGTCCTGAAGGAGACTGTCTAAATCAGGAGCCAGCAACAGGGTGCCTTAACCTCCCCACACCACAGGAACCAGATCTGTTCCAGCTGCGCTACTTCTGGGCCTGAGCTGTTCCTGCATTCACAGACCCTGCAGGCTTCTGACCTCCAAATCCAGGCTCAACTTGGAGCTGTGATGGCTGCCCAGCCCTGAAGCCTCCTTGTCAGAAGCAGGGGTGCTGACAGGATCTCAGCACACTGCTCCTCTGTGCTGCAAGTTCAGCTGGAACAATCATCCCAGGCCCAGCACAGAGCTCCTGTCCTGTTACCCTGGCACGTCAGCCCTGTCAGGGGTGTTCCCTTTCCAGTTTCTCTGCCTCGTACTTCCTTGGACTTCAGCTCCTCTGAGGTCGAGTCATAATTCTGTTACCTGCACCCCATACTTGTGCCCTGTCCTTCCTGCTTGCCACCATGCCACTGGCCTGAGTTGTGAATGGCCTCTCCAGTCTGCCTCCTCTTCATCATTCATTTAATTTCTGCGTTTTCCCAGCTGGTCTCCTTGCTCCCTTTCCTCTTTTTCTAACATAGTGGTTCTCAAACTGTGGTCCCTGGACCAGCAGTGGCACCCAGAAACTGGTTAGTTAGAAATCCCTACTCGTTACACAGCAAGCCCTGCTCAATTGGAAATGCTCAGGGAAGAGGCCAGTCACCTACTCTCACAAGCTCTCCAGACGAGTCTGATGTCCTCAAGGTGGAAAATGAGCATCCAGCACATCTTCTCTGTAGCTGTCAGAGAGTTCTTTCTAAAGCCAGCCTGAGAACTCTGTCTCCTGCCCAGCACCAGCGGAACTCCCTCTTGCCTTCAGAATTAATTTCTTAAGCACAGGATTTGATATCCTGCAGCATAGCCCTTTCCCTAACCAGGGTATTTCCTTTCACTACTAAGGTCCCACTCAAACATGGGATCATGCATCTGGGTGCTTGGAGTGCCCTGTATAGCCCCTTCTGCTAAGCATAGTTTAGCATACTGTAATGACTTGGGAACCTATCAGTTGTCCTATCTACAGCTAGCTCAGAGGAACAAATAGCATTATATTCCTGGTGCTAACTACTGGAGGGGTAATAGTTGCCAATAAATATCTCCTGGGGGAGGAAGGACTATGACCTCCTACAGTCTGTCTTTAGAAGCCCCACCTTCACCTCAGGCTATCAGAGTCTTCTTTACTGCTTGACAGGGTGCCTGGGTGCTGTGGGCCTTCTAAGATCCTTCTCGGCTCTTGCAAGTCCTTCTAGGCCAAGTCCCTTCCCATCCAGTCATTCTGAGGCCAAACATCACACAGCAATCCCTGAGAGAAGAGCCTTCCTGGGGCACCATCAGATCAGCAAGGGTCTGTTCCTGTCCCAGGGCTTTAGTGGGGGGCAACCTCAGGATCTCTTTCAGGTGCCTTCACCTGAAATGGTTCAGTCAACCCCAGACAACAAGTGAAAATGTTGCATGGACACTGCTGACTGTAGCCACCCTTCTGCGACTTGACCCCAGGCTGCACTGCAAGATTTTATGGAAATTATTTACTCGTTTATAGATTTAGCCTATTCCCCCTGGTAGAATTACCTTCCTAATTATGCCTGCTTACTACAGCATTAAAATGGGTTTGGGTTCCCTGTGCACATGGCAATGGACAATGAGGCAACCTGGTGAGGCAGGTGGCTGAACCACAGAACAGAAGCCTCTGCCTCACCCTGCAGAGGCAGAACAATCTCCAGGGGCTGTGGGACTCCTCCTAGGGGGCCTGAGTTATGTAATTAATGCCTGGGGAAGGGATCTCAGATTTCCCAACAGTCTGACTCCTTACGTGTGTGTTTTGCTCAGGCGCGGGTTAGGGAGCGCCAGCCCTTCTGTGCAGGGGCGTTACAGGGTCCCGCTTCTCTTGGCACTGCCCTTGAGGACCTGGCCCAGATCCTATCTACTTCCGCCCTTAAAAATCAAGCTCTGTAGACCAGGGGCGTGGGGAAGGGAATGCGTGGTTGGTCTCCCTGCACCCTCGTGCCTCTGGCTGCATAAAGAAGTCGGGTTTTGTCCCATTCGTTCTCAATTATGGTTTTAGCACCCTCACGCTGATGCCCAGGACATACTCCAGAGAGAGGGAGCCAGCAGGGCTCTCTTTAAATGAAAGCAATCTGCCCCCTTCCCCTGTGCTCAGTTTCTCTCCCTTTCGCCCTTCTGGAGACACCCCAAGTACCCTTCAATAATGATGTAATGTAGGCCTGAGTTATCCTCTCTCACCAACCTCTGCTCGGGTCGCCTAGCAACCCCGACAGGCGGCTGGCCAGGCCAATCACCTGTGGCTGCAGACACCCACCTGCCTGGATGGAGCCAGCCAATCAAGCGCTGCTCCATCTGCCCTGGCCCGCCTTCCTCAGGTCTCTGAAAAGACAGCACAGTGACCAGCGCTTTTCACCTCACCCTTGGCTCCCCACCGAGGCCCATTCTGCGGCTTAATCTGTGACATTTAACATAAATAGTTTTCTATTCCCAGCTGACCTTTAATGGCTTTTATCATCAGCTGCGGTTCCTGGCTGCCGTCCAGGAGCTGCTATCTGTTGTCTCGGTCCATTCCGGCAGAGCAGCCAAGGAGGGCCCACGGTGTCCGCCACGTGAAGCCAGGGCCCCTGGAGATGTGTGCTAGCCTTGAGCTTGCCGCTCTCCGCCCGGAAATATCACTCCGTGTTTCAATTAGAATTAGTGGGGAAGCCAGTTATTAAGTGGTTAGTTATTATGGTAATGGAGACACTCCACATTAACTGGGGCAGGCAGCGCGCCTTCCCCTAATGGCCGTGCAGAAGCTCCCAATCTCTCCCTGACGCTGTGCTGCACGTGTGTGGGGAGATCAGTGGGAGGGAGGCAGGCAGGAAGAGAAACTGCACCCCTCCTCCCCCAGCACCCCTCTGCCTAGCCCAGTCCCCAGGAAGTGAGGTGCTGCGGGAACATCAACAAACTCTTCACCTAAAATCCCACTCCATGTCCATGACCCCAGAAGTCACCATCAAGACCAGTGCCCACTGCCCCCGTGCCCCTGAGGGCATCTTTCCTCCCCCTCACAAGCAGATGCCCTGTCATCGCAGAAAGAGTTCAGAAAACTCTTCCAGAGGCTTGGTGTATTTTGTTTTGTTTGCACTACTGGAGATGAAACCAAAGGTTTCACATGCGCTACAGAACCTACTACTGAGCCAGCCCCCCAGTCATCAGAGGTTTAAGTTTTAGCAAAGGCCCTGTGGATATTGACGGTGCAGACTGGCGATCAAGGACCCCTCAGGCTAGAGGGCAGGAGGACAGGACTCTTGGTTCCATCCTGCCAAATGACCTGGGACAAGTCACATGACCTCTGAGAGCTTCATCTCCTCCCTGCATAGCAAAGATTTGGACCAGCTTCTCACCACTGCTCTGCACCAGAGCAGCTGGAGCACACAGCACCCTCTTCACAAAGGACGGTCCATTGCAGTGGTAAATCAGGGATGATAGTCCATCGTCATGGCAGCAAGGCTAGGCCGGGGCCTGTTGGGGTCTCTGGGGGTCCTGGGCCCCTCTCCACTGCTGTCTAGTCTTCTCTGCCTGGCGAAGCCACTCTCAGAGTGTCTTTTGGTCTTGCTTTTAAATGCTCTCTTCTGGCCATTCCTTCCTCCTCGTCCCCAGGCTCAGGGGGAGCACAGGCCCCCTGTAGCCAGGCAGAGCACATCGTCCAATCTTTTCCACCCTTGTGACCTGGGCTAGTCACAGAGCCACTGAACCTCAGTTTCCCTGGCAGATGACACCATGAGGGTTGACATGCAAGGAAAGCATCCTGACGGGACAGCAGGAGGCAGGTGTGCAGTCCTCCAGCAGAATGATTGCTGCTATTATTTTAAAGACCACAAGAAGAAAAAGGAGGAACAGCCGCCCGGAGTGGCTTCCTTTTCCAAATCTCCGACAGGTGTTAAAGGAGGGGGAAGGAGGATGGGGAGGCCGGAGGTGCACTTGTCTCCACAAGGGTAAGAGTGGACAGCAAATGAGAGAGAAGAGCAGCAAGAGGAGGAGGGGGAAGACAAAGGAGGAAAGGAGGGAAGGGAGAAGAGACAGTAAGAGACGCGAGGAAGGGGAAGGAGAGCTTGCACCCTGCATCAGGAAGACCCTGGGTGAGCTGTGCCCAGAAGTGCTTACTTTGTTTTCTTCTGCTCAGCTTTGCCAACAAGAAAAGAAAAGGAATCTGAGGAGCCCAGGTGAGGCGGCTGAGATGCAATGCTGATGATGCACAGCTCTGGCCCAGGAAAAATTATCTTTCTAACCACTACCTTAGTACCATAATCGCCCTCTTGATGCAGCTCTGGTTCTTGGGGAAGGGGGCGCTGGAGAGCTCCTTGGCTTGATTCCCTTAATCTTTGACACCACCTGTCACGCAAGAGTGTGTAATTAAAACACACTGTACCTCCCCAAAGCCCCAGCTGCTTACATACTGCACCATCAGAGTGGGCACTGCTCCGGCAGCCAGGACATGGCAAGCTCTTAATTGGCTTGCTTCTTTCCCTTGGAGTCTGTCTTGCTGTTCTGTGGATGAGGCTCCTGCCCGGACCTCCACAGGGATTGCCTCTGCAGAAAGGCAGTGGGGCACTCCCTCAGGCCACCTCCAAGGGAGCAAGGACCCTGATTGAATGCTGTTTGCGAGACACTGTGGTGGCAGGTGAGTCCTGGTCCACCAAGCAGTGGCCTGAGAATATCCCTGCCTACTCCTTGGAGCTCTTTGTGACTGGGTCAGCCCTGGCCCCTAGAACCTGGCTGCACACACATCTGAACCCTGAGCCTGGATCCCTGTGACTTGCTATAAAACGTCAGCCATCATACCACTGTTCCAGAAGACACCCACCACCAGGATGAGGCTCTCCTTCCCTGGATGGACAGGACCAGCCTCCTGTGTTCCACATTCTTTGGGCAGCCAAAGAGTGCCATGGAGGCTCCAAGGACATAGAGAAGGGGAGGAGGTGGGGAAGGGTGGGTGGAGCTTGGGGGTACTTCTTTACACAGAGGAGGCAAGACACTGGCCAGCCATTCAGACCCCAAATGATGTGGATATGGGCTGCTATTGCTTACTCCTGCATAATTTCAGACAGGGCTGCCTCCCAGAAAAGACTGTCACCTCCTTCTTCCCAGAACCCAACCTCTTTTTGCCCCATCTCCTGGTGGCTGGTGAGTCCAGAGATGAAGATGGCCGTGTTCCCCTCCTCCAGGCCAGTGCCTGCTCAGTAGTCCCTGTTGGGTTAAAAGCTGATGAGGAGCCTGTGTCTCATCTCACAGCTGAGGGAAGAAGGAGAGCTCAGCTCAAAAGTATGAGGCCAATAAGAGCAGGGAGCAGAGCGGGGGGAGGTCTGTGAGGAGCCTGCATGCTGGGAGACTGACCCATGACTTGGTTTGCTGGACTACTCTGCCAGGTCTGGGAGACACTGGCTAGGCTAGGAGGACAGGGCACCCTTTCCAGAGTCTGCAGGTTTCCAGAAAGCTGCATGGACTTTTGATGATCAGGCCAACTTCAGAGCTGGAAACTTTCAGCAGCTCATTCTGTGTGGTCATGGGCACATTCCTAACCTCTCTGCCTGCTTTCTCCCCTGCAAAGTAGAGGGATGTAAGAATTCCTGACCCATGTGAATGGTTGTAAATGGAGATGAGAGGTGTGGTTCCTGGCAGCTGTCCACTTCGAGAAGACATGGATCTTTGTCACCACCTTGTTAAATTAGCAATGTAGCATAGGACCAATATTTGGAAATAGTGTCACCATTTTTAAAAAGGAAATTAGAGCTGATTTAAGGTGGTTCCTATCAGTCCATCACTCCCGCAGGCACATTCTGGCACGCTTTCTTGAAAGAGATATTACGGTCATGATTCCCATGCACCAGGGACCCATTCAGTGTGTGTCTTTTGGGGGTCACTAAACTGACCCACCTCTCATGCAAAAATAATCCTGTCCATCACATTTCCAAGAGGCATGGCTCTGTGTTGCCCAAGGTATCCATATCATTGCTGGGCAACTCCTGTTCCAGAAAGTTCTTCCTCATATTGCCCAGAGAGATCATCCCTGGGAACTCCCACCCAAGGGCCCTCATTTCATGTCTGGCTGCACAGACCCAGATCCTCTCTAATATGAAGTCTCTATTAGTTTCTTGTGGCTGCTGTAATAAATTGTCCCTTACTATGGGACTCTACACACCAGAAAGTCATTCTTCCAGTTGTGGAGGCTAGAAGTCCAAAACCAAGGTGTCAGTGAGCTGAACTATCTCTGAATCTCATTGAGGGTGCCGCCTGGTCTCTTCCATCTCCTGCAGGCCCTGTCTCCACATGCTCTTCTCTTGTGCCCCTCCTCCAGTCTCCAGTCTTTCCTTTATGACACCTGCCACGGGGTTTAGGGCTCTCCCTGAATCCACGATGATCTTACTTTGAGATCCTTCATTTGTCTATATAAGGCCACATTTGCAGATTCTGGCAAGCTAGGGCTTCAGATGGAATATTTTCAGGGTCACCTTTTAACCCACTACATCATCCATTCACACAGTTAAAATGTGTTTTCAATCTGTCTCCTGTTCTCTAAGAAAAACCAAACCCCAGGATCCTTGAGCAGCTCTTCAGTGTGACTCCCATGGGTTCTGGGCAGAGTACTGGTTCACTATTCCCTGAAACCATGGAGTTGAACAACTTTGACTTGTCAGAGTCTGCTGACCTATGGAGGATGGTGGGTGTCATTTGGGCAGAGGACTTGAAGAAGGAGGTTCCCCAAATAAGGGAAGGGCTGGAGTGAAGCAAAGAGTGGTAACCAGGATGCAGGCTATGAGACAGGGCTCCCCTGATGGAGGTGGTCCTCTGAGCACAAGTGCCTACTTAGGTTGCTGCCTGGGCCCTACTCTGCACTCCTCGTCCTGCCCCTGTGCCTGGGTGTTTCTGTGCCCCTCTCCAGAGAAGTGTTCTAGAACTGGGCAACCAACTCAAGTGGGCTACGTGGGGCAGTGAAAGGGAGATGCCTCGTATCTCGCTCCCTGCAGCCTCCCGGCCATGTTTCCAGGCTTGCAGCCCTCTCCGCCTTGCGCAGAGTCAGGAACAATCCTAGGAAGAAGAAAGAGTACATGGCCAAGAATCCCTCTGCCAGAGGGTCTCGGTCCTGCCCCTCGTCACAGCATGTGGCTATTGGTGTGGACAGTGCGCCCTGGAGTTGTGGTGCACAGGCTTAGCCGTTAGTCGTAGTTTTCCTAGGCAGAGCACATGACCGTCTGAGGCCCTTCCGGGACCCGGATTTATGCAAAAGCCCCCCTGGGAGCTGAAGTGGCTTCCACCAGTGGGGTGCTCACTTGGCATCGCCCATGTAATCGCCTGCCGCCACCACACCCGATGGCAGATCCCTTCCAGGGCTCCCAGACTCCCTCCTCTCCCCTCGCTCTCCTGGCTCCTCGCTCCCCTAACAGCTCTCATTTCTACAGATGCCCTGCCGCACTTCTCCAAAGTGCTGCTTACATTCCCTTTCATGGGGCCTTCATGATGCCCTTAACACTGATTCCTCAGCCCATTTTACCAAGGATGAGCCTGAGGCTGGGGCAGTGAATAAGCTGCCGCAGCTCAGAAATGAGAATCAGGGCTGGGTTCCCCTCTAGTCTGGTCGTCTTTTGACTGGACACGCCTCCAAATGACTGCTACTCCCTTTGGCCAAGCATCTTGGACTAAACATCAGCAGCAATGCCCAGTGAGTCCAGGGGAGACTCAGGACCACAGGTGTGTGGCCTTGTCACCTAGAGTTGCCTCTTCTGGCTAAGAGGACGAATTCTTGAAGTGCAGGCTCCTGGGTTGTGGGAAAGGGTTCTCTCTGGTTCTTGAGCCTGCCAGGAGGTACGGTGGAAACAAACAGCAGGTGGCCAGGTCTGCTAGTTGCAGGGAGAAGATAAATCAACCATCACTCTCTACTGCCTCAGGAGCAGTGAATTCTCTGGCTTCACTCACCATCAGTTCATACCTGAATTGCTCAAAAATATCAACCAAAAGGCCTGTTTCCAAGACGAGACTGGACAGTGGTGTGGCTGTGCTCTGTCCCTTCCACCCCACTCTGACTCATGGGAAAGCTAAAAGCTGTCTGATTCTTTCCCCTGTTGGCTTCCAACTCTGATGAGCAGGTGGCTAGAGTGTTGGGTGGAATCAGCTCATCTGAAACCACTTGGGAAGCTCCAGAAAATGGCTCTCCATCACAGCTGGCAGGAGGTGCCTACAGACCTCATCAGGGGCCAGGCTCGTTAGGACAAGTACCACCTGCAGGACCATAGTCAGGGAGGAAATGTGTCCCTCCAGCTTTGCTTCTTGGGCCTGGTTTTTTTAAGCTTCTCTGGGTTCTGCCCCTCACTGTACTATTTTCTAGGTAACCTAACACTAGTGATTCAACCTCCCTGAGTGTGGGCGTCCTCTTATGTAACATACTGCAGTGGTTTAGCTCTTGAATGTCCTCCAAAACCTCATGTGTTGGAGGCTTGGCCTCCAGCTGATGGTGCCATCAACAGGGAGTGGAACCTTTAGGAGGCGGAGACTAGTAAAGGAATTAGGTCTTTGGGGACATGTCCTTGCAGGGTATATTGGAACTCTGGCCCCTTTCCCTCTGTTTTTGATTCCTGCCTTGCATGAGGCAAGCAGCCTCCTCTCCCACACACTCCTGATATTTCACCTCACCATGGACTGGATCCCCTGCAACCGTGAGCCCAAACATACTTTTCCTTCTTCTAAGGTGATTTTGTCAGGTATTTAGACACAGTTATGGAAAACCAAGTAGCACATGGAAATAAAAACAGGACGTCCAACCCTATGGGTTCTTAGAAGGATCACAGGAATGAATTAAAAAGGACTTCATAATCTACAAAATGCTCACAATTGTGGTTGCTGGTCATGTCATCACTGTTGTATTGGAAAGTATTCTGGGGCGGCCAACAGGAGTCTCCCCTACCAGGGCACCCATCTCTCTGCTGCCTTCCTTCTCCCACCAATACCAAGGTTCTGATCATAATGCCAAGACCTATTGTTTCTGCATGGGCTGAACTTAGGCACTTTCATTCATGTGTCAAAGCTTTATCCCCCAGTGCTGCAGAATATTACCATGATTAGAGACAATGTCCTCAAAGAGGTAAAATGAGGTGGTCCCAATTCAATATAACTGGCGTCTTTTAAGAGAAAAGGAGATTTGGACATTGGCATGGATGAAGGGGCAACCGTGGGAAGATAGGGAGAGGTTACCATCTATGAGCCAAGAACTGAGGCCCGGAGAAATCACGCCTCACAACCCTCAGGAGCAATCAACCCTACCAGAGCCTTGATTTTGAACTTGTCACCCAAGAACTGTAAGAGAATAGATTTCTGTTGTTTGCTTAGCAGCTTGAGGGAGCATGCTATGGCAGCCCTGGCAAGCTAACATGGTTATGTTCACCACTGTGTGTTCTGGGAAACTGATCCCACTGGACAGCAACAGGGGTTGTGAGGACAGGGCTCTGCCGCTGAAGTTTGGGGACCCCTGAACCAAGCAAACCCAAGTGGGTTTCTTCACTGCAAGACCCATTCTAGGCGTGACTCACTAGCAGGCATTTCAAATCTCTGGGAAGGGGGATTTCCCACACTTAATTGACATGGACCCCTTTCCTTGCAAAGCATGGGATTTGTGCTCTGTAGAGTATGCTCTTGAAATTCTGGAAACTTCTAGCTTCAAGGGTCATTTTGCATCAAGGGTTCTGCCTCCAGTACTCTCTCCTTCTGCCCCTCCTCATCTACTGAGGGCAGGGAAAGGGCTGGGCGCCTGACCCAGGTAGGGTGGGGAGAGATGGGGCCAGGGGAGGTCAGGGCCATACTTGGTGCCTGGTGCACTCTGCCTGTGCTGGAGATTCAGTTATCTCCCTTATCAGACACGCAGCAGGGCCAGCAAGCTCTGTGTTTTATGGCCCTATCATGTGTGAGATCTTGCCCATTAGGGAGAAGCTGTCAACACAAAACATAGATTTCAAGACACACTTTCTACTCCAGGATTATGTATAACCCCTCTGATCATTAGAACAAGAACATTTTTTAAAAATCCAATCTGTTTCTTACTTTGAAATCCATTTAGTTTGCTTCCTGCTTTCTGTGTTAGCAAGGGAGGGCTGGAGGCTGGAGCTTTCCAAAACTATGGCCCAAGAAACTCTATATTCCCCAAAATTATAGACGTCCCTAAGATTCTTATTTTCCCAGAACTGTCTGCTAGCCAATTCCTGCAACCCGGCCATGTGTTGCTGTTAAAAGATGCCCCTTTGTATTCAGACAGCACCAGGAAGAGCCATACTGTTGGTGAGTATCCCCAAAGGTGGAAGAGCATGTGCCAGAATGCCAAGCCATGAGCGACCCAACAAGAGACCTTACGAGGGTGTTCCCACGCTGGGAGTTAGGGAAGGTATTGATTTTGCTCTGACAGGTCCCAAAGCAATTCATGAAGCCAAGATAAAAAGAAATCAAAAATATTCTCCAGGCAAAGCAGCATGAAAAATCTTCATTTCTGTCTCTCTCCTTGCCAGTGACAGAAACCAAGCTTCTTGGAAGAAACAGTGCCTTCCATCTCCCCACCCCCGTTTGTGCGGCCTCATCACTCTGCAGTAAAAGTGACGCGAGAGATTCATTGGAACATGTGCCCTCGTTCTACTCCCATCAGCCCACCACAGGGACAGGAGCTATTCGTCTTCCTTTTGGCTCAGCCTGCAGCCTTCAGAGCGCTTGTGAGGGGCACCTTGCCCGGCTCCGTGATCAGATGAGGCAAGGGGCTCTCTGAACATTGGCACCCTCTCCAAGTTGCAGCTGTCTACCTTCCCGGGTGGGCAGTGTCTTCTGGCAAGGCCAGACTAGAGTGGACCATGTCCTTAGGGCAGGCCTGGCAGACTTCCCAGGAGGCGAGGGCTGCTGAGGTTCAGGCCCAACTGCACCATCACTCCAAACCCTCCTTGCTGCCTCCCTGACCCCTGTGTTATGGGTGGGGAACAGGGTGGGACACCCTCCCTGCCCTGTAGAGGGTCAGTGTCCTGGAGCAGCTGTTTACAAAGTCACCCAAGTGCAGTGACAGGAGCCCCAGGAAGTGGTGATCGACCCTTGGAGGGATGTGGGAAGTATCAAAGGAGGAGATGGCTTGAGCTGGCTTGCAAGGATGGTGAGGGGTTCACTAGCAGGCAGAACGCTTTGCTTTCCTTGTGCATGTCCATCTCTGATCCTCCCTTCTTAATGATGATGACTTATGGGTTGGTCTTTCCAGCCCCCTAAAATGTCTGAAATCTCCTTTACATAACCTCAGCAAGAGCGAGGCCATGCTGGCTTTGTTTCTCAGAGTGTTTGTGTATCTAGCTTAGTACACAGTAGATGCCCAGAGCTAGGCACTGAACGGTTGGAAATTAAGGCAGGGGAAATGGAGGTATATAGGAGGCCTAGGTGGAAAGGATGCTGGCAAAGAATGGTAAGAATCTGGTCTGCCTCTCAGTCTTACAGTAATCTTCTCCTGACTCCCCTCCGCCTGACAGGCACAGGGCAGCCTTGCCAAGAATCAGAGGCCATGAAGCTCCCATCCATGGTTCCCAAGTGCACCCAGTGTTGCCATGGAGAAGGGCCCCAATGCAGTCCTGGGCTCTGCCCGGCTGGCCAGTAGGAACGAATGGCCGGCCCTGTCTCATACCATCTCAGATGCCCAGGGGGCCCAGTCTGGCATCTCAGGAGCCTCGCTGCCCCACTTCCGCCTCCGCCAAGCCTCAGTCCTTTTAGCTCTCATTTGTAAACGGGCTTCAGCCCAAGCAAAAGATTCAGCGGGAATCCGGCCGGGTTCCCAGACACTTAATTGGAGCTGGGCTCTTCATTACCCGCACACCTGTTCCCCAACACCATATGGTCTGAGGTAAATAGACTGTAATTGTTTATCCAGAGTCAGTGCTGCCATGAGTGTGAGTGTGTGCGTGTGGGGGCCACGGCCTCCGCCTGCTCCTCGCCTCCCCGCCATCCTCCCATCTCCCTGCAGGCCGCTGAAGGACGAAGTCCGCACAAGGTTACAGAGCACCTGCTGCCCCAGCCACCCACCCAGGCTACTCTTGCTGCGGGGCCCGCCTCTGAGCAGCTCCTCTGCCTACTTCAAGATAAGGCCCACCCCGCTCCTTGGCGGTCAGGAGCCTGGCAGCCTGGCCTCCCTGACCTTGCCAGCTTGGCTGAGCAGCGGGCACCTCTCAAGCCCAAGACTCATTTTTCTCTTCTGCCATGGTCCTGCCTTCCCTGCATCACAATACCATCACACCCTAACTCAGTGGTCTGGAGGAAATCCTTCGTGTCCCTTCACTGCTGCTACATCTACCAAAAGTAAAGCCACCATCTCTTCCATCAAAGCCAGTCTTTATGTGCTATGTCCTGAGGGGCTGGGAACTCAGTCAGCCTGTGAGGCAACTCAGGGAGGAAGGACATGGATTGTTCACATTTTACAGATGGACACGCTGAGGCTTAGGTCCATTTAATCCCTTGCCTGAGGCTACCCAGCCAGAAACCAGGAGAGCCAGAAAGCTCTCCCAGCTCTGTGGGCTCCAGAATTTAATCCCTAGACTGCCATGCTATCTTTACATCAAGAGATGTTAGGAACAGGATCCTGGCCTGGTGCCAGCTGTGCAAAGGAAACCAGTAAGTGCCCACTCTCTTCTCTCTGCCCTTTCTTCAGTGAATACGTCTGCCTGGCTCCTGGTTCGGGTTTCTGGGCAGCATCCAGCTCCAGGCTCTGATGTGCCCTCCCCAAGGTAAAGTATAAATAGAGCAGAGCCCTGTCCCCTCCTTAGTCCCCTTGAACTTGGTCTTTACTCTTGGCCAGCCCTAGCAGAAAGAATCAGCGCTTCCCCTAGGCATGGCCATCTCCAGCCTGCATGCAGCTCTGACACAGCCAGTGTGAGCAAGGCAGGGACGTGGCTGACAATGCCTTTAGATTTGATGAGCTCCAGAAAGAATCAGGACCCCTGAGCGTCCCCAGGGCTCCGGCTGGAAAGATAGCCCTGTAAAGGAGGCAAGATGTCATGTAAGAGCCTAGGCATGCCAAGCACCTAGGGCCTCTCTGCTGGAGAAGATACAAGGCTTTGGTTCCTTTTCCTCCCTTCCTGGAGCCCACTCCCTAGCCTACCCCAGGCCACTCCAGGAGGATGGGTGGTTTCTCTGGGCCCACAAGAACAGGTTCTCTGTTCTCTTAATCCACAGCTAATTGGCCCCTTGTAGGAAGAAGAGCTTCCAGACCTTCCACCTTGACGGATGCCCTTAGAACAGGCCTACTCAGAGCCCACCCGGATGGCAGGCAGCCTGGTGATGAGCTCAGATATTGCTTCCCCCAGCCAGGCCTTTTGCCAGGCCCTGTAGGAGGCTCCAAGGAAGGATAATTCCTGTTCTTTGAAATGCTGTCATCCCTCTGGATAGAGAGATGCCAAGCTCCCACCTCGCACACTTGTTGGACCATACGGACAAGCTCCTTACATCCAGCACACGGCCAGGAGGAAGCTACACACCAGGGCCCAGCGCCGGAGGGAGCAAAGGGGTACTAGAGCCTGTGGGGCAATTAAGAGTCTTTCTACAGGAGGCTCCCTGGGGGGGACTCGAGGTCTGTCCCCACGGGTTCCCTGATTGCTCTGGGGAAGTAAGGGGCTAAGACAGGAGCAAGAATTCTGCCGCCAAGAAAAAATATGTAGGAGGAAAAGAGAAATGAGCTTTTCCTAGCAAGTCTCCCAGACGCCCAGGGGGATGCCCTTTGAAGCAGAGCCTGGAGCCCGGAGCGGCAGTGGCTGCTTCCCACATCTGTGGGAAGGGGAAGGCGTTTAAAAGATATTTAAACTGCTGCATAAATTGGCCCCTTGGGGGATACTGCATGGCTGTCTTGGACTGGTGACTACAGGGATATTTGTAGTGAGGCACGGAGGCACCAGGCAAGAGGCTATGGGAGTGGCTGCCGCAGGACCTCCCTACCCTTGACCTGGAATGAATGTAAAGTGTCTCTGAAGCAGGGAGTTCCACTCCTAGGAAGAAAACCCTTTTCACCCCAAAAAGCCCAAATGGGAAGTGGGTCCCTAGTGGGGACACAAATGCTGCAGGACTCTCATTCTGTGGCAGCCTTAGACCAGGCAGTACATGACTGTCCCCTATACCCCTTGCCCAATGTCCTCCCAGTGACATTATTACTCCCATTTCACAGATGAGGAAATCACTCATCCAAGTTTGAACAATTAGAGAGGCCCAGCAGCATTTGAATCCAGCTCACAAACCACATCTCTCTTTGAATGCCCCCGTAGGGAGCTGAAGCAGCGGGACAGTCTCCAGACCTCTGCACACTGGCCTGGACTTGCAGAATGGCCTTGGATCCTGAGATGGATACTGCATTCAAACAGAGGTAGCAGGGACTGAGGGAAAAGGGCTGCTCCCCCAGGCTCTACCTGTGACCAGAACACCTGTGTCCCGCTCCATTACCCACACCTCACAGGGCCAGTTTATGCTGCTCTCGCCTGTGACTTTCCATTGAGCATTGATTTCAGCTCAGGTAGGGAAAGAGTCTCAGCCACCTTTTCCCTGGAAGCAGCCTCAGCCAAGGTTAGATTGCAACTGGAGAATGAAAATTCCAGGGTTGGGCTGCAGGGGTGGCTCAGCAGTGGAGCCCTTGCCTAGCACACACGAAGCCTCAGTTTCCCCCTGTAACTGCACTATGAAACACAGAAATGAAACAAAACAAAAATCCGTAAAACTGCAGCTTCCTCTTCCCTGGGTGGAGGAACTTTGAGGTGTTCTCCACCGCTTCCCTAAGTTCCTGGGATATTTAGCCCCAGTCGCTCATGGCAACCACCTGTTCAAGAGCACATGCTTTCTAAGCGTTCTCTCTCCCCCACCTCTTACAGGTGCTTCCTGGGACCCCCTCCCTCCAAACAACTCGCCTCTACTACCTGTCTTGAGTCTACTGGGGGAACCCCAGCCCAAGCCCTGCCTACCCTTTCTCTGGCCTGCGTTCTCTCTGTGCTCCTGTCACCCTGATTCCCTTTCTCAGGAGAAACAAGGTAGGTTTCTCCCAGAGGAGGTATAGCTAATAACCCCAGCACAGGAAGCCACAGACACAGGCAGCAAATATTACCCAGCCGGCACCAGATCGGTATCTATCAATCTGTAGTGTGGGGCTCCATAGCTGGGGCTGCGGCCACCCAGTCCTCTCTGATGAAATGTGTTATAAGTGCTAAGTAATAATAATACCATAAAATGCCTCAGTGCTCAAGCATGAGCTCTGGGCTCCAGATAAAATGCCAGACAGATAGATCACTAAGTGGAGGAAATGCTCCAAAAGCCGTCTCCCTACAGCTCCCCAGGCCTAATAGATAGGTCCAATCAGCCCACTTCAATTATGACTTGGAGACTAATATCCAAGAGGCTGATTAAATCCCCTGCTCCAGAGCTGTGTGACAGTGCCTGTGCCTGCCATGCAGAGATGGTGACAGCAGTGTAAGTGAGTCTGGGGAGGATGGAAGGGGCCACCTGCCTTCTCTTAGATGGGACCCATGCAGTGATGGGCTAATCTGGCAATATGCTCACTGCAGCATACCATCCAACCTTCCAGAGACCTGACTGGAGCCCAGGCTGCCCTTGTACGGGCTGGGCCACAGTAGGCCTGGTATTCTTTGCTGGCCCTTCTTCACCTTTGCCTCTCCCGGTGTATCTGGGAAAGATGGTGGAAGCCCTTGAGTCCCTAGTAGAAAGTACCCATCAAGAGAAAATGAAAAGCACTATGGTTTGAATGTGTCTCCCCAAGTCCATGTTAGTGTCAGAATCCCCAAATTTATTTATCTGCTAATTGACTTTAGCGATAGGGTATTTTAGGGGTACTGAGGATAAGCTGAGATCAGGAAGACAGTTGTGGTTTTACAAGAAGAGACCAAGCTGACATGTGCTTGCTCAGTCCCTGCATGTGATGCCCTCTGCCACATTTTAATGTAGCAGGAAAGCCCTCACCAGATGCCCACAAGGTGCTAGCTTCATGCTGTTAGATGCTCCAGCATCCAGAGCTGTGAGTCATTATATACTTCTTTATAAAGCACCCAGTTTCTGGTATTTTGTTCTAGCCACAGAAAACTGATTAAGACAAGGCTGGACAAAGCCAGGGGAAACAAAAAAACACACAATTTGTGTGTGTAGAGGGGGCAGTTGGGGAAAGGAGGAATCTGTGCCTTGTGGGACAGCCACTGGGCCAACCTAAGGAGAAGGAGGCACACCAGGTAGTGAGCCAGGCAGGGGCACTGGCCCAGTGCTAGAGAAGGGCCTGGAGGCAGATGAACGCCAGCAGCTGGGGTGTGGGCAGGAGACGTGGGAAATGCGGAGGAGCGGAGACCCTGGATCTAGAGCACATTGCCTTCCACTGGAGGAGGGAGACACAGAGGATAAGTTTTGCCTCCCTCCCAGCTCCCTGGAACCTGCCACTCCCGCCATCCCCCCCCCCCCCCCCCCCCCCCCCCCCCCCCCCCCCCCCCCCCCCCCCCCCCCCCCCCCCCCCCCCCCCCCCCCCCCCCCCCCCCCCCCCCCCCCCCCCCCGTTGAATGTGGGGAACTCCAGCAGCGCTGCAAGGTGAAGAGTACTTCCCGAGTAGGAATGCACTGTGTGTCTTCCAGAGCCAAGGGATCTTTTTCTATGTAGGGCCATAGTTCATAAAAATATTTAATACAAAGTACACATTTTTAAAAAAGAGGAATGGAGAGGAAAAAGAGGAAGGAGAAAGGTAAGAAAGGGAGAGAAAAAGAGAAGGAAGAAGAGGAGAAAGGAGAAGAGAAAAGAGCAGGGGTATCGAAAACCAGTTCACACTGAGATTTCTACTCGAAAAAACCCTGTGAATCTTTCATAGTCCTTCAGAGGCCAGGACAGTGTGAATGCTGCTGAACACGTGCTTCTAAAAAAGAAAAAAAAAAGAAAGTAAAATCTCACCCAGGCCTCACAACAAGGCATTCTTAACCACTTTCAATCTTCTTGTCCATCCTGAGGGGCAGGGCTGGAGGAGGGAGAACCAGGAGGTGAGCTCGGCAGACAGCAGCTGTGCACAGCCTGGATCCCAGGTAGCGAAGTCCAGGGGTTCACCTCTGTGTTCGGGATGAGCACAAAAGCGCTCCTGGATGGGCACAGATCTGGTACCTTTGGGTCTCTGTTGAGCCACAGAAACAAGAAACAGGGCCTGCTGTGGGAGGCAGGGGGCAGGCCAGCATGAGGATCTGGCAGCATGGACAGGGTGAGAGGAGAGGCTGAGGCTGGTGAAGAGGAGTCAAGGGTGGGAGCTGCTGCGCGGAGCTGGCAGTGAAGGAAGCCAGGGTGTGGAGGGCCGAGAAAGAAAGGGCGCTCATCCTGGGAGGAGGCAGCAGGCACATATCTGAGAGGTTCTTGCTCCCACATGTTGCAGAGGGTCTGCAAGTGAGGGGCAGGGGCCTCTGGGCACAGGCGGAGAGGCCAGCCTAGCCCTGCCTCCGGACTGTGATCACCGGATGATTTTTTTCAGCTCATATAGGTTCTGCCAAATTCCACATCCCTCACTAATCCTCTTTCGGGTTTTCATTCTAATAAAAGGAGAAGGCAGACTGGCAATGTGTGGAGCTTTTACAAGTCTTCAGGCCCCTCCCTCCTGGGGCCTCTCTGCTTTCAACATCTGCATGTTCCAGGACTGGCTCCCTCCCCAGCTGCACAAGGCAGCCGGGCACCTCAGTAGGATGCTGGGCTGGACCCATGGGTGAGTTTATTGGTGCTGCTGAGACACAGTAGTTCCACAGGTGGTGGAGGGCAGTTTCGATGACAGAGATGGTCTCCACAGTTCTGGAGGCCAGAAGTCCAAGGTCAAGGACATGGCAGGGCTGCTTTCTTCTGCAAATGGTAGTCTTCTCCCTGTTTGCTTGTGTGGTTATCTCTGTGTGTCTGTCTCTTAATCGCCTCTTCTTCTGTGGACGCCAGTCGTATTGGATTAGAGTCTGCCCTCATGGCCTGCATTTATTTAATTATCTGTTTAAGGGCCCTGTCTCTAGCTGGACATAGTGGGTGCACATCTCTAATCTCAGTACTCTGGCAGGAGGCAAGAGGATCACAAGTTTAAGCAGAGCCTGGGCAATGTAGTGAGATCTTGTCTCAAAATAAGAAGGATGGGGAATGTAGTTCAGTGCAAAGGACCTGGATTCAATCACTAGTACCGTAAAAACAAAGACAATCTCTGAAGATATTAACATGTTAAAGTACTGGGGTCAGGGCTTCAATATAAGATATTTGTGAGGGGGACTAAAACTCAGCCCATGACAGGGCACAGCAGAGAAGGTACATGGAGGGGGGGGATAAAGCAGGAGACCGACTGCCCACCTTGCGTCCGTGGGCAGCCTCTCCTGAAAGCCCCGGCATGCTTCTTTAACCTGCTGTGTCTGTTTCTCCCTCTTCTCTTTCTGCCTGGCCATGACCTGCTGTCTTCTGTCACCCCCGGCCCCAGGCAGCTAGTGGTACAGAAGCCGCAGGGGGAGATCAGCCTGCTGTCACTAACGTTTGCCTTCTGCCTCCTATCATCCCGGAGCTCTGGGAGAGTGGGGGAGGCAGGGACTTTGATCAACTTGAGTGACAATGCTCCATCCAGGGAGCCTGTGGCTGGGCTGTGCTGGGCCAGAATCAACAAGGTTCAAGGGAAGGGAACTGGACTCCGCATTCTGCCCCAGCCGGCTGTGGAGGGCCTCACCTGCTCCGTCACGCCTGTCACTTCAAGCCACGGCAGCGCGCAGGAGAGGAAGGCAGGCAGCATTTTACGCTCCATTTGCAGAGGTCAGTGGGACCTGGTGACTTCCTAGTGCCACAGCTTGCAAGTTGGGGCATGTGGAGTTGTCCCTTTGGGACCACTGGCTGCCTTTGGTATCTGGCTAGCTGGCTTCCTTCCCCTGTGATAAGGTCAGGCTGTCACCGCAGGTTGAGGCTCCTGGTATTAGCAGATCTCAATGTCAGGAATGAGATAAAACATCTAGGATGTCAGGGTGGTTAGAGGAACTGGCACAAACCAGAGGTCAGGAATGAGCTAGGCATCTGGTGTGGCGGGATGTTGGACACACAGGCAGACTTGAGTCAAGGCAGAGATATGATTTAATCAACACTGCAGTGGTGGGAGCCCTGGAGTGTGCTCTTGAGACTCAGCAAAGGGAGGCCCTGCCCCAGTAGAATGCAGGCTTCCCAGGCTTGGCACAGAAGGTCCAAACTGTGTCACCTTCCAGATGAGAGGACCCAGATGTGAGTCCTAGACATCTCAGATGCTTCTGTGGAGGAAGCTTCTTTCCTCAAGGAATCAGCCAAAATCAGATTGAAGGGCAAGCAGCAAGGTCAGATTGCAAAGCCAGGTCATCTAATCCTGGTCTGACCTTGCTGTTCAGGGCCTGTGGGAGCAACACACTAATGGGGTGACTGGGAAGGAAGTTACAACAGAAACGGGGTGGAGTGGGGCTAGGCAAGGATCGCTCAGCTTTTCTGGAAGGACTTCATGGTATTGTGGTCAAGTTGGGCCCGAGGGAGGAGTGAGCCCTCTCTCTAGGATCCACCTATATCCAGGGCAATAAGAAAACAGGAGCCCGATTTCTGGCTTGGCAATGTGACCTCTTCCAGGGCACTTAACTTAGCGATGGCTTAGTTTTCTCATGTGCAAAACTGGGACAAATACAGCCTGCACCTCAGTAAGAGAACTGAATGTGTGGATATGCATAAAACACCTGTTCTGGATGAGGTCCGCAGCCCATCTGCTCTGAGTGTGCCCAGCAGATGGGCGTTGCTGCCTTCTCCTGCAGCTGACCGAAGAGTCCTGCTCACGCAGTGAATGGCTTTGCTTCAGAAACCCTACAGTGAGGCTGCTTGGGAAGAACCTGGGACTCAGAGCCTGAGGCTGCACCCAAGGGAATGAGGGCAGAGCAGGGTCAGGAGGGCTGGCAGGTGCCTCACCCTGCATCCCACGCAGCTCTTCCTGACCAAGCTTGGTGCCTGGGAAATGATGAAGGGTTACGCTTTGTGTACACATCTGCCCAGGTGATGCGCATGGTAGCCACAGGCATGGCACTGAGTGTTTGTGGCAGGTTTTCTCAGCTCTCCAAGTTACTCCTGGGCATCCCTGTGTCCTGATGAATTAGGCAGAGGCCGAAGAGTAAGCAAGGAAGCTAAGCTGGTTCCTGAAACGAGTCTCCTAAGTGAAATCCAGCATCTCAAAATCAAACTGCACCACCCAGGTCCCAGCCTCTTGGCACTGGGTGGCCCTCATCCACCTACTTGCATAATTTTCATTGCATTTCAAATGGCAAAGACAATTGAATGTCAGAGATGGTTTGAGTCTGCAGCCAGGCGACTTTTATGGAATTCCCAGTGCAAGAGCGTCCAGACCCAGGGAAAATTTCCCCAGTGGCAACATCTCATTCCCAACATGCCCCTGGCCTCCCCAGCCTGCCACATTATTGAATCCAGCATGGTTGTCTCCTGGGCCCGTAATGGAATTTTATCAGGGATCCCTATAACTAGATTGCTTATTTGCAGCCTTGTGCCTCTGGCGGCTCCAGATAAAGAATGCAGACTATGTGCCTCAGTGTCAGAAACCGTGCCTGGTCACCATCCATCATCCTGTCAAGACATCACTCCAGACAGCCCGGCTTCAAGCCGAATCAGGTTGGGGATTTTCCACCCAAGAATAATAAACAGCATCAAAGTGAGGCTAGGGAGTCTCTACCCCGCCCCATCCCTTTATTACAGGTGAATGAGTTAAGAGGTCCGCTGGTGGTCTCCCCTCCACCTCCTTAGAGTCTGGAGTAACCACAGTCACCAAACTTCGTCTAGTTGAAAGCCTTGAAATATCACAGGGGGACTGTACAGCTTAGGAAGCAGGATATACACATTGGAAGAATAAAGATTCTTTGTATGTAGACAGCATGTAAAAATTCATCCATATACTTTCTCCTATTGGTCATTATAGTCATCCTATAAGAGAGGTATTTTTACTTGCTGGTCAACGGATAAGCCAGGAGAGGTACAGAGAAGTTAAGTGCCATCTCTAATGTCACACAGAAAAGGGATATTGGGACTTGCCCCCCATTTTTAACTCTAAATCATGTGCTCCTTTTACTGGTGGTGTGACTGTTCCTCAGATATTCTCTCTTCTGCCAGCACCTTCTTTGCCATCTGTCATTTTATGCCTGTCCCCAAGCACTGGGTAAGGCATTGACTGTCTCATGGGCTGCCCTTGCTTGTCTGTCGAGGGACACTGATCTTCACTGATCTCCCCTCACCTCCTCCAAATCACAACCAGCTGGGATAGCGGATTGAGCTTATCAGAAGCAAACCGTGATCCAGGCCTGTCTTCGGTCCAATAGATCCAGCAGCCCAGACCAACATGGTTCCCTCCTTTGTGAATGTGCAAGGAGACCACGGGCCAGGGACCTGATCCCCAACACTCTTCGGCACATGCACCCATCATCACCAACCGAGAAACAGGGCTATAAAATCCAGCACCCCAGGAGACTGCTCCCCGATCCATTTGAAAACAATGGGAATTCTTGGGATGGGGTGATGGATGGACCGGGGCTCTGCACTTTCTCACCCCAGTGACGCAGCCGTGCTTCTGACTCCATCCTACTCTGGACCCCAAAATGAAGGAGAAGAGGGGGGAAGTGGGAGAGGGGAGCTCCACTGTCAGAAGGAATCAAGCATTGGAGAGAAAGAGTGATGGACACACCTCTATTTTCATTCATGGCCTATAGGGGCCACAGGGCAAGTGGTAGATGGAATAACATCTCCAGAAAGCTGCGTTGTGGGTCAGGTCTAGGACGTCCATCAAAAGTCTCATGTGTTCAGAAGTGGGCCTTTTGGAAGGTCATTGGACCATGGGGGTGTTATAGTCATCAGTGGATTGACCCATCGATGTGTTTTTATGAATGTGCCATTAGGAGGTGGGCCTGGTTGGAAGAGGTGTGTCACTGGGGACCCACTTTTGGAGGGTATATCTCCATCCCCTGTGGACTGAAACGCCCAAACTATGATCCAAATTCAACCTCTCCTCCTTTAGGTTGTGGGTGGTGGGTATTTTGTCCCAACAATAGAAAAGTGACTAATACAGCATGTCTTCATCCCTAGACCTGTGAGTGTTACTATACATAGTTAAGTAAAAGAAAGGACATTGCAGATGGGGTTATATAAAGGTTCTTAAAATGGGAGGCTATCCTGGATTATCTGGGTGGGCTCCAAACTTACTCACGAGATGGAAGCAGAAGAAAAGTTAACTGCAGTGGGTCCACAGAGGCAGAGACTGGAATGTTGACAGCTATCAGGAGCTGGGAGAGGCAAAGAACAGGCCCCCGAGAGCTTCACAGTGGCTGCCCATACCTTGATTCTGACCACTGAAACTTATTTTGGGTTTTTGCCTTCAGGACTGTGAGGAAATCTGGCTGGGGATATAGCTCTGTGGCACAGAGCCTGCCTGGCAAGTGCAAGGTCCTGAGTTCAAATTCTGTTACCAAAAAGAAAAAAAAGAAAGAAAACTAACCAAAATTGTGAAGAAATTGATTTCTATTCTATGTCACTCCATGTGTGATGAATAATTTGTTACAGCAACCACAGGAAACTCATACCTGGGACAAGAACATCAACAATGACAGTCAATGCTACAAGCAGAATAGGCTCAGGGCCACAGGAGCAAAAACCCCTCAGAGGAATAAGAGAGAAGTACCTCGAGGAGGAGGCACAGCAATCAGGCAACAGAGCATCCTTCCATTTCTTTCCAGTTTGAGCATGGTTCTATCCACTCCCCTCCATCCTCTTCTCTCCACCAACCCTGTACACCTCCCAAAGGTTGTGACCTGGCTGCTGTCCTGACATTTACAGGTGACTCTCTGTCTTCTCTTCCCTCCTCAGGTGTCCATAAAGTCTACATCTGTGGTCTGCCCTAGGGGGTCCAGGCTTGGAATAGAGGACACGACTGTATACATGAAATGTGATGTGGTGGTTGCTGTCCCCTTCAGTGTCCCAGCACTCTCCTTTTGCGGGCAGGAGCCTGAGGCCACTATCCCCCTGAGGACCCCATTGCCACTTAGGATCAGGGCCCTAGGCTGTTGTGGTCACTTTCCCCATCCTCAGCCACAGGCACACTGAAAGACTTAGGGCACTTCCTAAGGACCATGTGCTCATGCGGTGGAGACAGAGCCCTTCAGCCGGAGCAGGCGTGGCATCCTCTGGGGATGTGGAGGGCCAGGGATGCTGGTGGCTGGGAGGGAAGAAGTGAGTAAAGAAAGTGTGCAAACTTTCCAGGCGTTCCACTGAAATGCAGAGAAAGAGAAGGAGGAGAGGGTCTGTGTCCCTAGCAGCAGTCACGAGACAGAAAGTCTGGTGTCCTCGTAGGGAGGCCAGATGGATGCTGTCTGAAGACAGAAGCAGAAAGGAGAGTAGTGCTGCTACAAGCTGAGGATGCCGGGGACTGCCAGAGCCTGCAGAAGCTAGCAAGCAGCAAGGAGGGAGTCTTCGCCAGGGCGCTCAGAGGCGGCGCAGACTTTCAGCGCTTGAGTTCTGGACTTCAGCCTCCAGGACTGTGAGAAAGCCTCTCGTTCTGTCATCCAGACTGTGGCATTTTGCAGTGGTACCCCTAGAAGACCAGTCCAGTGGGCTTAGCGTGGGCCATGTGGGGCAGAGGTGTCTGTGGTGCAGGCAGCGGAGAGCTCCCTAGGGAGCTGGCTGTGGGCACCTGCAGTTCAGAGAGGAATGGAAAGTGGGGGCAATGGAGCATCCGTGTGCATGTGGCGGTGGAAAGGATGAACACAGCCCCACTGACTGGGGTGAGGGTGGAGTGTAAGAAAAGCACAGGGCTCAAGGCTAACCCCAAAAGTTGTCTGAACAGACAACTCTCAAAAAACATGTGAGTGAATGAATGAATGAATGAATGAATGAGAAAACTGAGAAGAATAGTGTTTTGGGACCTACATAAGGGAAGATAAAATGCAACAAAGCATCTTGAATCCTCAGATCAACCGTTCTAGTTCTGGGATCTGCTGGAAATGAAAAGTACATGAGCAAGTGTTCATGAAGCCCAGATATAAATAAGTGACACGAGCCTGACGAGTTAATTAACCATCTGAATGAAAAGGGGTTGCAAGGCACATCCGCATCCCTGGCCTCAGGAATGCAAGCACCATGTGTAATTAATTAGCAAATGAATTGTACAGACTGAAACTGAACAGAGCTCAGAGGACAGAGCCTTTGGGGCTGCCATTCTCAAGGATGTGTGCACTCAGAGGGAAGCTCTGACCTGGGTTCTGAGAAAGAGGAGTAGAATTTGTGCAGGGCAGAATGTGGGAAGTAATTGGGCAGGTTCTGCAGGGCAGAAAGAAATGAAATGGAGCTTGAGATCTGGCTGGACAGAGGACAGGCTCACAAACCAGGCAGTGCAAGAGATAGAAAGGGATACCCAGGATCTGCGTTGTCAGATCAACAGTTTTGGACACAATCTGTTATGGTTTGTGTCTGGTGTCCCCCCAGAGCCTCATGCAGTCATGGGGCGGGCTTCTAGAGTTTTTGATTGATCCATAGTCCAGTGCTAGGATTATGGGTGTAAGTGCTACATCTGCCCTGAGGTGGATTGTTTGCATATAGTATAAGGGAGGGAAAGAGCCTTGCTCTTGGCCACTCCTCCCTTTTTGCTCTTGTTGCTTTGCTGTCTTCCACTGCCATGAACTGTTGCCCTCTGCCATGTGCCACTCTGCCTTGGAGCCAGCCAAGTATGGACTGAAACCTCCACAAACTGTAAGCTAAATAAACCTTTCCTTCCTTAATTCTGGGCATCAAGTATTTTGTCTCAGCAATGAGAAAAAAGTAAGAGAGACACAATCCTACCCATGATTTGGGACAAATAGAAGATCTTTAAGCAGGGAAGTGATAGGCCCAAAGCACTGTCCTATAGGTAGTCCTCCAGCAGGATGGATTCAAGGAAGGGTGGAGGGAAGGACAGAAGCAGGACCTATGGTCAAGCTGTGGCTGTCATTGGATGGGGAGGTGATGGGCGGTATGAAAATGAATGTGCTGAATGAATGAATGTGGCCAGGAAGCTCCCAGGAAGAAAGGATGCAGAGGAACAGTGAAATGTGAGGATGGAAGAACAGGAGAGGCCAGACAGAACCCTTCTGCCCCCATGGCGCTCAGAGCTTGGGGTAGAGAGCCCCAGGCCACCCCACTTACCCATACAGCAGTACTTTACCTGTTTTGTTTTATCTTATTCATTTTTTGTGTTTGCCCTTGTATGGGACCAGAAGGGTTGGAACGCTGGAACTCTGCTTAGTCACAGCATCCAAACTAGCTTGGGGAGCAACTCCAGCTTCTCAGGGGGCCTCATGAAGAATGGCAGGCTTTGGAACTAGAGGGTCCCCTTCCAACCCTTCCGGGGGCCCTCGGCAAAACTGTCTCCCCTCACAACCCACGAAGCACCAGCTTCCTGCTCCTTATCACCAGCAGCACCTTCTGCAGTAAACCTACTGATGCAGGAACAAGAAAAGAAAATCCCTTTCCATTTCCTCTCCCCAGCTCACTGTATCTTGCCCATAGCCCTATTTCGCAGTCTCTCCTGTGGCGCGTTTTAATATTTATAGCTGCGTGGACAGAATGTGGAGTGTAAGAGCTTGTCAGCCTTGGGAGCAGGGACTTCGGAGAGCTGTCACCCACCTAAGGCACATGAATCTACTGGGGCTGACCCCGAAGGTGCTTCCAGGACACCCTACCTGACAGTGTTCCCTAGTGACCATCCACCTGCTCATCTCTCTTTGCCCACCTAAGTTTCACCTTTAGACTGTGGCTCTCTTCATTTCCTGAGTCTCTACCAGCCCAACCCTAATCACCCTCTGCTTGACAGTGAGCACCAAATTTCGCTCCTTCATTAAATTCTCCCAGTTAGTATATTAGGACCTATTGCTGCCTAAAAATCGTCCTGTAACTTACACCTTAAAACAGCCCACAGTGATCCCCTCATAGTCTCTGGGGTCAGGAGTCCTAGCCTGGCTTAGCAGGGTTCTCTGGCTCAGCATGTGTCATAGCTTCAGCCAAGATGCTGGCTGAGGCTGGGGGCTTATCTGAAGACTTTACTGGCACTGGACCATCTTCTGAGTTCACTACCACAGTTCCTTGAGGGTTGTTGGACTGAGGGCTCACTTTGCCTGCTGCCTGGAGGCCAGAAGCCACTCTGATCCTTGCCACCTGGGCCTCTCCATCAGGATAGCTTCTTCATCAAAATGAGACCATCAGTCAAGCAAGAGAGAAAAGAAGAGTGTACTTACAAGACAGGATGGAAGCAAGCCCTGTAAAACCTAATCTCTCATTGCCGCTGCTCTGTCCTGCTCATGAAAGGCAAGTCACCAGGCTCAGCTAACAGTCCAAGAATAGGAACCAGCCAAGTCATAAACACCACAAGAGGAATCTTTGGGAGCCATGTCAGAAACTTTTGACCACACTGGACATCCAGGTTCCTGTTGCTTACATAGTGCTATGGTTGGGATCCAAAATATCCCTCCAGAAATTCATTATTTGGTTCTTGATGGGATTTTTGAAGGTGACTGGATCATGAGGATTCAAACTTCATCAATAGATTAATGTACTGAGGAAATCATAATTTGATTGTCCTATTGGGAGATAATGAAAACAGGAGGAAGGCACTAGTTGAAGAGAGTGGACCATTAATTAGGGTGGGACCTTGGGGATTATATGGTGTCATGATTCTGGACCCTGTTGGAAGAGGTGGGTCACTGAGGGCACACCTTTGAAAGTGTATTTCTAGCTCTGGCTTTTCCTCTGTGCTCAGTTTTCTAGCCATCATGAACTAAACAGCTTTCTTCCACAATGTCCTGCCACCATGATATTTGTCTCTCAGATCCTGCTGACCATGGACTGAACCATCTGAAATCAAGACCGAAGTCAAGCCTCACGTCCTTTCAGTCATAGATGTTGGGTATTTTGTCTTAGCAATGAGAAAGCTGATGTAGTTTGTCACCACTGGCTGCATTCTGCAGGAATGCTTGGGATGGTTCCTAACCCAGACTTCAGAAAAGGCTCCCAAAGGAGGTAGGCAGACAGGGACACAGCTTCAGGTCAATAGCACCTCTGTCTCTGTATCCGTCAGGACCCTGATAGCTTCATGAAGATGATAGTAGCCTGGAGTCACCTTCATAGGAACTGCTCCTGGACTGAGTGACTCAAGGGTCAATTGGAGGTGACCAAATAATTCCGAGGCAGGAAGAAGTGAGAACAGAGGGAGATAGAGAGGGAGGGGAATAGGATATCTTCTTCAGAGACTTAAGATATCAGTGCAAAGGCTGTGGTTTCTGGTAGGAGATGGGCATTTCAGAGCACACTCCAAACCTGGTGTGTCGGTCAGAGCAAACTAGCTGCTGTAACAAACATCCCCAAATGTTCAGTGATGTTAACACAACAAAGGAGTATTTCTTTTGGTAATGGTCTAAAGTGGGCCAGTTGGGATGCTCCACTCCTCCAATAGTCTTTCAGGGCCTAGGCACTTCCCACCCAATATCTTATCTGTCCTCTAGGACCTAGGGATCTTCTACTGTGTGATTCCATCTGGAAGGGAAGACGGAACCAAAGAAGTGGCAGCTGGGATTCTATGGGCCAGATCTCAGTCCACTGGGCCATCTCCCCTCAACCGGTGAGGGAGAGCAAGAGGCAAAGAAATGTGAGCTGGACAGAAAGAGAGTACAGATGTTGGTGAGCAGCTCTCCAGCTTCTGCTGGGTAATAGAATAACTGTCAAGGACAGAGCCAAGCCTTTCCTGGCCTACGTCCTTTTTTACCTATTGATCACCATCTCTGAGTCTTTTCTCAGACTAGCCCCACCTGGCCACAATCCTCTAACCATTTCCGGTCAAGACTCCAGATGTAGAATGTTTCACTCTGGACCAGTCTTCCGTGCAATCTCTCTTCCTGTACTTCTTCACCACAGACAGTCTGTCTCACCATCCTACCAGGAGAGAAAATCAGACACTGGGTTGGAATCCAAACTCAGTGCCAAGTTGTGACTGTGTCTTCTCTATGCTCCTAAGTGTTGGTTTGTCAGATCAAGTGTTGGGAAGGATTTGAGCTCTAAATTCTCTCCCAGTGATTCACACCTCAGCTCAAGCCTTGGTTTTTACCAGATGTTTCCCAGTCTGCCATGCCCCATACCCACATCTGAGTCTCTACACATCTGTGATTTGACCCCATACGTCCCCCCTGTTGCCATTTGGTAAGATCGGGGGCTGGGTCTGTACCATCACACCTGGCTAGACAAACACTGCCCAGTGGAACTTCCTGTGATGCTGCCTGTGTCCTACAATCTGTGTCACCCAACGTGATCTCCACAAGCCGTATATGGCTGTGAGTGCTTAACACGTGGCTGTGACCAGTGGGCTGAAATAGTTCATTGCATGTCATCTCTGTTAATCTGTATTTGAACTTGTTGGCCACAAATGGCGAGTATCACCGTGGGCAGGAAGCACAAGAAGCAGGGCTGGACCTTAGGCCTGTGGCTGGTCCCAGAGGTTCCTTCTCTTAGTTTCTGGGACTTCCGTGGGTGCACAGCATGGCTGGGGGACCGAAACCTCCCCTGCATTGAGAGTAGCTAACACAGTGCTCTCAAGCACGTGTGTCAACTCGCCTTATTGCAAAGCAGACTCTGGCACAGTGAGTCCAGGCTGTGTCTCGGGTTCTTCATTCCTAAGAGGTTTCCATGGGATGACGCTGCAGATTGGTAGACCCCACTCTGAGCAACAGGGCACTGAAGTCTCCCCTCTTTCCCTGGTAGGCAAATAGCCCAAGATCCTCCTCCTTGACTCTGTTCACTCCATTTCCCCAAGCTTCTATCTTCCAGATTATTCTGTCTACCTCTTTTGAGAAAAAGAATCATCAAAATCTCAGCGCCCGACTCCCAAGGCCGTGGCCCAGGCTGAAATAACGAGAAAGGGGCCTCCCAGGTTGCCTGGCAGCTTTACTCTGACCTGCAGCATCAGCCAGCCTGTTTAATAACAGTGCAGCGCGGCTCACCAGCTCAGCATCAGCCAGGGATCCCCCAGGATCTCCGCTTGCTTACACTGCTGGCGGTAGAGGGGTGCTTACAGAACAGCTCTGGGGCCACTGCAGGAAAACTTGATTCAGAGCAGTTCATGCATGGCCATGGGTGCTGGAAATCACAGGGCTGGTTAAAATCGAGACCAAAAGGCCAAGACACCTCCCTTCCTACAACACAGCAAGCAACCACACACGGGCACCCTCCTCATCCTCACTACACACTGGGTTGCAGGTGCTGTAGCAGTTCCTCTTGTAAATGAGGAAAACAGGGCACAGAGAGGTTGAGCTTCTCATCTCTAATCACACAGCTAGTAAAGGATAGAGCCCAGAATCCAGCCCAGGCAGCATGGTTCCAAAGGCAAAGTCTGCTTGCCCACTCGGTGCGCTGTGGCTCCCAGCCCTGCCTGCTGAATAGGGATGCCAACCGTGTGGGCCAGACCTAGGGTCCAGGAAAATGGAGAAGATGCAGGACACACTGTGTGGAAAGCCTTGGGGATCTATCTGCTACTGTTGGTGGATCTTGTACAGGTCTATGAGTGAGATGTCCCCAGGGAGCTAGTGGGCCCCCCTACACACACACACACACACACACACACACACACACACAGGTGCACAAACCTCTGCTGACTGACAACAGAGATCCAGCCAAGGCCTGGGCTAACAGGTTCACTGATGGCTGCACCCAGGGCTCAGGGCACAGTCCTCTCTCTCTTGGGACAAAGACTTCAGTATTCTCTGTCCACACGCAAGTACCTTCCTCTCCACCTCAGTACTGGTAACTCTGGGTTGTTCTTGTTTTCATTTCTCAGTGCTGGAGACTGAACCCAGGCCCTTTGCATTAAGCTATATTCCCACCCCTTTTGTAAAATTTTGAGACAGGGTCTTGCTAAATTGCTTAGGCTAGCCTTAAACTTTTGATCCTCCTACCTCAGTCTCCCAGAGTGCTGGGATTTCAGGACTGTGCCCTTGTAGTTGGCTTGCACAGGCTTCTCTGAATGCACCTCTATCCAAGAGCCAGCTCCCGATCCTGCCAGGATGGCACCGTGCCCGCTGATGGTCAGTGCTTGCTCCCCAGGCTATCCAGTGTCCACGCCCATTCTCGGGCTGGGGCTGCATCATCCGCCCTTCTACCCATTCCCTATGAGGCTGGCCCAACCTCTAACTCAAGGAGCCCATAATCACGAGGCATGAGACTGCTGAAGGATGCCCAGGTGACCCAATTCAAAACCTGCCCCTCACTGGTAGAGGAAGAAAGGCTCTCTCTTCTCCTAGGCCATAGTTTCAGCTGCCATCTCATCTTTGTTTCCTCAGAAAGGAGCCAGAGACCCAGGAAACCAAGCTGAGACCTCAAGAAACAGGAACCTAGTGACACGATTGCCCTCAGATTCAGGCAGGTGTGCAGGTTTTAACAGAAGTTCCCGGTAAGAGTGGTTTTCCTCTTTGGTTTTTCTCAAGTCATTTTGAGGTCTATTTTCTGTTACTTCTATCCAAGAGGAGGAACACAACTTTTGTATCTCCCTGCTCTTCTGCCAGTTCCCCAGAACCCTGCTCCCAGCCCTGCTCTGGACTCCCCTCCAGGTAGGAAACCAGCCTGCTGTGCCGGCTTTGCCACAGTTCACTGGGCACCATTCACTCGACTTCAGCCAGGCTTGACCTCCTGCCGCCAGAAGCTGATTGTGCTGCTCTCACCACAGAGGGGGTGTAAGGCCTGTGCCCGCCACACGGCTGCAGAAGGCCCAGAACCCTGCTCCTTCCGCACATGTTGCCCTGACTGTGGGGAGCCCCTGCAGAGAGCTATGACCCCAGGGCCCAAGGTTCCCAGCAGGTTGGTTCATGCCCCTGGCTGGGATCTTAATGAAGACAGAGCTGCCATATTGATCAAATACTGGGACTTTTACCAAAACCCCTGGATGACAAGTCAATAGCCTGCTGTCTTTTTTGGCCATGTTTCAGGAGGACAAATACCTGGGCAGAGCTACCAGAGGTTCCAAGGCCCATCCTGCATGCAGGAGGCCTGGGAAATATATAGCAGCCCTGGTGGTGAGGGACACATGGCAGCTACTTTCTTGATCTCATCAGGATTAAAAATCCATTGCCTGGAAGCTTGTATTGCTGACTCCCACTCTGCCCAAGGGTGGCAGATTCAGGGACAGTCCAGCATAAGGTCCTATGAGGCACATAGTGGCCTTTCAGTCTCTGTTTGTCACCAATCATGGGACCTTATTAATGGGTCTCTCAGGTCCTCAGCATTCTCGTCTGTAGTATGGGACTATAGTAGTACCCATCCCGTAAAGCTGAGCACAGGACAAGACAAGCAGGTGGCTGAGAGGCCGGGGCTACCCTAAGTGTGAGGACGTGGATGGCTATTCTGTATACAACTGTCAGGCACCGTCACCCTCATCACTATCCGTGGGCTGGGCCTCCACATCTCCTGTCTCTTAACATGCATACATCTTTCACCTCTCCCTCTCTCTCTCCACACACTAGCCTCAGCTCTCACCTTCCCTAAAGCAGATTTGCACTGAAAATGCCAAACCCCTTGCTGAGTCCTTTCTGGACCAGCACACAGGGGCCCTGCCCTCTCTCAGCTACCAGCGTTCATGCATCTGCCAGCCAAGTGGATTTAGGAAGGGAAATTGCAAATTGGAATCCTAATGCATTCCAAATAGAAGTAATTTTTACAGTTCTGTCTGTTTGGGCAGAATTGTGTAACCACTTCCTCCAGGGTGGGGCTGGGTGCAAGGGCAAGGTCATTGGTTGACATTGGCTTCTAGTCCCAGCATAGTGCTGAACTGCTGAGGGAGGAGTCGCCTTCAAGGTCACTGTCAGCTCCTGTGGATGCTACTTAGGTGGCCTGAGTATCCTGGCCATGCCCTGAGGCTTCTCCTGCAAATTGTTTCCAGGTTCCAAGCCCAGTCTCAGTTGTCTGCTTATGAAACCTTCTGCCTGGTCCCTTCTAAAGGACACTCAGAGCATGAATTCAAGCCCGGCCAGTGCTGACTGTGCCCAGCCCTCTGTGCCTCAGCTGCCTCTGATCTCTTCTGTCTACCAAGAAACTTGCCGGGACCACAGTTACTTCCTCCTCCCAGGAAGCCTGAGGCTCCATAAAACCCCTTCCCCTTTGTGTATTTCCTAAGACCTCAGAATTGTCTGTCTCAATATTGTCGATACCTCTGTAGCTGCAGAAGAGCCCAAGGTGGGCATATCAGAGACCCCAAGGTGGGCGTATCAGCAGCTGGAGGGAGTATAGCCTGGGCCTGCCCAGCCCCTCGCAGTGAGTGTGCTGAACCGACTGGCTCCGCTCACTCCCTGCCTCCCTTCTCTGAGGCTTGGGCAGGACCTTGATGTGCAGAGGAGGCAGGAGGCTGCTGGTGCCACTGGTGAGTGCCAAGAGCCAGCTGAGGCTTCATTAATTGTTCTGGTCCCCAGGAGCCTCATCAGCTCAGCCAGGAGCCCTATTCACTGCCATTCTCCCCGCTGAGCAAGGCTTAGTCAGAGAGGCCAGAGACACATGTTTGGGGAAGGGACTGAACCCTAAGGATCAGAATTCTCTTCCTGCCCCATAATACACCCAGCAACTGTATGCACATGCGCACACACACGCACACACACATACACAGTACACACAAACACACTTTCCCCTAAAAAACACAGAGGACTTGTAGTCATGGGAATCTGCAGCCCTGTCTGCCTGGGACACCTCCTATTATTCCTATTGTTCTGATATGGCTATTAATAGTGCCACCTCCTACTCTGGATGATGGCATACACGGCCACCTACCTAAAGGAGCTAAGGAGAGAGAGAGAGGGAGGGCATCCTGGGAGATGAAGTAGACGAGCCGGTCCTATCAGCTTTGCCCTCTGTCTGAATTCTGCATTCTGTACAGAACCTCTCAGGGAAAGGGTAGCAAAGATTTCTGTATCTACCCAACTCAAGTGACAATGGTCCTCATGTCAATTCAGGGACATGAACCACATGACACTCTGATTTGAAGTCTTACCATGTAGTGAAAACCCTTAACTTTGGAGCAAGGTGAATGATCATCTCTGCTATTATAAATCACTCAACATTTCTTATCAAGCTATCCACATAGCTGGTACACATTTATCTGTGTGGATGAATCAATTTTAAAATGTAAGTCCCCAGGGAAGATGTGTAAAAAGGTTTCATCTTGGATGTCAGCCCTGGATCTTACCATTAGTAGCTGCTGCTTGGGTGGTAGTATTAAGTGGGATTCTGAGGCTGTATCCCAGTTGAACATCAAAAGAGCACATACTGCATCTGCTTGCAGTACGGGATGTAGCCTGGTGGGATCCTGGCCTGCTATTTGCCCCTCTTGTCCCAGTGGGTACCAAGTGTCATGGAGTTTCTTTCTGTGCGGAGTCCTACTTGCTGTATGTTCATGAGTGACACTGGGGACATTCTGCAATGCCTACAGGGTTCTTTCTCCAACTGCAGCATAGCCTGACTACAAACAGGGAACAGTGCTGGCTGCCTGTCCTTGAGAAGAAAATTGGATAAGTCTGGGACCAAGAGATAGCCTGGTTAGGCAAGATGCCTTTTCAGATTAGCATCAGCTCCAGGAGAAACTGTCTGCCCCAGCCCGGCGCTGAGCAGGGCTGTGACATCTCTGGCTGATACTTTGATACTTTGACATCCTGCCCATTGCTATTCTGTCTTCCTCCTTCCAGACCTCAGCACACAGCCTCTAAGGAAGGACACGGGGAAGCTGGCTCCACCCTCAGCTCTCAGAGCCTCACACCCAGCCTGCTTATTTGAGAGAATTCCTTGCAGGGGCCAAGAGATGGTGACCCGTATGGCTCCTTGGCTGACAGTCTGAGGCTGCTCTTCAGTGACAGGTGTGTCTTTGACACCTGATCAGCCTCCTCACTCATAACCACCCACTCCAGGCAGGATGTGGTGCTGTCAGGTATGCAAAGAAGTGTTTGCAAGCAGGGCCATCTGTCCAAATGAGAACAGACTCCCTCCCACACCTCCCAAGGTCACAAAGCCTAAGGTGTCTGCAGCTCAGGCTGAAGGGTTTATTCTCCGTGTGTGCTTTCTTCCCTGCTCTTTCACATCACACTGTCCTTGCACTAGATCCAGCAGGCACAGTCCTCCCTGCTGGCTAGTCCTGTTCTACTCCGCAAAGGTACAGAGCTGAGCTCATGATGGAGGTCCAAGGCATGGGTTCCCAGGGCCCTTACAGAAACCAAAATCTGCAGATGCTGAAGTGCTGTGGAGAAAATTGCAGTGTTTGCAGATAACCTATGCAATCCTCCTGTACATTTTAAATTGTCTCTAGACACTTATAACACCTAATACAATCTAAATGTTATGTAAACACTGTTATACTGTATTGTTTATATAATGACAAGAAAAAATTCTGTATTTATTTTGTACAGATGCAATTTCTTGAAAATATTTTCCATCCATGGTCTGTTAAATCTATAAAATACAGAACCTGTGAGTGGGAAGTACCAACTGAGTTACTATTTGCCAAGCTTGTTCATCAAGGCACGTGAGATCAGGGGGAACTTTTCAGGGGTGGCAAGAAAGGCAGTGGGCTTGGCTCTCATGCTGTGTAATGAAAAGCTGATTCCCACAATGCTGGGACTGCACCATGGCTGATGTCATCATGGCCCAGGAAACACTCACACTGGCAGAATTATAAGGCTAAGGGATTCCAGACACCAGGAGTCCAAGTGGGCAGGCAGGAGGTGATCCAGGGCCAGGCGGGTGGCCCAGAAGGTCAGACCATCAGGCCAGCTCCCAAGTGGGTAGCTAGGACCTAAACAGATGCCTCTGAGTCCTCCCAGTTGGAGTACTTTTACTCCCTCAATGCCAGTGAGGCTGCTCCAGAGGAGAGAGCTCATTCCCCACTCCTGCAAAATGAACCTTTACAATTTCAGAGAAAGCCCTCAGGCAAAGAGAGGGAGAACCTGGCAGGTAGAAGGCAAGGGGAGCACGGGAGCCCTGAGGCCACCGGATATGGCAGGTAGCAATGAGAGCGCCCTCCCTTCCTCTGTCCTGCCCTGCGCCCTCTCCTGCTCTGTGAACAGCTGGAGGCAGCAAATGGGTGCAGAGCTTGCTGCTCAGTCCCAGCTGCCTTTGAGCACCGCGGTGCCCTTCTTCCTATTGTCACCTGGCCCGCAGAAGCCTTGCTAGGCCTGGGGCAGTCATCCGCTTCTAGAAACATCTTGGAAGTCCTTAAATCCATAACCAGAATGCAAGTGCCCTGAGGCTGGAGACAATTAGATGTGATTACAAAAGGGCCTCCGAGCCCTTTTCATTCTGCAGCAGATGTTCCTGTCATGTGGTCTGAAGAAGTGCAGATGTGTTTGCTCAGGATGCGGAGCTGGCACCTCCCAGGAGCAGGGATAAAAGAGGAGCTGCCCAAGAGCAGCTGTACACAGAGGCGGGTGCAAAGCAGGGCTGGGCTGGCGGCCTTGGGGTGCACAGGTTATCTGCGTGGAGGAGCCAGGGCCCGGGGTTTGGACCTGGGACAGTGCTGAATCACAAACCTCTGTGCTAAGGACTGGACAGTCCAGCCTTCGGCTCTGAGCCAGAGCTCAGCACACTGTGGTTTGCCCTAGATGGTGAGCCCCAAGAGAGCAGGCGTTTTCTTGCTGGCTGCTGTATCTGGAACACAGAACATGGTGCCAATGGTGTATCCGGGGAACGAGGGAAGAAGACAGTCAGATAAGTGGGATAACAAAAGGACAGCACACTGCATCCTAGCATGAGATGAGGGACCTGGAAGTGGCAACAGGTGAGGAGTCCCTAGGACGGAGGAGAAGTGCCACGGTGAAGGGCAGTTGTGACCCTTCTCCCCGTGTCCTTTCAGGTTTCTCCTCCCCAGTCAGCAGCGCCTCACTGTCCTAACTCTCGAGCTGAAAACACTCTGACCCTTCTCTGCTCCTCTCTTCCGGTCACGCCCTGGACACCCCTCTTGTCACCACGGTCCACGCCGCTTCCTCACCGCAGTTACAGACACTGCGCAGCAGCCTCCAGTCTCTCCCACCCCCGCGTTGTCTTTCTCTGCACTCTGCGCTGCACCTCTAACATGCACATTTCTCTTCAGCTATGTCCTCTGTCAGTCCCCTGTGTTGGCGGCCTCTGTCTCTGCTGGCCTCTTTTACCCCAGCCTCCAAAGGGTGCTTGGAACAGGCTCAATAAGTAGGTATCAAGTTAATTCCAGCTGAAGACTTAAGACCCCACAGATATTACTCTGCTATGGCTTCGTCTTGTCCTCAAGGTAGCAATCTCCAATATTTTCCCCAAAGGTAGAGGGAAAAATAAGCCTATAACATGGGAAGAAAATCTCAGTTATGAGAAGCACCATGAGGGAGGGTTAGAGCCCCTTCACTGTCTTGTGTAATCTTCACGGTGTCCAGCCCGGGGCAGGCACTGCGAACACTTTCCCAGAGAGGGTCCCCTCCTCACACCCCAGGCTGACCCTTCCCTCCCCCACATCTCCTTGGTCCCTTAGCTGTTCTCTAAATCAATGCATGTGGCTACCTAGGTCTACTTCATACCCCTGGACCCATGTTCTGACATGCGACAGCTGCTCAATGTCTAATGGTGAATGAACAAATAAATGAATGAATGAATAAGACAGACAAAGTAGGTTGGTGAACCCCAACCAAAACTGGTGGCAACTTCTAGCTGGGTACATCTGCCACCCAAAGCCAGGTGAGAATGAATAGCCGGAGGAAAGACACATCCCGCTCAGACTAACAGGAGAGCCAGACGTGCACGTGGAGGGCACACGTGAATACCTAGATCAGCCACAGCAGACCACTTGCATTGCTGGGGCAGCTGCTCAGAACCAGAGGGGCAGGAATGCACAAGCCATCCAGCAAGCTGCCAGAGCCCTGGCAGGCCCAATTCAAGCAGAGCCCTAACGCTGCTCAATTGCAATCTGTGTTTATGGGCCCGTAATCAAATGGAAACTGAAAGTTTCTCATGAGGATCATCTGTCAAAATCGTGTGGTGTCCAGGTCCCACACAGGGAGGCTGGGTTATAAATACCACACTGCGCTCCAGCTCTGCTCCATCTCCAGGGACTCGTGGGTCATTTTTCAACCCAGCACTAATCTGAGGAGCTCGATCTTCAATCAGCCCCTATGTCTAACAGGCTGGGTATTTGGGATACTGATTGTCCCCTGTAGGATCAGGAAGGTAAAAGCGATCACAGGAGATGAATCCCTGAGCCAAGCTCACATTTCCTATAAGCCAAGCAGCACCTGCATCCTGTACCCATCTTAGCAACTGCTGCCCCCACAGGCAGACACTTCCAGGCACCCACTTGCAGCCTGTTGCAACTGGAGTGGGCACCAAAGGATCTGTGACACAACTACTGCGTCAAAACAGTGGCTTTCCTAATTGCAAAGGGAGCTCAATGCAGTCAAAGTGAAAAATCTAAAAGCACAAGGAAAAAGAAGAACTGCTTGTAGTTTCATCATGCGAGGAAAACTCTTTAACATTTTTGGTATATAGATTTCCAGGCTTCTTGCTCTCTCCTCTCAGTATTTTTTTCTTTACTAAAAACGCCATGTTGCATAGACTGCATCCTAGCCTGCTGCCATATTCTGATCACTGTCTTTCCTAGAGCCCAATTTTTAATGGTTAAAGCCACATTGATTTTCTCGGTCAGTCCCTTCTGTCAAACAATTGGTTTGTTTCCATTTCTTCAATATCATAAGAGATGCTGAAGAACATATTGTACGTGGATCTTTGTACAAATCGGCTCATTTCCTTGGGATAAATTTGTAAGAGGAAAATTGTGCTGGGTCAAAGAATACGGATATTTTTTAAAAAAGGATCTTTTGATCCTTTTTACACTGTCTCTTACATTCTGTGCCATCAAAAAGACTCAGATCTTTTTGGAATAATTTTATCTGGTGACCAATTTAGAGTAATAGCAGAGTAAGGAAAGAAACTTATTGTTTGTCACAGAAGTGGAGAGGACAGTTCATCTCTCTGCTTACACTGGCTGTTTTCAGAATCATCGTTTATCTCCTTTGGCCATCTACAGCAGATCTGGAGACAGGGTTATGGGTTGGAGTAGTAATTCCTCTTAGGAAATGATCTCCGAGCCCTCAAACTCCTAACTTTATTGGAACTTTAGAATACATTGAAAGTGTAACATGAAGCCTATTCTTTGTAGTTTAAGACTTTTGACCTGAACCCGGAGACTTAGTTGGGTGATCTGGGGTGGGGAGATCAAGTAGAAGAGGGAGGACAAGTAGAAAGGGTGGGTCAAGTAGAAGGCAGAGATGAGTAGGGTGGCTTAGCTGGCAAGGACAATTAGGAGAAAGGCAGTTAGAGGGGTTGAAAAAAGTAATTAGAGGAGAAAATGTTCTGAATTGGCCTGAGTGGTGCATTTAAATGCACCTAAAATATCAGTGGACAGTAACCTCCCTGTGCTCATTGCTAATTAATCTCCATTTATCTGTTCCTTATACAAACTCATGCAAGCCACCCTGAGGCTCCTATTCAGAACTTTCTCTTGAGGGACATACATCAGGGTACCCATTAGGGTGGGGCCAACCTTTGGGAAAATAGAGAACAAAATTGACTTCGGGAGTCTTCCACCTCTCTGACAAGGACTTGCTTCTTTCCAACCCCAACAAGAGAGGTCTGAGGTCCTAGGCTCAGCTGTTAATTCGCTGTGCAATCTCAGAGAAGATACTAAACCCTTCTGGTCCTCTCATTTGGGCAGTGGAACAAAGATGCTTACTTTATTTCTTGTTGACTTGCATTCGAGATGCTCAATAAATGCAAAAGTGCCCAGCACACAGTTTTGTTCATAACAGATGCTCATTTGACATTATTTACCATTTTTTCAATCTACAAATCCAGGATCTCATCTGTGAGAGGGCTGAAAAGCCCTCACAACAGCCCTGGCTGGTCACTTGGAAAAGATTAGCTAAGGAATGCTAAATGTTGGGCAACTTCTAGGAATTTACCTGAAGTATATATTCATAGTTTTAGCTCCAAAATTATTCTTGGTGATATTGTTTATAATTCCTGAGCATCAGATGCATTCTAAATGTCAAGCTCTAGAATACTAAATAAAATATAAAACAGGAATATAATAAAACACTATCCAGATGAATTTCAATCCACGAGCTAAAAAAATTATAATCATAAATTTGGTATCCATTTGCATTTCTTTATTTAGTGTATTGCTAAGTACACCATCTTTTTTAATGACTTGTTGTATTCTTTAATGTATACTGCCCAGCCATGTGTACACCTTCATATTTGGGTATTTTATTTCTTCCTTATGGGTTGTCTGAGTGTTTCATAAATTAATAAATAGGCTTCCCATCTGCAGTTTGTGCTACTAATATTTTTCCCATTAACCTCTTGACTTTTGACCACAGTTGTCCCCTATCTTCATTTTTTCCACACAAAAAGTTTTAATTTTCTTCAACCAGATAAATCAATCTTTTCCTACATAGCTTCTGGATTTTTCCCCCACTTTGAAAACTGGTTTCCAACTCCAATGTCATAAATATATTTATTCCAATTTAACCCATTACTTTTATTGCTTCATCTTTCAAACATTTTAATCCTTGAGCCATCTGGACTGCATTTTGATATAAGGAGTTAGGTAGGAATCAAGTTATTTTTTTCAAAAGAGTTAGCCCGTTGTCCCAAACCACTTATTGGATAATCCCCCTTTTAGACAAATCCTTTCAATAAATCCTTTTTTAAGAGGGTCACAAAACACTTTGAGAATTTGATGAAGGCTATAGGTCCCCTTCCCAAGAAAAGCTATGTACACACAATTCATGCTACATTTCACAAACAATCTCCTTGACACCCTGGACCTCCTGAAGCATGTGCATTAATGCTGAAGGATCTGCAATCTTCAGATAAAACCCCTTACCTTCATTTGAAAGAAAGGGTCACTGAAGAATCATTCTGTAGAGAAGAAAATGCTCAAATACTCCCAGAACCTCCTCCAAGCGGAAGGGCCCCAGCCAACCCTCAGCCCCACTGGACAATTCTCCAGAACTCCACCCTATTAGATGCCCAGATGTGACCCCATCCCCAGCTTGGAACTTCTGTTGCCCTAGCAGCCCCCAGCCTCAGGTGCACTTTATGCTCTGAGTCCAGGAATATCTCTGTCCAAGCTCAGTTCCTTCCTTTCTTCTTAGACAGCCAGGACATGGGTCTGAGACTCACAGACATTGTCCACCTCAGTGGAGGAGAGGGAATGCAGTTTTCTGCAAAGGGACTTTGTCGAGGCGCCCTCTGCCCTCTACCCTCTGCCCTCTCTGCTCAGAAATCCATCTCAGTTCAACAAACATGAACTTTGTATCTATTAAGCTCAGTCACTATGAAGGGACAGGGGTAATGGCTTATGCATCCAGTTCCTACTCTTGAGCAGACAGTGTCTTGTTCCTGGAGATGTAGAACTATAACAGGGTCTGTAGCTTGTGTCAGCTCAGAATCCACTGCTAAATTTCCAGTGATATCATGAGCAGCTGTGAAAGCATCCATAGCTTGAAATCACCATCACTGGGATATTTATACCAAGGAAATTGGCAAATCCCACAATTCAGGTATTTTCCAGAGGGTGAAGTGGAACCTGCAATTGTGCGATTGCTCCAACTGCTCTGATCCCCAGTTTGTACCCCTCAATAGGATAATAATCTCACCTACAGTGCTGTCACGAGAATAAAAGGAGACCATCCACGCATGCTTGTTGCTTGGTTGCAGGCATGATGGAGGTGCCCCACCAGTCACAGCTGTGGTCCTTTTTCTAGTGTAATGACATCATCATACCTATGACATTAACACAGGGTATCTGGAGTACCGCAGCATTACTGGAGTAGAGATGAGGATATGGTTAACTCTGCTTGGGGACAGGGCAACCAATCCCTACAGGATGCGCTAGATGCCACCAAGCAGACAAGGTAAACCAGATGAACTGGGAAAGGAATGGCGATGGGGAGCAGGGCTGGTGCGTGCAGAGGAGGGAGCTGGGGAGGGCTTGCCGATCAGTCTGGAGTGGTGGCCATATGGAGCCAGAAGTGGAGGGGCCAGGCATAGGACGTGTAAAGCCTCTGGCTTTACCAATCTCTGGGATAACCCACTTTCCCCAGAGAGGGTAGTGTCCCCAGCAGCCAGTCACTGGTTGACAGACCACCAGGAAGGGTGACTGTTGAACCTGAGCACCAAGCTATAAGACACAGGTTCACTAGCCTCTCCACAGGATTCTGGAATATATGTCCAGATATTCCTGAGGCCCCCAGTGGTGGCCTTCCCTATCCCATCCCTTCCAAGATGAGACTGGCCGTGTTTCAGTGTCACACTCATTCTTCCCGTGCACACTGTTCTCCACCCTCCCTCTAAGGGCTGGAATAAAATGCTATGCAGCTCGGGGCGTGGCCAGGAAAAAAAAGTCATGGGAGTTGCTCTTCCATTAGTCTGCTGATCCTATTGACCCCTCCAGTTCAGTCATCCTCCTGCCAGACACTGGAAGCTGATGTCATTCTGCTCCTGGCCAGCAGGGGCCGCTTCTTCCGTGCGTCCCTGAACTGGCGGGATGTCGCCTCCTCTCCTGTCCGCCTCCATCTTTATCTTCCTGTGGAACAGCCCGCGACCACCCGCCAGGATGTCACCCTCAAGGAGTCAAGCCAGGATGAGAGACAGGCCACGCAGTGGCGCAGCTTCTTCCTGGAAGCTCAGCCACTGCCCCTTTGCCCAGTAGCTGTTAGGGTCTGCAGGTAGAGTTGGACCATTGTCATGCTATTAAAAAATATGCTTAAATAACATTCAGTGAACATCTTCAATGCCATCGTGATTACTGCGTAACGCAGTTGGGGGAATGAAGGCAGACTGGCCCCTCTGTTGCACCGTGGTCATCCCAAGGAAGGCTAAAGATAAGATGAGTTGAAATCAGCTTCTTTTCTTCTGCTGAAGGAACAAGAATGGGTCAGGATATTTAAATAGCCAGCATGTCAGCAGCTCCACTCCTGTGCCCGTGGCCTGGCAGGGCCCAGCCCTTTCCCCCACCTTGAGGCCAGTTGCCAACCCACATCCTTCCCAACACAGGACCCTGGGGACTGTCTGCTGTTTATTCAGAATTCGAGGTGTCTGTATTCATCTTTCAGGGCGTGGAACCAATTGTGAGAAACTGCTGACCTGGACGCAAGGCACAGAGAGGTGCATTATCATCCGTACAGAACATTTTTCACTACTGAGGGGCTGGAGTTAACTACATAATGTGCTAAATCAGATAGCACTGTATATGAGAGTCTGGTGTGGATGATAACATTAGTGCCAAAGGACTCTGAAAAAATTCAGAGAACAACAGAATAATCAAAGAAATTATATGTGCTAAGGAATTCTATCCGCAAACTGAGAAGATAGTCATTATCCTATTTCACAAGTAGCACAACCCTCAGTTCAACATAGAGAACCCAAAATCATTCAGAGCAGAGACTACAAATCCACCGTGTCAAGGAAAGAACACAGAATGTGAAGTCAAGACATCTCGGGTAGGAGTAATGCATGACCTTAGACAGGATGCTAACAGCTCTGTGCCTCCTTCTCCACATCAGGAGAATGGAGAGCATTATGTTTACTCTGCTTGGTTACCGTGCAAAAGAACAGCAACAACACACAAGGTGTGATGGAAAATTACAGTGAGTGTTTGCATTTTTAAAAATTCATTACAGTAAAAGATATGTTGCCATTAATCATCCTCACTTTGAGCACACTTACACTGTCTTGTTTCATGAATGTCATTAGTTGCTCTATAGTTACTGCCTCAACATCCTGAACTGACTCAGAGTGTGATATCTTTTTTTTTTTTTTTTTTTTGTGACAGAGTCTCACTATGTAGCACAGGCTGGCCTCGAACTTGGGGCCATCCTCCTGCCACAGCCTCCCAAGGGCTGGGATTATAGGCATGCATCACCATGCCCAGCCTGCCCTGAACTGATTAAAAAGCATTTATCTTTCATTGTCATTTTGACTTCAAAGAAGAGCCAGAAGTCATGTGATGCCAGATCCAGTGAATAGGTGGGTAAAGACACACTGTAATGCCCTTACACACCTGCCTTTCTGTTGGTTGGTGCTCAGGAGCAGCATTCACTGTGTTTTTGATCACTCTGTAAAGACACTCAGGAAAGAGGACTTCTGGAACTGCTTCAAAAAGGGGGAAGGATGATGGGTAAGTATGTTTAAAAAAGGGATGTTTTGAAGGGAATTAATGTGTCTTTTACTGTAATAATGTTTAAGCATTCACTGCATATTTCAGTCACCTCTTATATAGAGAAATGTTAAGTCCTGAGTCCTTGCTTCTCGGACTTGGCTGGACGTCTTGGGCTGCCACAGAAGAGAGTGGCACCTCCCAGTGCCCGTGGGAACTCCCAGTGTACACACGCCCAGGCCAGCGGGACACTGTCCACACTCTCCAGGGACAGGTAGGGCTGTTCAGAGAGGTTCCTGCCCAGCTCCCTCCCCTTCCCACCCTTCACCTCTTTCCTCTTCCTCCTCTTTTTCCCCCTCTTCTCCCTCCTCCTTTTCTTCTTCCTCTTCTTCCTCTTCTTTCTCTTCCTTTTTCCTTTTCCTCTTCCTCTTCCTCTTCCTCTTCCTCTTCTTCCTCTTCTTCTTCTTCTTTCCTTATCTATCACATTAATATTATCCCTTCGTTATTGCTGATGGATCAGCCCCACCATCTCCCAACCGAGTGTACAGCAAATACATTAAATGAACGAGTCAAGTGGTATGGTTTTTAGGGCTCCAGGAGGACCAAAACCCTCTAACAGAGTTTGAGATTCTCTAGCGGCTAAGACCAAGATCTTCTCTGGGCAGCCCATATTTACTTAGTTATGAAGACAAAGGAGGAGAATACTAAAGAAAGGTGGGAATCTGAGCAGGACCATTCAAGGACCTTGGAAGTCTGCTCAAGGGCTTCTTCAAGACATTACATTAATTTAGGAGAACTATGTTATCTCCAGGAAGATCTTCACCCAGAAGTGAGGTGCCTGCAGCTACAGTCTTTACCTAGTTAATTGAGGTTGGAGCCAGGTGTCTTCAGCTGTGGCATTGTTTGTCCTTTGAGGCATCCTGGCTTCACTGGACACTACAGGCCTCAGTCGGGACTAGCGACTTATAGAGGTTCATTTACTATGAGTTCATTGCCCATCTCCAGACAAGGGGCCTGAGCCTGGAACAAATTCACAAGGAAACATGGAAGCCCAATTGGTTAATATTAAATCCTGCTCAGTGCCTCCATGTAGTGGTCTCCATCACTTCCCCATCCTCTACCCTCTAGGACCACCAGGTGGCATTGAGTTGGTGAGTCTCTGTTCCTTTGGCTGAGCGGGAGCCAGGACACACATCCAGGCTATGATCTGAGACAGTGGGAGGGGGCATGGCTGTGAGCCAGAGCTGGCCAATAACCTACACAGCAGATTAGTGGGGACCAAAAGGACATTGTCCAGGTGCATAACTGGAGTGGAGAACAAAATAAAACGTAGAGAACCTGGTGAAAGGCAGGGACCCAGGCACCCAACAGATGCCACGCCCAAATAGGGCTCTGGAGAGAGCAGTGAGGGGTAGAGGTGAAGGAGCCCTTCAGGGATGGCATATGCAGAATCCCAGGGCTTCAGGTGTGAAGGGCGGGGAAAGGAGCAGATACCAGAGTCTTGGCAAATAGCTACAGAATAGAATAGCCCAGCAGGGGACATGGACAATTCCACAGTTGCAGGGAGGCACTGGGGAAATAAGGTCCAATTTCCCTCCCTCTCACCTCTCATCTGCAGTTGTACCTCAAGTTGCTGCATCCCAAACGAAGCCAGAAGGCCGCAGGGCCCCTTCCTATAGTCCCAGCTACTGGGGAGGCTGAGGCAGGAGGATAATAAATTTGAAACAAACCTGGGCAACTTTGAAAGACCCTACCTCAATAAAATAAAATAAAATAAAATAAAATAAAATAAAATAAAATAAAGATGGGGATGTAGCTCAGTGCTCCCTAGGCTCAATCTCTATTGCCCTACCCCCAAAATGAAGCCCCTTAAAGGCATCCAAGAAAGTTACCTGTGGGAGCACAGAGCAAGGTAGAGGAGGGCAAAAGGGCACCTTGGGGAGCAGGCAGGAGCCAGAGAGATGCCAGGAAAGTAAGCAAGCTAGGAGGTAGCTTGGGGTCTCATTTGGTGATGCCTTCTTTTGTCCACTGGAAGTTTCCAGTCTGTTTATCCTGTATTCCTTTCACTGGAGAAGGATACAAGTGAGTTGTGAGGCCTGGAAAAGAGGAGCTTTTCTGGAGGCCCACAGAGAGCCTGGGAATCACTACCCCACCCCAAACTGTTCCTTGAAGTTCCCTTACAGCTGGGGTCAGCCTGAAGCAAGACTTGGTGGAGCTTTTGGGGAAAAAAAAATTTGCTTCCTGATACAATGACTATGATGTGGCGATAGAAACTACTGTTGGATATACAAGAGGCGATCAAAATATACAGTGAATATTTAACTTTTAAAAAACTGTGTCACTCTGAAAAAAAAAGGAAAAAAAGAACTGTGTCAGAGTAAGACACATTGCCATTAATCCCCTTCAAGATCCTCCCCCTCACTTTGAACACACTTATCCCTTCATTCTCACCACTTTCTGAAGCAGTTCAGAAAGACCTCTTTCATTAGTATCTTACAACGAGCAGTCAAAAACCCTGTGAATGCTGCTGCCGAGTACTATCTAACCACAAGGTAGACTTGTAAAAATAGCATGCTGAGTCTTCACCCTTCTTATTTATTAAAGCATCTGGCATTGTGGTACCTCTGGCTCTTCCCCAAAGTCAAACTGACTATGAAAAGTAAATGTTTTGAATCAATTCAAGACACTCATGAAAGAAGACTTCCAGAAATGCTTCAGAATGTGGCAAGTGTGATAGGATGAGTGTGTTTGAAGTGAGGGGGACTATCTTGAGAAGATTAATAGCAATGTGTCTTTAACTATAGTAAATTCTTGAAAAAAAAATTTGTTCACCTTATTTTTTAATTGTGCCTCTTGGCTAGGAGCAGTCAAAAATATTTGGAGCTATGGCAGCTATTTTGTGACCATGACGTGACACACATCACACTGAGAGGAGTGCAAAGATGGCAACATCAGTTTGTAGTGATGACAACATCACTGAACCATTAACACCAACCTTGCCATCACCTCACCTCCAGGCTTCTTGTTAAGAGAGAAAATAAATAGCTTTGGATTTTAGGCCCCTGGAAGCTGAGTCTTTGAGAAGCTGTTGCCACACCTGGGCTGGAGCAAATGGACTGTCCCAGGACCCAGCAGAACACCTGAGCCACCAATGGTGTTCAGTCCAGATTTGTTGATGAGTCATTAATGATCAGATGAACATCTAACCTGGGATGTGAATGCCAGGCATCGCAGCGCCCTCTCTCTCCCTCTCCTGATCACTCAGAGAAACCTCATCCCACTGAAGGACGGGGTCGGCTGCTGCCCTCCACATCAGGGCAGGCACAGGAAAGCAACGCTGCTCCGCACATACAGATGACTCATAAAGACGTATTTTTACCCCCTTCAAATGGTGATGTTCCTGTAATAAAGAATTTAATAACCTGCTGTGCCTGTGCGGAGAGAAAACTCATTTGTTTAATAGGCAGCAGTTTGGCTTTGTCATGTTCATTTAGTTTTTAATGACACACAGTTGTGCCAATATTGATTTTAGCTTATAGGGACTCAAAAAATTTACTGTCTAGATGGATCCAAGACGCAACTGTTTTATCTTGCTGGCCTTGAAGACACATGGCCCCGGCACTGGACTTCCAGGGGCCATGCAGCTGCAGGCTTACGTTCTGGGGAAGAAGCAAGTTGTTCTTACCCACCCTGCCTGTCTCTCTGCCGCCTCCAGCCTCACCTCTTGCCCTCATCAGCCTAGAGTGAGGCTGCTGGCGCAGGAGGTGTGATGCTTTTCATCTTGGAGAGCAGAGCGGGGCTGTGTCAAGGAAACAGGAGTTAATTTTCCAGGCACACTATCAGCAACAAGCTATCTGGCAGTGCTGGTGCCTGTGCCAGGCACACCCTGACAATCCCAAAGCCTGCATCCCAGGTCAGGGAGGGGGCCCCCTGGGGATTCAGAGCAACCTCAAACATCACTTGGACCCTGAGTGGAACCCCTCTCTCTAACATTACTTACATGTTCCTTTTTGTTTTGTTTTTATTTTTAGCCAGGGACTGTATAAAAACAGCAGAAGGGACCACAGAGACGTGCTGAACCTGCTCCCTGTTTTCTGAACAGTCCATTTAAGCATAAATACATACAGCAGGCCCCTGGTTTTTGTAGGTTTGACATTTGTAATCTCAACCGTGTGCGGCTTCAATTATTGGAGAGAAGCGCCGGAGGATGGAGTGGAATAATAATAGTCAACACTTATTCAGCACATATTCCGTGCCAGGCGCAGAGCCTATGGCAGTTTACAGGGATTATCTCATTTAATCTCTGCATCACTCCTTGAAGGTACGCATGTTGGTACTTCCATCTCTATTTTAGAGGAAATTTCTGCTCAGTGTTATGTAAATGTCTCCCCAAAGCTGGGTGTTTTAGGAGAGTGATTGGATCCTGGGGACACTATACTTTGGTGGATTTATCCACTGAAGAGGGCAGAGCCCAGGGTGCCATCTGGAGGTGGGGTCTGGTTGGACGGGGACTCTGCTTCCTGCCTGCCACACCCCGAGCAGCTTCTCCCTGCCATGGCCTTCCATCATACTGTTTCTGCACTGAGGCTAACCCACTGCAGACCAAAACCCTGAGCCAGAATAAACTCTCCCCCTTGAAGTGTGGGCTTCCGGGATTGTGTTTTACCCACAGGAAAGTGGCTCAGACACTTGAAGACACCCGGCCCAAGGACACGGAGTAAGTGACCTCAAGCCCACATGTGTCCCCATTCTCTGCACTGTGCTACTGTTCCACGTCCATGTCTTTCCAAGTGCCATCCATGGGTGTCTGCAGCACAACCCCTTTCCCAATGCCTGAGGCTGGCTGACAGGTGACATCCATGTCCAGGAGCGAGGGGCCAGGAACACTGCGTTCTATGCACAAACCACAACTCTGCGCCCAGCATTTGTTTCATCTCTACAGCTGCATGCTGCCAGCCGTTCTCTGGGTAGTCGCTAGACATTTGCTTGGCAGTGACCTTTTCTAAACCCTGTATTGCCATTAAAATAAAACAGGCATTAGGGAGAAAAGAGATCACTGTAAAGATAGTGCATGATAATAATGAGTCCTATGAAACATAAGTTTGTGCCATTGGCTTGTTTATTTATGTAAGTTTTAGGAAACACTTTATTCATGATGGCAAAGTCATTGAAGATTGATTCTCAGATTCACACAATTTGAAAGGACCTATAAATCATCCATACCAGTCCAGTCCCCAGGGAAGTAAAGTGACCTACCCAAGGTCATGCAATTAAATTTGAAGTTGTAGCCTTTTCTGGGAGAGACTGGCATCAAGACCCTGGGCAGGAAGGTGACCCCCATAAGAACCTGGGTGCTGTTGGATAGTTGGTTTTCACCTGCATCATCTCAGCAGAATGCTTCCCCTCATGGTTGACTGCCTCATTCAGCACCCACAACTCCCGCTCCAGCCTTTCAGGAATGGCTTGCCGCCTCTCTCCCACAAATTTGCAGGCCCTCAGTACATCATGCAAAGGTGGTTCTTGTGTCCCTCTCTTTCCCCTCCTTGCCCCCCACTTGCAACTCCATTGGCTTTCTTTCAGTGTTTGCTTCCTGCCACAGGACTTTTGCCTATGCCAGAATAATCTTCTCATCCCCTGCTAACTTTCTGGTTTTCCTTCAGAGCTCAGTCACTACTTTCTCAGGCAGCTGCTCTAATGTCTCTGAGCCAGTGCACTCCTGTGGCTCTGCAGAGCTCTTCAGTATTGGCCGTGACTTCAAGTATGATTTGATGCATATTTTGTAGGAAGTTTTAATATGTCTTCCCACCTAGAGGGTAAGTTCCTGGAGAGTATGGTGCAGTCACCTATTGCTATGTAACAAATTTCCTCCAAACTTAATAGTTTAAAAACAATCATTATATTTTGTTCATGACTTCGTAGGTCAGGAATCTGGGGTAGGCTCCCCTGAACACTTGGCTCTCTGATGTGGGCATGGTCAGATGTCAGCTGGGCTAGGGTCACCCAAAGGCTCAGCTGGACTGGAAAGCCAAGATGGTGCCCACAGTGGCCTGGAGGTCAACTGCTGTTGGCCAGAGCTCAGGTGACCAGAAGATCTTTATGTACTCTTCTGGCATGGTGATCTTGGGGTATTTGGACTTCCAGAAGCCTCCAGAGAGAGTGGCATGGCTTTTTCTGCCTTAGCCTTAGAAGTCACTCAGGATCACAGGACTTCAGCTGCACTGTGAAGAGAGTAATATTGTTCTATAAATTATGCTCAGGCTCAAGAAGAATGTAGACTCCAGCACTACATAGGAGAATGGCAAGGCCGCCTCCAAGAAGTGAGTGGGATGGGTGGTGTTTAGGTTGCTGTCTTTGATCCATGCAATCTGCTACATAGCAGGACAGATGCCACCTTCCATTGACATGTTTGGATAAACAAGTATCGAGATGAATAAATATATGGAGCAAGTTGCAATTGTGAAGGAAGGAAGCAAGGAAACAAGGAAGGGAAAGAGGGAAGGCAGGAAGAAAGCTCAGAAGCACAAGGAAGGGAGTATATTCGAACAGGACAGTAAGTAGCAATTCTGGTGGCCCTGGGAACACTTGCTCTCTAACAACTGACTTCCCATATTATCCTTTAAGTGCCCCACCCAGCACCTCTGGGACAGTAAACCCCTGTCCAACGTGGGATGGACTTAGGCATAACCTGATTTCAATGCCAGCTGAGGCAAATAAGACAAGGCAAACGAATGAGCTGTGCACAGAACAAGAAACCCAACAGGCACACCACGCGTTTCAAAGCCTAGAAGAAATATAATTTAATTACCTAAGCATCTGGATTTTGTGTGGGTGCAGTGGAGAGGTGACTGTGCTTTATGCCGTGTCACGGAGCCAGGGAACTTGGGGGCAGTGACGATATCTATGTCCCTAAAGCCAGTGATTAAATAATATGGACTTCTTTGATTTACCCTCCTTGGTGGGTGGCAGGTTAATAAAACTTCAATCAACTTAGTAAGTCTGCCTTCCTCATTCTTCTGACAGGGTGGCACACACACACAGATTGCGTTGTCGTCCGAGCCCTAAGTTGTCATCCCCGTGGCCTCTGCAGGTACTTTGGCATTGCTGGTCACTGTGTGGCCAGCTGGGGACTGGTTATGACCAGGCCTGGGAAAACAGGGATTGAGCAAGGACATGAGGATCAGCGAGCCAGGGAGGCAGGAGCACCACAGCTCTTGCACAATTGGGCTGCACACACCTGTACCAGCCTGCTCCAGAGGCTGTGAGCCCTCACACTGTACAAAGGGACAGTTGACAGAAAATTACATCGACAGACTCTCTGTGAACACAATTACTCAACAGGAACCATCCTGAATCCATTAACTAGAGCCTAGCTAGCTGTGAGTCCGTGGGACTCCCAATATTCAGGAATATGCCTGGTCGATAATGGAGTGTTACTTTTTTTTAAAAGGCATGAGTCTGGAGAAGGGGTGTTTAAACAACACACCTTTCCTCTGGCATATTTTTTCTTTCTTTAATAAATGCTATTTATTCAATAGCTCTCATTCTCTCATTATTATTAGGATGCACGTGGAGATGAAGATATTGAACCTGGGGATGTAGCTCACCAATAGAAGATGCTTACCTAACATGCAAGGCCACAGGTTTGATTCCCTAGCATTGTGGGGGGAGGGGGACCCAAGCATGCTGGCATGCCCCTATGATCTCAGCGCTCTGGAAGGCTGAAGCAGGAGGATCACAACTCCAAGGCCAGACTGGGAAAATGAATGAGACTCTATCTCAAAACAAAGACATAACAAGGGTTGGGGATGTAGTTCAGTATGAAGGGTTCAAACCCCAGTACATCAAAGAAAAAAGGGAAGGAAAAGGGGAGGAGAAGACATGTAAAAATTCAGTGACAACTGCAAATACTGAAGCTGTTAAATGGTGAAATGAAATCAAAGGTCTGTGACTCCACATTGGATCTTTCTTTGTTTGGCGGTCTCCTGTCAAATGTATGTGCCCCTCTTCCTGGGGACACTGTAGGTCACCTCTCAAAGTAGGAGAAGACCAGTGGGTCACCCTGTAGTCAGAGGCCTGTTGGGCTATCCTGGGCACAGATGGACCAGCACAGAGATCCATGTGCAATTTCACCTCCAAACCCACTGTGGTTTTGGCTTTGGGAGCCTCCAAACTGTGTGTCTCACTGTAGATGTGAGAGGCAGTGGCCCCTGGCCTCTGCAGAGCTCAGCCCAGGAGAATGGTCCGGCAAGTGCTATAGGTGTCTGTCTCAACCTGAACCTCAAACCCCCTAGCACCAGCTCATTCACAGGGTTCGGGGGGAGTAGAGGGCATCCCAGGTGCTGAGACTGTTCCGGGTGCTTTCAGAGAAGGGACACCCTGCATCAATCAGCACAGCCTCCCTGGAAAGGAAATGCTGCCGCTGGTGTATTTTGTAGACAAGCACACAGAGGCACAGGAAGGGCAAAGAGCTCAGCCTTGGCCACAAAGCAATGAGTGTGGCTCTGACATTCCCTCACCATGACTTGCCTGGGCTCAGCACTCCTGTCCAACAAGTGCTTTAGGAAAACAGCTGTTCAGCAGTTTCGCCCCAGCTGCTGTGATAGTGGAGAGAACTTACTACAGAGCTGGAGGCCGGAAAACCAAGGCTGTGGCCCAGCACGTTCACCTCTTCCTGACATCTCACTCCTTGGCCTGCAGATGGCTGCATCCTCAAGGCCCTTTCCTCTGGACACACAAGTCCCTCATCGCTTCATGTATCCGAACTTCCTCCACTCAGAGGACTGCAGTTGCCCTGCATCCAGGCTCAGCCTGATGACCTCATCGCTATTTACTCACCTTGATAACCCCAGTGCTCTGGAAGGCCCAAGCAGGAAGATCATAAGTTCAGGGTCAGCCTGGGCAACTTAGTGAGACCTGCCTCGAAATAAACAGTCAAAAGAAAAGGCTGGGGATGCAGCTCAGCGCAAAGGCCCTGAGTTCAATCTCCAGTACCACAAAGAATAGAAGAAAAGAAATAAAAAGAAAAAGACCTCATCTTCAAATACAGCTGTGTTCCAAGGTAGTGGGGGTTAAGGCTTTGGGAGCTCTTCAGTAGAACTGGGGGTGAAGGGACACAATGAAGCCCATAGTAGAAAGAGCCCAGAGCAGACTCTGAGGGGCTCCTCGGAGGGTGGCCAAGGCCAAGGGACTCTGGGGGGGCCTCGGGTTGGGAGCTTCCCGCAGGCCAGTTTCATCCTAGATTTCTGAACCCCTTTTCCAGTGAGAGAGCCCCAGGTTTCCTCCTGCCCTTCTGTCCGTGAGCAGCAGCGCTTGGGGGCTAAAGTCCTTGCAGATAGGACTCTGCAGATGGGGCTGGTGTGGCATGGAGCACTGTCTCTGTCTCTGTTATGCTGCTGCAGCAGGAGGCCACAGGCTGGGTATTTTATAAAGAATTGAAATTTGTTTCCTCACCATTCTGGAGGATGGGTAATCCAAGATCAAGGTAGTGGTGTCTGATGCTGGCTTTCTTGCTCTGTCATCCAAGGGCAGAAAGCAGGAGAGGAAGAGAGAGAGAGAGAGAGAGAGAGAGAGAGAGAGAGAGAGAGCGTGAGTAGAGGGAGAATGAGTTCAGAGCCTCAGGACCTGATCGCCTACTACAGGTCCCGGCTCTCAACACTGTTGCTCTGGGAGTCAGTTCCTAGCATAGGAAGTTTGAGGACGTGTTCAGACCACCACAGATATGCCTGCAATTATACCTTCTTACAGGAGCTGAAGATGCTGGGGGTGACTGGGAGCCTGGGATGTCTTTCTGGTATCACTCAAGCTCCAGGCAGGGAGGGCTGAGTAGTAAACAAGCGTTTCACAAAGAATGATAGGGGCCCCAAGTAGAGGAAATTCCAGCATAAAGAGAACACTCTAAAGCCCACTGTGCCTATGCTATTTGTAGCTGAAGGAGGAAAAAACAAAACAGATTATACATCTTAAAAACTAACAAGGAGATCAGCACCTCTGGAGCCGGGTTTCTCCACTAACCCTGAAGATGCCTGGGAATCCCCCAGCCCCCTGCCCCTTTGATTCCAGCTGCCGGCCAACAGATGAGGATCAGTGAGAGAAGGGTTGCATTTTTCTATGCCCTGACTTGGAAGCAAAATGCATGTGGAAATAGAGAAATCAATTTCCAACCTTGGAGACTTCCTGGGAGATCGTTCTTCTCTCCAGAAAAGGAAAATGAAAGGGGGTGAGGGAGAGGCCTCAGCACAACCTTGGCCTTGAGGCAAGGCTGACATGTTTAGCAGTCAGCTTCTCTCAGCCTTCAAATTCCAGAGAGCCTCAGGAGCCCTGGAGAGGGTAATGCTTGTCAACACCCAGTTCACCGTGTGTATGGTTGTGTGTGCATGCATACGTGCATGCATGGATAGTTGTGTGTGTGTATACACATGCATGGTTGGTCTGGGCAGATGAGCTACGCCAGTAGATCCTGACACATGCAGTTCCCCTAGAGGGTAGAGGGCAGGTCATAGGGCCCAGTGCCCTCTCCAACCACAAGTGCCCTCAAGTGTAAACTCCAGGGCCTATGGGGCACTGTCCCAGGACATGTTTTCTGGAAAAAGGGCCTGGCAAGAGATTCTTGTGCATGTGGTGCAAGAATGGGTGTTGGCCTTCCCACGACAGCCTACAGAAAAGAGGGGTGAGCAGGCCCCTCCCCTGGCACCCTGACCAAGCCAGCCAGGCACCAGTGGAGCTGAGATTCCCAAGCTCAGACATATCACCCTTCACCTTTGTTGCGGGTGCAGCTTACTTTCCTCTCTTTTGTGGGCGGGGCTTCCCTCTACCCCTGCACACCAGGGTGAGACAAACTTTATGCCACTCAGGAAAGGCTGGGAAGCAGGACCACAGGGTGTGAAGGAATAGTGAGTCTCCAGCCTACTGGCTTGGGCCCTTGGGCAGCCATGACAAAATACTATTAACTGGGGGGCTTATGAACAATAGCAGTCTATCAATCACAGTTCTGGAGGCAACAGATCCCCCCTTGATGAGGGCTGGCTTTCCAGTTCACCTTTTTGCTGTGTCCTGGCACAGTGGAAGAGGCAAGGGAGCTCCCTGGGGCCTCTTTTGTGAGGGCACTAACTTCCCCAAGGAAGGCTCCACCTTGTGATCTAATCACTTCCAAAGAGCCTCAGCTTCACGCCCCCCACCCCCACCGGTGGAGATTAGGTTTCTGCATGTGGCTTTGAGGAGGACACAAGCATTCAGTCTGTTGCTCTCCTGAAGGACAATCTCTCGCAGAAGCTGGCCTGCCAAGGACAGAGCAAGAGAGGTAAATGACGGAGAAGGGGACATAGGCCCATGGGAGAACTTCCAGTGGGCTTTGGAATCAAACAGAAAAGACTGTGAACCTCATCACCCGCTCCTCACTGCTGCTGGCCTAGGCCAAGCCAATGCTGAGTCAAAATCTTTGTTTCTTTTCCAACACCGTGGCCACCCTACCACACCCCTCTCCAGACTTGTCAGAAAGATAAAATAATCATCTCACTTGTCCTGAGTCCTTCTAAATGCTGGACACTGCTCTGAGCGCCTTGTGCCACTTATGTCACTGAAGCCTCACAAGAAACCTAGAAACCATGGGCCACATTGTCCTCAGGGACAGATGAGGGTCCTGAAGCATGAAGACACTGAGTCAAGAGACCAAGACCAAGCAGCACAGAGGTGGTGGAAAGACCTTCTGTGCAGAGGTGGCTTCGGGAATGGCCTATGGATCACGGTGTTGGGACAGAATGTAGCATGGCTGCAAGGCACACAACCAACTCTCTGTCCTTGTAACCTGGTGAGGGTGGTTGTCAGGAGACAAGGGAATAGATGCATTAGGGATTGAGAGGCATCCTGGAGCCTGGGCTTTCCACTGGCCTAATGCCATCAGGTACATGAGACGCACCTTGTCCATTCCATCTGGGAGCAGGTGTCCTGATAAAATTTTGATGCCTCTGAGCAGACTTGAAGTCCTTTGCTTGTGTGTGTGTGTGTGTGTGTGTGTGTGTGTAGGGAAGGTGAATCTATTGTTTTCCTCACAATTCAGAGTCAGGTAAAATGTGCACCAATCAGCAGGCACCATCTCCCCCACAGTTTATGTTCTGCCACTGTGTTCCAGACCCCACCCAGCCCTAGCCCAGACAAGGACACAGACACATCATTGTTGTCATAGTGTCATAGTCGTCGTCGAAGGGCTGAGCTGTGTTGTACTCGTGGCCCTTTGTGTCCTCCAGTGTCACAAAGTACAAAAATAGGAAGCAAGCTCAAGACAGCCCTGATGCCTGGCTCAGACAATCGCGGCCAAGAGACAGGAGGGGAGGGGAGGCAGAACACAGAGAAAGGGAGAAAGGAAAGAAAACCAGCCACTTAAGGTCAAAGCCAGGAGCGCAACATGAAAATGCTGCCAACCGAGTGGAAGCGAGACACCTTTGAGGTTGGAAATGTGACAAGAGAGCTGCTGTTGCCTCAGGGCTGGTGTCACCGCCGGGGAGACAGGAGCGCTGGATGGGGGATGGAAGGGAGGGCCTGGGCTTCTGGTCTCACATGGGACCTGCCAGAGTCTTCTTGAGTGGGCTGGGCCGCTGGCCACCTTGGCCGCCTAACCGCAAATGATGGCAGTGGGCAGGGCCCCCTCAACTCTTGACGGCTGATGGAGAAAGTTTGATGGATGGCATTTGAATGGATAGCATGCAAATGTATGCAAACGAGGCCACAAGGGCCCATGGTGCTTTTCTTTATTTATTTAGTTGAAACAGAAGAAATATATGTTCATTGTAAACAAATCAAACAATTACAGATATACGCAAAGAAGGAAATCAAAATCCTTTGTTAGCCCACCACCCGGAAAAAAAAAATAAAAGAAATAAAAAACCATTGCTAACATTTTGGTCTATGTTCTTCCAGACAATTTTCAGCTCATACATATATAGTTGCTTTTTTTTTTGGAACCAAAATAAGTTCTTACTTTACATACTGTTTTGCAACCTGCTTTTCTACATTGAAAATATAAAATAAATGAGCATAGGGCATTATAATTTAAGATTCTCTATTGTTGGAAATTCAGATTGCATTCAGCTTTCTTCACCAAGGTTAAGAGACCCCCACAATATAACTTCAGGAGGCAGAATGAGCATTCCAAGATGTAGGGGGACCTGTGTGTAACGGGGGTGGACAAGAGAGTCTCAGCCCAAAAGGCTGTCGGAACAGAATTATTTTTGTTGTCTACAAGACTTGGGAGAAAATGCTGGCCAGATCTCAGGCCTGCAGACCACTGGCATAGAATCTTTGTGGCCATCCTTAAAAATACTCGCAAAGAGTCCCAGCCAGAGGAATATACAGTTAAGCAGCTTCCCAGGGAGGAGAAGAGAGGAGCATATCCTAATAATTTACCCATCTCCCCTCTTAATGTCAAGAATTTGGCAGCCTTAGCATGGAGAGCCCTATATCAGCCATTGTCAGGAAGGACAAAGAGAAACTAAAAATCACCCTAGCCTGATGGGGAGACACACATAAAGGACAAAAAAAATGCCCACTGCAATATGAAAACCAAAATGTCCCTCAAAAACTGGCTTCTGCAAAGCAAAATGGATAGGGTAAGGTCATTCGATTAACTTTAGTTGAACACCTACTTCATGCCTAACTGGGCAGGCCCCTTTGCATCTGGTTCCTTGTTTAGTCTTCAAAACACTGCTAGGAGGAAGCTGGTCATGTGCGGATGGGAACACTGAGGACCAGCAAGAGTCACTGACTTGCCTAGGATCCCTTGAGTTACCTGAGGGCAGAACTCATGTGTGAATTCCACTCATTCAAAACCCCAGAGAGGGTCCCCATGAAGAAATAGTCTGCAAAGGGTGGGCTGCAAGAGGACAGCTGCTGCAGGGATGACCCGGGAGAGTTGCTTTGCATAAAGGAAGAGCCTCTAGGGACCAGACCACAAGCGCAGGAAGGCATGAGACTGTTAGGAGAGAGAAGGAGCGGAGGGGCCAGGAAATGCATGAAACAGACAGGAGGGAAGTCAGCAGGTCAGGTGACAGCGCAGGAAGAGCTGGAGAAGATTGCAGAACACGCTTCATGGCTTTGGAGGGATGAAAGGCCAGGCTGCCCTGGGGTCTCAAAGGGCAGACCAGGCGGAATTAGAAATGCTAGGTGAGGGGAACTGGTGTCCTCCACTCGCGAGTGACCAGGGTTGCTGGAGCAGAGGCGGAGAGAGAGCTAAAGTTCTCCTTCCGAGCCTGGCTCCTGGCTCCCGCCGCCTCTGCTGCTCTGACACCTCACCCTGTAATTATAGCCTAAGCCCTGAAGTGAAAGCCACTTTGGGCAAGATTTATTAGGCTCTCCCCTCATAGTTGAGCTTCATTTGTTTTGCTCCATATTTGCTGGTGGCTCTGGTACAGCATTAATGGCCTGTTTGGGTCCATGATCCTCCTGTGTCCTCTCCGAGGCCAGAGGGGGCACCCAAGCTTTTATTTGCCCATTTGGTTGCTTTTTAATTACACCGAGAGGGGAAGCAGGGACTCTGAGCAGAGGGGACGGTCGCGGCCAGTATTTTTCATTATTGTTAGTATTTTTGCTACTAATAATCCTGGTAAATGAGAAACTGTAATCCAGAGGATTGGGCCGTTAATTGAAAACTAATGCCAGGAAAAGCTAGGCTGCAAATGGAGCGCAAGCAGGAACGGGAAATGCAAGCTCACCTTCCTCCCCGGGGCAGTGGTGGGTACTAAGGCGCTTTCTGCCCTGCAGAGGGGGCTGGTCTGTACCCGGGGAATCCAAGAGAATGCTCTGGATTATTACTATCATCATCATTATTACTTGAACATGAGCTTGGGTGCACAGATGGGCTGCAGTGGACCCCTCCGGAGGGTTGAGGGCAGAGAAGTAAGGAGGCCCGGAGACCTTTTGAAGTCAGCTCCTTAAACAACTACTTTTTCCCCTCATGCTGGAGGCTAGAGAAGAAAGAAGCTAATGCCCAGTGCTGATGGGCATATAAAGCAGTGGCCTACACCACAATCTCCACAGTGAAAGAACAAACTCGTAGAGATTGTCTGGAAAGTGATTTGAAATGGAACAAAATCATCTGAAAAGTGTACCTTCCCTTGGAATGAGAGACCCTGCTTCTCACACTATATCCCAGTGAAATGAGAAGGGAGGGTGAGATATGTGTGCCAGGAGGGGTTTGGGATAAGAACCTGCAGCCCCTCCTTTCCAGAGAAGGGTCTGGAGTTGTGTCCAATAAGATAGCCATGGACAACTGCAGTTTAAATGAGTTAGCTGAGCTCAGTGCCTCAGTCACACCAGTCACATTGGCTCTGTTTCATGGCCCCATGGATGACTGGCTGCCATACTGGACAGCACAGACATGGAGTTCACCATCTTCACCAAAGTTCTGTCTGGCAGCCTAGTCTGGGGGTTTATATTCAACCTAGTCTTTCTTAGCAACCACAAGGATATTTAGGAAAATGTAAATATTGTTCCATGAGCACCCTACTGAAAACCCTTCAGTGCCTTCACAGTGTTCTCTCAGAGGAGTCCAAATTCCTCCCATGAGTCCCTCTCTGGCGCCACTTGAGCCAATCTCTGCCTTGTCAGAACTCACCACACTGATCTCCAGTAGGTGGATTTGGAACCTGTGAATCCTTTATAGCCCCCTGGGCCTCCCCCCGTAGTGAGGGCTACTTCGCTCACTTCTCCTGGAGAAGTGGCTGCAGATCTGAGAAGCAGGCCCAGAGGCCCAGCTAACCACGCCCTGCCACACAGGATCCTTGTGTCCCTGTCTACTACTCCCTCAGTGACCGGAGAGACTGTGGCCTCTTCACGCCCCCTCTGGGCCTTCTTCACAGGAAAGAACCCAGGCTCTGAACCCACATAGGAGCTTTGAGAACAGAGAGCGCAATGGAGATGAAAGTCAAGAATTCTGGCCTGGTCCTTCCCCTCCACACGTGCACCCCTGAGTGTCCTGCCTTGTGGAAACACAAATCTATATTCTTGGCATTGGAGGAGACTCGCCAGGGCTTCACCACCATCATTCAGGCCAGCATCGTGTGCATGTTCATTTTGAAGTTTACTAGCCTCTCCAGGCTTCGGGTTTGCTGGCTCTCAGAAATACTGTCCAGCTTGCTGTCCCTTGTACTCTCTGGCACTTGTCTGCAGTTCTGGGCCTCTGCTGAGTGCTCCCAGGGCTGTCCCCCTTGCTGAAAGACAAACCCTGAAAGACAGGTCCCTGTCCTGTTCCTCCTTCCATCCCCAAGCCCAGCTGAGCATATGGCACCTGGTAAGTGTTCAGTAAATGCTTGTCGGGCAAGGGAAAGAAACAGGGGACCTCATCTCCACATTACAAACCTGAGCTAGACATTTCCTGAGAAAAGTCATACGAAGTTTACAGCTGGGGTGCTAAATCGAGTTAAGGCATTCCTAATGATCTTAATGGGTATTGTTATTTTAAATTGACTAATTAATCTGATTTTAATGTGCTCTCACAATGCAACCCTGTCATCATCATTATCATTATTTTATAGCTCTCCGAACCCAGCCTCACATTATAGCAACAGTGGTCCTGTTTGCCAGGTGTATCGAAATTATTGACTGTACACACGTTTCCGGGTTCCATTAAAGGTACCCACATTGACACTAGTGGATACTAATAGCTGTTTGCCTGTGCTGTTATTAATATTATTATTCCAATTCCTGTGTCTGGTTCATCATTTGAAATCAGTGTCCCAGGGGTAGATGAGGATGGGGATCTGAGGCGAGGTTGTGAAATGAATCTCTGGTGCCTGCAAAAGAGGCTGCTCACTCTTCCACCTCCAAGCGTACAAGATTGAGGGCATCTTACACGGTCCCCTTTCCACATTCTGTGGTTAAGGACCAGTTCTCAACAAGGCCTCTTTTTTCTTAAGTTCTTCTTTGTTCTTTCTGTGCATGGTTAGGGCTGGTCCCTCCACAATGCCAGGGTCACTGGCCTCATTGCTGATGTCCCCACCCCAGTTGTCTTTCTGGAAACTGCATGGCTGAACTTGCTTCTCCAAATCCCAGCTCCAGTGCAGCTGTGGCCCTTTCCCATTCCTTTCAATGTAGCCTCCCCTTGCCCCATAGTGCTAGGCACTGAGAGTAATACAGAATCTGGAGGTGGGCATGGTGGTGTATTCCTATAAACCAAGCACTCTGGGAGACTGAGGCAGGAGGATCTCAAGATCAAGTCCAGTCTGGGCAATTTAGTGACTTAGCAAGACCTTGTCTCAAAAATAAAACAGAAAAATGGCTGGGGATATAGCTTAATGTGAAGCCTTTGGTTTCAGTTCCCAATACAAAAGTCTAGGGAAAGGCACATGTAAAAATAAAGAACAGAATATAGTGAGACAAATGAAGATGTGCAGACAGTGACAGGCACCAGGGACAGAGCAGCCCAGAAAATCCAGAGAAGGGGGAAGACCTCCTTCCTGTGGGTCTTGAAGGAAGGATTCAGGGAAGGCTTCTCAGAGACAGTGAAGTTTTCACTGTCTTGAGGATGAGCTGTGACCTCACGTTCTTGCTCCATGACCTCATGTCTTCCCTCCTTTATATAAACTTCCAGCTACCAAGTCAGCCCAGTCTCACCTCTCTGGGTAACGCTGTGACTCTGAACCTATGGTTACTTCCATCTACTCTGAATACCTTGGTCACAAGCTACCTGCTGCCCTTGGGAGTCTCCTGTCTTGAAATTCAATCTCAAAGTAAGTCTCATCTTCCTAGGCGGGTGGAAAGCCCTTCACTAAGCTCTCTCTTTCTGCAACAGTCTTACTTCAAATGTCCTCAGGGTTCACCTTCCTCATCCTCTTCATGTTTCTGCTCTGAGGTCACCATACACCCTACACAGAGGCTTCCCTGACCTCCCCCAGACATTCTTTCTGTTGTGGTCCTCCTTTCCCTGCTCCTTCATGTAAAGAAATCTTTCCTATTTTTTCCTCCCTGGCTCTTACCGTCAGGTAATATGCTAAATATTTCCATTTGTCTATTATGCAGATCCCTTTGTTACAATAGAAGCTCCACAGAACAGAGATTCAAGTTATATTTCCTTCCATGTTGTAACTAATGCCCACCACAGAGCCCATGGCACAGAGCCGGTGCTCCAGTGCTTTGTTAATCTCACAGAAAGAATAAAGGGAACAAAGTTACTTTGTATCATTTCCTATGCAGTATAAGGTGGCTCGGCTGGGCAGCTCCTCTGCATAACATGTCTAATCAGAAGCTAGCTGGGATATCTGTGTCCTTTGAGGAAGTAGTAAACCCAGCTTGAAGGCTTAGTTTCTCTACCAATGCCACTCACAAAGCTCTGCCCACCACTACTGAGAACTCTGGGCTCTTGCCCTCCTGGCTGCCTGTCTGATTAATTGACGTGGAATCTGACCTGGAAATATGTAGGCTCCCATGGACCCCCCACCTAGAGGATCCACTCCAGTGCACAGTGGTGTAATCAGGGGAGGTCACTGGGGCTCGGGAGAAGGGCTGGGGGTGATCCTCTTCGGCATGGGCCCTAGAGGTCTTAGCATCCAGCCAACTTGCCAGCCCCTATCCCTCTGTACTAGAGCTACTTCCCCGATCTGCTCTGCTCTCTCTAGAGCTGCTTCCTCGGCATACCAGAACCCCTCGGGTGTCCTCTGTCACCCTCAAGCAGTTCTGATTAGGACATTCCTCCAAGTGGGAAACCCCCACTGTTGAGGAAAAATCCCAACCTAATCAAGTACAGTGGGATTGGTTTTTATTTTGTTACTATTACTATTCCCATTTGACGGAGAAAGAATGATAAGCAACATGCCCAAGGTCCCACAGTGAATCAAAAGCAGTTTTCCCTGGATACAAAGAATAAATAAAATCAAGGAGCCTTCTGCTTCACACTAGTGGCTTCTTTCTCTCTCCTGCTCCCCAGGCACATTGCTTCAAAGGCATGACCTTGCCTGACCTCTCCTTTCTCTGCCTCCCACTCCCTCCCGCCTCCACCATCCACCCTGGGCTCTGCACAGTCACTCCCAAGAAAAAGTCCCCCTCATCCCCTGGTTCTTGGTACATAGAGATTTATCAGGCTCAACGCATTTGTCTTTTCAGTAGTATTTGACTGGATTGCCATGTGCCACTTCCTCTAGGAAGCCCTCCTTGACTTCTCCACCTAGGTCAAATTCCACTGTATGTGCTCTTCTCTGCACAGCAACATTTGACATAGAGTAGGCACCTGCTAAATGAGTAGAGCGAATGGATGGATCCATGTTTACTTCACTGAGAGTCTCACAATTACTCTTTTACTTGCATGTGTCACCCAGAGTGCAGGATCCAGGTTGGCTTTGCCTCTAAGGCATCTCTGATGTGTGCTCCAGGCCTGACACATGCAGGGAATCTCTCCACACACTCCAATGTGTCACATAGATCAAGAGCTGAGGTTCGCACCCATATTGCTCGCTCCAAAGCCTGGGCATTTGATTGACTGACAGTTGGTGATCCTAGCCATCTCTATGAAAGCACCCTTCTGAAATTTTAATGTGCATATGAATCACCTAGAGATCTTGGTAAAATATAGATTCTGATAAGTAGGTCTGAGTGGGTCCTAAGATTCTGAACTCTAAGTTTGCAGGAGATGCTGATGACAGAGACCACTTTGGGTAGCAGGCTCTGACCTATACGCAGAGCATCCTCTAATCTCAGAATCACAGCAGAATCAGAGGGGACAGAACAGTAGGCTCTGAACCCATGAAGGATGCCACATATTGCCAGAATGAGAATCAATGCTATGTCCTTCAGCTCTATGCAGCAGGATGCCTCATGCTGGCTGGGCTGACTAAAAGACATTCATGTTAAAGCATTACTGAATTCATAGTAACTTTTCATCATTTGCCCAACTGATAGATGCTAAACAAAATCTAAAGGATCTTGTGTCCTGCTGTCTTCCGGGGCTGGTTGGCAGGAAACAGGTGTTATAAAGAGGAGCACCCGAGGGGGGCACAGGGGACAGGAACCAGAGAGGCAGCCTGCAGGAGCAGCTTCCTAGAGTGAAGCTACTGTCACTCCAAGATGCTCTTTGTTGGCATGGCAACAGTTACTCATGTAAATAGCTGACCATATTTAATTAATAAATGGAAAACAAAGGAGTGGGAGGGAAAATGAGAGAGTCCAATGTTGGCTGGCTCCTCTCCTGGCATCTGAGAGCTAATGGGCCTTTCTGATTGAGCAGTGGGTGCTGGCAAGGAATGAGACTTCTCAGGCTGCGCTCTGCTCCCAGTGCTGAATGGGAGTAGACCTACCCTCAATAAAGCATGGCCAGGGGAAACTCTGAGCGATGCCCTGGGCAATGCAGGTTCTCAGTAAAGCCATCTCTTCAGTAATAGCAGCAATGAAAGTGATTGCTTCTACCCTGTGCCAGGCATTCTGCCATGCTCTTCATATGTGAAACTTTAATCTACACGAACAGGAACGCTATGAGGAAGACGTTAGTGCTACTATCTTTCAGAGATAACATGGAGGCTGGGGGAAGTGAAATGACTTAGCCAATATCACATGGCGAATAAGAGGCTGTGGTAGTTTGTACATTATGACCTTTATGAGGTCACTGCTTGTTGAATCTAGGCTGGCTTTGTGATGTACCTTAAGCTATACAATACAACCAATGCAATGTGTCGGCACCTAGCTGCTCCCGTGCTCCTGGAGCCCTGAGCCATCACGCAGGAAGCCCAGCTAGCTATCTTGCTGGAGGGACTCTGGAGAAGGAGAAGGACAAGGGGGATGGTGAGGGGGCAGGGAAGGCAAAGGAGGAGAAAGAAGGAAAAGAAGGATAAGGACAGGGAGAAGGAGTGGGAGACAGACAGAGAGATGAGTCCAGACTGTAGGTGACCCACTACTGGAGACCACCACCATCAAGACCAGCAGAAGAATCACCAGCTGAGCCAAGTCCAGATGACAAAATCATGAGCTAACAAAATGGTGGTTCTTTTAAGTTCCTCAATTCTGAAATAGTTTGCTACACAACAAACATAAATGACACCGTAGAGCACTCAGTGACCTACAGGACCAGCTCTGCCTGTCTGCCCACCTCACCACCAGCTCCTTGCTCACCCTTCATGAAATGCATGTAGATACCCTATAACCCCCAAAGAAGAGTTACTTTCAAAGCCTGACTCTACCACCTAAAGAACCCAAACCATTCCCCTTGGTCTCTGCAGTGCTGGCAGTCTCTGACAGATCTTGCCACTCCCACCCCATGCTCTCACCAGCCCATTCACCATGGCATCTGGCCAGCTTACCCCTGTGCTTCTTGCTATCTGGCCTATGTGGTGCAGCCTAGTAACCACCCCTGCCATCTTCTACCTTCTCCAGATTCTCTTCCACTTCACGAGGTTCTTTTCTCACCTTGTGGGCTTCCTAAGAGGCTCCCTCTGCCTAGAATGCTCTCCTCTAGACAGTATTCTCCTCCCAAGGCTCATCTCTCCCTCCCATCACACAAGGGAGTTCTCTGGGTCCCTTTTCAGGCAACATCTCACCCCCAGGTGATTGCCTCTACCTATTCTTGAACTTCATGTAAATAGGATCACCAGTATTTACTCTTCTATGATTAGATTCTTCCACTTAGCTTAGTGCCTCTGAGATTCAGTTGTGTGTGTGCTGTTTTGTGTGCGTTGATAGTTTGTTTCTTCTTATTGCTGAGTATTATTCTGCTGCTATACTGTACTTCCTTTGTTCATCCATTCTTCTATTGGTAGGTATCCAAAGTTGTTTCTATTTTGGGTTTAATACAATTATTAAGAGCATTTGCATACAAAGTCTTTTTTATGGATTTTAAAACTACCTAAGAATAAAGCTGGCAATTTGAATAGGTGCATATTTACCTCTATTAGAACCATCAGGCTCCCAAAGCAGCTGCCCCCAGCACCTTCCAAGGCAGTTGTGGTCCTATTCCTCCCAGGCTAGGGCCCACATCTGCCACTGTTGGCTGGTGTAGTTCTTGGCAAGTGTGGATTAATGACATTGAGCACCTTTTCACTTGCCAGTTGGTGGTGAGGTGTGCCCTAAACAAAGTGTCAACTTGGATCTTTTGACCAGTTTCAACTGCATTATCTATGTTTATTATTGATTTGTATGTCTGTTTTCATGTCGTTCTCAAGAAAGGTCTGGAAGGACTCATTCCCCAATACCATCAGCCACACTCTCACACACACTCACACGTATACCACACATGGACACACACCTCAGACAGAGGCACACATATCCACTGCATATCCCACATGAGTGTACACACCACAGGCACTACACATAGGAACTCCACCTTTACACAGTACACACATTGCATACACACATGACACACATACCACATGCACTCAAAATGCACACATGCTTACACAAACCACACATGCACATATATACCCCACACAGATACACAGCACACATATGTGCATAAACATGCCACACAGACACACATTGCACAGATATACAACATGCCACATATCAAACATCCATCCCACAGACATATATTCTACATACACACATCCTACATGAATACGCCACCTACTGTACATATGCCATGCAAACACACACATTGCAACACACATCTACAAGCACACGAGCACAAATACCATAGACTTATACATATACCACATATGCACACCCCATTTATACACACATGCCACACAGACACACCACAAATACACGTATACCCCTATACACAACACAGGCTCACAGCACTTGTACATACACATGCGTCACACAAAACACTCGTGTCTTGGTTACTTTTCTCTTGTTGCTGAGACAAAAGACTGAACGCCCAAAATTAAGGAAGGAAAGGTTTATTTAGCTCACAGTTGGTGGAGGTTTCAGATTATAATCAGCCTGCTCCAAGGCAGGGTGGCAGGACACAGGGCAACACTTCAAGGCAGCAGAAGACAGCAAAGGAAGCAAGAGCAAAAAGGTGGGGAGCAAGCCTCTTTTCCTCCTTATACTCTGTGCAGGCTATCCACCCATGCCCACACCATCTCTGTGCCCTGCTCTTGCACAGGCTCAGGATGAATACAAAGGAAGGACCCTGGCTCCCCGCTGGGTTACATAGTTAACTTTCTAAACTTCTCAAATTGACACAATGAACAACATCCTAGAGCAGGAAGGGCGTGTCCTTTTCACCCCAGGATGTAGAACTGCTGAGTGACTTGGTTAAGCTTCTAGACTCCTCAAGTTGACATAATGCATCAACCATAACATGCATATACCCTGCACAAAACACACACCCTGTATACAAACATCATACATAACATGCCCCCCCCACACAACTCACACCCCACACTTCTGGGTTGCTCTGTTATCCACTCATAGGACTTCTTGCTTCTCCTGGCTGTGCTCTGCAGAGTTGAAACATGCTATCACTTAGCTGTGGGTTATCTGTTCCCCCAGGGCTCAGGTTACAGCTGCTGGGTTTAACGCTCACTCTCCAGCTTTGAGTACAGCCCTAGGCACAAAGGAAGCTTCAGTCATTTCTCTTAACTCACTGGGCATTTATGGAGTGCCTGGAATATGCTATGCAATGTTCTAGGTGTGGAGGCTCCACTGCCAGCAGGACAGGGAAGCACCTTGCTGTCGTAAGACTGCCAGCCCCAACGGGGCAGGGATAAGCCCTGTGAACCACGATCACACTGACCAAAAAGCCAGCAGGCAGAGCTGTCGAAGTGGCAGAGCAACCCCTGACGAGGCGGCATGCTAGCAGGTGTCCAACACCAGGGCGGGCCCCCTGGACGACGGATGTTGGTCTGTCAGGAGGGAGGCACAGCAGGAGTGGAATCCGGGATGGGGAGTCAGGCCAAGAGCTATAAGGTTTGGGGGCATGGATTATGAAGGGCTGGTTTTCAAATCATTTTTCTTCACAATCCACTGAAAAAGCACACACACACACTTTTGCACCCACACTCACTCACAGAGTTTTGCACAGCAGTGCATATCTTTATTATGTATGCCATGTCTCTATTATTTTCCTTCTTTCCTCTTCTGTGCCATTTTATTCTACTTCACAGAATAAAAATGCTAATCATGATGCACCAGAAGGATTGCATGACCTGCTAATAGATTTCTATGTAAATGGCAAAGATTTTGGATTTTCCTGAGAGAGAAGCCTCCAAAGGGTCAATTTTGGATGGAAGAGGGACATGTGCTGACCTATGGTTATTTTTTAATTTCATTCTGTTTTTAACATTTCTAAGGAAAAACTATAAACAGATTCAAAGCCATGAGTGCTCGGCCATCTTCCCTCCCTCTCCCTGTCCACGTGTTTTGCAGAGCCGTTTTAAAGCAGATCTCAGATATCTTCTCATTGCACCAGTACTCATCCATATACATTACTAACAAATAACAGTAATGCCATCTTCAGACCCAGGGAAAATAACAGCAATTATTTAATATCTTCTCTTACTCAGTTCATGATCAATCTTTCCTGATTGTCTCAACATGGGTTTTTACAGCTGGTTGATTTGAATTTATTTGTGAAGAAAGTCCACGTATCGCATTCAGCTGGGATTTTTCCAAGTCTCTCTTTTCCTTCCTCCCTTTTGTCTTTTCCCTCTCTTCTCTCCTTACTCCTCCCTGTGATATAGAGGGTTAAGCTCTGTAAAATAAAGATGAACAATTTGTCAGCTTTTATCAGTTGCATACACCCATGTAACAGCCACTCAAACCAAGTTTCTTCACCTCCAAAATACCTCCCATGCTCTGACCAGTCAATCCATGTCACCTTCACCCAAAGGCAACTCTTTCTGATATCGATCAACATAGATTTGTTTTACCTCTTCTTAAAGAGCCTAAAAATGGAATTGTAAAGTGTATTGTGTCTGAGCTTGTGTTTAAATATGGTCTACGGCAATCACTTCTGTTGCGTGCACCTGTGAGTCATTTCTTTGTGTTCCGGAAATGTGCTCCATTGTGTGAGTAGAATACAGTATTTTTCTTTATCCTCTTTTCTTTCTCGTCTCTTTCTTTTTCTTTCTTTCTTTCTTTCTTTCTTTCTTTCTTTCTTTCTTTCTTTCTTTCTTTCTTTCTTTCTTTCTTTCTTTCTTTCTTTCCTTCCTTCCTTCCTTCCTTCCTTCCTTCCTTCCTTCCCATCAGTAATGGGGACTGAACCCAGGTCCTTTGCACTGAGCTACATTCCTAGACATGTTGATTTATTTATTTTTTACTTCAAGACAATATCTTGCCAAGTCACTAAATTGTCCAGGCTGGGCTTGAACTTGCAATTCTCCTGCCTCAGCCTCTCAGAGAGCTGGCATTACAGGGATGTAGAAGCATGGAATTACATGCACTCCCACACCTGGTTGGAATACAATTTGATCATCCACTATCTTGTTGATGGATATTTGGGTCACCTCTACTTCAGAACTACTAGAAATAATGCTTCCTTAAGCATTAGACAAGCCTTTTTAGGGGATCCATGTTTTTACATTTCTTTGTTGCTGTTGCTGTTGTTTCATAAGACCAGCTCTTCTGGGTCCTTATTATGTTCATGTTAATTTACATTTCCTGGGTAAAACTTTGTGGTTGTTTTGTAAGACTGGCTCTTCTGGGTCCTTATTATTTTCATTTGAATTTTAGGAACAGGTTGCCAATTTCTATTAAGAAGCCTGCTGAGATTTTGACTAGGACCATATTGGATGTATAGATCAACCTGGAGAAAAACGACAATCTTAAAAATGTTGACTGTTCTCATCCATAAGAGAGGCATACCTCTCCATTTAACAGGGACCTTTCTAATTTCTCTCAGCAAAGGTTTGACTTTTCAATGTAGAGATCTTGCATATTTTTCATTAAATTTGTTCCTACTGTATTTGATTCTTTTCTGTTATTTTAAATGATATTTTAAAAAATTTATTCTCTACAAATACAAATGAATTTTGTATATTTGATTCTGTAGGCTAAAATCTTGCTAAACTTACATACTAATTCTAGGAATTGTTGCATTAAATCTAGAATTATCTATATCTATGAGAGTCTTCTTCTTTCCAATGGTCGTAGTTTTCATTTCTTTTTCTTGCCTTATGGTGCTGGCCTGGCTTTGAGTATAAAGCTAAATAGAAGTGATGAGGATGAGTATCCTTGCCTTCTTTGCAGAGTTATAGGGACAAAAACCACTACAGTGCTCTTGGGATATAGCTCAGTGGCATAAGCGCCTGCCTGGCAAGCTCAAGGTCCTGAGTTCGATTTCTAGTACCAAAACGTAAAACATTACAGCATGTCACTTCTGAGCATGACTTGGCATGAAGTTTTTCATAGATGACTTACAAAATTTAAAGATTTGTTACTTTCTATTTCTAGGATGCTGGGAAACATTTTTATTATGAGTGAGTTATATTTTATCAAATATGTTCCTGTACTTGGTGGCACATGCCTGTAATCCCAGCACTCAGGAAGCTGAGGCAGGAGGATCATTGTGAGTTCAAGACCAGCCTGGGCTACAAAGTGAGCTCAAGGCCAGCCTCAACTGCATAGGGAGACCCTGTCTCAAAAAAGAAAATGTTTCTACCCTTTTAAAGTGATCAAATGTTTTTCTTCATCAAATGACTTTTAAGTGTTGACCATGTATTTTTGTTAACATAAGAATTATCCTTTTAAAATATGCCTGGATTAACTCTTCTAGGCTTTTTTTTTAAAGCTAAGTTTAAGGAGGATGCTAACTTATAATTCTCTTTTCTTGAAATTTCTTACCAGGCTTTGGTATTGCAGACATGCTGATCTCATAGAATATGAGGGTATTTTCAGGGGGAAAGATTATTTCTTCTTGAAAAGTTTGAAAGAAATCACCAGCAAAATGAAGTGTAACTGTTATTTCTTTGTGCAGAGGGTTTATTTTTAATTTGTATAACCAGTGTAAGGCATTCAGAGTTTCCATTTTCTTATGATAGGGCATGTTCTTCAAGGAATTGTCCATTTCACCCAAGTAAAATTTGTTAACCCTAATTTCACCCAAACTCATTAATATGCTTTTTTATAATATTGCTTTATCACCTCTTATTGTTCATGGACTCTGTAGTGATGGCATCTCTTTAACCTGATATTGGCAGTTTGTTTTTCTCTTTCTTTCTTTCACTTTCTCAGTTTATCTGAGCTTCACTGATTTTATTAATCTTTCCAAAGGAGAAATTTTTGCTACTTGGTCATCTTTATGGATTTTATCTATGGCTTTCCATTGTCTATTTAATGGATTTCTGCTTTTATCATTAATAAGTCCATCCTTCTAGTTTGAGTTTAATTTACTTTTTTCCCCTGGCTTCTTTTTTTTTTTTTTTTGGCGGTACTGGGGATTGAACTCAGGACCCTGCGCTTGCTAGGCAGGCGCTTATTCCACTGAGCTATATCCCCAGCCCCTCCCCTGGCTTCTTAAGGTGAATTTTAAACTTTAATTCTTTTTCATTTTGAGCGTTTAATGCTGCAAGTTTCTCTTAGTGCAGAGTTAGCTTCATTTTCAACTTTTGATACATTATGTTTTCATTTCTATTCTACTTAAAATCTCTTCTAAATACTTTATTTGGCCAGTGAATGATTTGGAAGTCAGTATATTGTTTAATTTCCAAGTACTTGCAGATATTCTAGAATCTCATTGTTATTGATACATGATTTAATTATGTAATGCTTAAGGAATATGCTCTGGGAGGTTCCTTTTCTTTCATCTCTGAGAATTCTTTTTCTTTGCTCAAGCACAGTCAGCGTTGGTGAGGCTTCACAGACATTTGAAAAGGAAGCACACTTTGTGACTGCTGAGTGCACCTGTCTTCCATAAACACTGACCATGCCACGTTGTCTGCTAGCACTGTTCAAATCATGATGGTTTGTCTATTTGTTATGTCAATGAATGATAAATGGGCACTAAAATCTCCAAGTGTGATCATGTGTTTGTCTATTTCTGTCAAATTTGGCTTCACATATTTTTAAGTTTTGATATTGGGTACAGATAAATTTAAGGCTGACAGAAATTCTTGACAAATTCACTCTTTTTATCAAAATGAAAAGGGGTCTGGAGGTGTTACTTAGCAGTAGTGCATTTACCTGGTATATTCTAGGCCCTAGGTTCTACCCCAACACTACAAAAGGAAAGAAGGAAGGAAAGAAGAAAAAGGGGAAGGTTATGAAATGCTGATTATCCTCCCTTGGATACCTACTTTTTCTAGAACCAGCCTTCTAATGCTTGGTGTTTGCACTGGGTTCTTACACTATATTCAATGTGTCCATGACTTTATATGAAATTGGGTTTCCTATAAAGAGTATTTAGATACAACTTTTTTTTTTCATTCTAACAATCTCTGTCTTTTAATGTGAGAGTTAGTGTTATGGTTTGTGTCTAGATGTTTCCCACAAAACTTCATGGGGTTTTAGATGGGGTTTTTTGAGGGGGTGGCTGAATCTAGAGTGTGTGATTGATCCCTGGTTTGATGCTAGGATTAAGGGTGCTGGGGTTCAGGGTGGGTGATTGCTGGATCACTCCACTGATTGGACTGGCACTGGCCTAATCCTGGTAGACCAGATACAACGTCAGGGACAGAAAGAGGCTTGTCTTCTTTCTCTCCATTGTTGCTTTTGCTGTTTTCTGCCTCTATTAATGGCTACCCGTCTCTGCCATGTGCCACCCTGCCTTGCAGCCAGCTGATTATGGACTGAAACCTCCACAGACTGTGAGCTAAATAAACCTTTCGTCCTTTAACTTTAGGTGGCAGGTAGTTTGTCTCAGCAACAAGAGAAAAGTAACTAAGACAGTTAGATTTGTTGATAATTTTAAAAATATTAGTAAGGTTTAATTTAAATCTATTTTCAATATTTGCTTCCTATTTGTCTTATTGTCTTTCTGTTCTCCATTGTATATTATCTTTTTAAGTTATTTTTCAGTATTCCACTTTGCCTCTTCTATTGGTCTTTAGAAGTGATGCATCTTTGCATTGATTTTTATGCTTTCTCTAGACCCTAATATGCATCCTCAGCATAGTTTTTATCATATAATTTTGTACTATTTTACAATGCAAAACTCTTGCTTGTACACAGTGAGCTCTTGCCATTACATACAGTAGTGTCTTGGCTCACAAACTGGATTCTTTCCATGATTCTGGTCACAACCAAATTGGACAAGAGCCAACTCAAATTCAATGGTTAGATACAATGTGGACCTCATGGGCAAACTTGATTTGGCTCTCAACCAGTTCACTTTGCAACTAGAACTGAGGAGAAAACTGAGTTCATGAACCGAGGTACCACTGTATTTTATTTCTACATGAGGAAAAGCCCACAGAACACTGGTATAATTTGTACATTAGCCAGTAACCTTCTACAGAGAATTTTACATATGTTTATATAAACTATAAATAGAAATTTTGGTTATGCTAAAGTATACACTGTTGGGTACTTTTACTTCCACAAATAAAGACTTCCATGTGGCTAAACCTCTTTTAACACTTCTGTTGGGGCAGGACTGCACAAGGAAATTTTCTCAAGTTTTGTTCTCCGACAATGTGTTTCACTTTGATTTTTCAGGGTACTTTTATGAGACTTAAAATTCTAGATTAAAACTTTGATGTCTTCACTTTTAATGCTTTAATTGTATCATTCAATTGTCTTCTGGTCTCTTTTTCTTTTTTATGAGAAGTAACTTGTCCTTTTAATGTTCTTTTTCTCTTCACCTGCTATTAATTTTTTAGTTGATGGCTTTAAAGGTTTTATCTTTGGTTTTTACCAGTTTGCCTATGATATAGCTATATATAGTCTTGTTTGTATTTGTAGTGCTTGGAGATTATTACACTTCTTGGATCTGTGGGTTAGTGTCCTCAATCTATTTGGGAATAGTTTTGGCAATTTTCTGTTCAAATATTCTTCTGCTGCATTTGGTCTCCTCTCCTTTTGATACTATCCCATAGGGCTCAGATGACCTGTTCAATTTGTTATTGTTTTTCTGTTTTAAGTCAGACAATTTCTTTGGACCCAGCTTCAAGTTCACTGATTCTTCTACTGTGTTCAGTCTGCTATTAAGTTGATGGGTAAGTTTTACATTTACAATATAATAAGTTTCTGTTTCAGATTAAATGCTTGATTCCATTTTAGGGTTTTATGCTAACGTTTACCATCCATTTACATATGTTGTTCACCTCTCACACTAGATCTATTAAAATATTTAAATTTATCATTTTAAAGCCCCTGCTAGTTCACTATAACTTTTGGGATGACTGTGGTTCTGCTTTAGTGACTTTTTCTCCCTCTTAACAATTCAGCACACATTCCTGCTTCATTGAGTGTCTTGTAATTTTTAATTATATTTCAGACATTATGTACAAAAGAACAGTAGAGAATAGAATACACAATTCTTCACTGAGGTAGAGGCTAGGTCAGCATAATCTACAGTTGAGCTGAGTTAAATCTAAGTTTCACTGCAATTTTGGGGACAGCCAGTTCACCATGAACTTCAAATGTTTGTATGGCTGAGTCAGGATTTCTTGCAGCAAGGCTTATGATGTGAGCACTCAAAGTCTTCGAAACCACAGAAGCATTAGAAGCACACAGAGAATCAGTCTTCTGATCTCTGTCTCTGTCTCTGTCTCTCCCCCAAGCCCTGCTTTAGAGCCTAAATGTTGGATTTAGGGCCGACTGGAGAGATATTTTGTTCTCCAGTGCTAACTGGCTCTGTGCCTAGACCTGATCTCTCTGCATCCTGCTTCTCTGTCTCTGTACTTTGGATGGACGCACCTTGCCCTTGACAATGTCCTGGTGAATAACAGAAGCATTTCTCAGCTATCCTGACATGCCTTCAGTCACTGCCATATACTTTGGAATGTATTGGAAGGGGGTCACTGGGCTTTACAGAAACAAACATGTCATGTCACCCTCTATATGACTATGAAAGGACTAGTAAAGTTTGATATATTTCTTTTTATTCCAGTGTGTGGTGGCTTTAGCTGTCCTACTACCATCCTTGCAATCATGAGTCCCTTCTGCCACAGAAGAGACTTAGTGTGTCCTCAGCTCTCTGCTCGATTTTTAAAGGTGTGATTATCCACTGTAGCTCATTCAGTTCATTATTTTTAGTACAGAGAAAGGAGTAGCCATCCCTTGAAACTTTCTAAATTCTATCTGGGAATAAAGATGCATTCCAACCAGTAGAGGATGCCATAATAAATAATGACTAAGTGAACGCATGTCCCTTTTGCCTGGGTAGCTCCTGTTCTCCTTGTCTGTCTGGAAGGTGCCCTTTCGGCCTTCATGTCTTCCTCCTTGAAATCTTTCCCAGTTTCCCCAGTAGCCCTAGGCACTGCTTAGTCTAGTCCCATGTGTCCTTTGATCCTACCTATATTAAAGCTATTTTTCACTATATCGTAATTGTTTGCATGTCTGTCTTCTCTGCTGAACTTTGAATTCCTTGAGGGCAAGAGCCTTGTAGTTAATAAATTATATACATATACACACATAGAAATGCACACATGTGTACGTATCTACTGACATATACGTATGGCTATACGGTAATTACTAAACCAACATGTGCCTAATGGAGTAACTAATGAGTGGATATCGAACTCCTCTTCAGGTCCTAGGGCCCTGGCTGATATGCAGTAAGTACATAACACAGGTTTATGAAATTAATACATAAAGAAATGAGTGAACAAGTCAGACACGGTGACAGATCCTACACTCCCAGCATTCTGGGAGACTGAGGCAGGAGGGTTGCAAGTCTGAACCTAGCAACTTAACAAGACCATGCCTCAAATTAAATAATAATAACAATATAGGGCTGGGGACACAGCTCAGTGTGGAAGCCCTGGGTTCAATCTCCAGTACCAAATCCAAATTCCTATTCTCTGCCCTGAAGCTTCATCAGTATGAGATGTAATTATCACTACCTAATGCATGATGTTTTAATGTCTATTTAATGAGAAAGAGATCGTGTGTAAAGGTAAGTGTTTATTTGCATATGCAAATTAATATTTCTGTCTGGTATTCTAAGCTTGGGGTGTCTGCTTTGAAATGTAGATTTTTGGCAGGGTTAGCCAATGTCTAGAGATAGCAATCCTCAAAAGATTTGGGAGTCTGCCCAAAGCTAACCTGTGGTTAGTAAAATCTACTCTGAGAGGGAAACTGGGCTTTGAGGGCTCAGTCTCTGTTCTAGGAAATGGTCTGAAGCAATAAGGGTGCTCCTTCTATCTGAATTTCAAATCCAGGTCAGGTCAGAGTGCCATGCATATCTATGCCAACTTTGCAACTAAAGCACATGTCTAAATGTATTCCTTCTACCCGTGCTCTACTCCCAGCATCCTTCCTCCCAATACAAGTGCTCATTATGCCTAAGACTAGAGTTAAATCTTATCTTTTAACCTCATTTAGCCTCTATTTTCTCATCTGTAAAATAGGCATGCTGATGCCTACCACCTCAGGCTCTTTTGAGCAGTTGATGAAATCCTGTTTGCAAAGTGCCTGCCCTAGAGTCCTTCCTGTCCCAGCATATAACCCACTTCAGTGTGACATCTCTCTGTTAACATGAGGACAAGTCCATTCCAGCTAGAAGACAGCGTCCAGGCACAGTGGGAAGGGTAGGGTTGGATCATTTCGTTTCCACCTTTCTCCATCATCCCCAAAGTGCCCTTAGCAGTTCAAGCCGCCTTGAATAGGGAATGAGCTAGAGAGATAGCAGTTGGGAGAATCCAATCACTGGAGCTTCTGGAAGCTTTGAGGTAAACAAGGAGAAGGAAGGAAGAGAAAGAGAGTAGCTACGGACAGCAAGCCACGGTACTCACATTGAAGGGGGTAGAAACAGCGCTGCAGGTACACATAGACCAACCAGCCCTGGGTCCAGAGAACACGTCCTGGCTTGGCCTGCCTTCGTGGAGCCTCCACTCCCAGCCAAGCACACCAAGGTGGACACATCGGTGGGCCCTTACCCAAAAGCTTGCCAACAAAGACTGATGACCACATGTTTGATAGGGAAAGTTGGGTGTTTAAATCTCCCTGTGAAAGGTGAACAGGAATAAGTTAAGTGCATGTAGCAGAGAAAGTAGGGAAGAAGAACTGGGATTCCAATTGGAGTTTTCATGTGGATGAATAGATGTATGTATGGATGGATGGATGGATGGATGGATGGATTGGAAGAACTGGAGACTTAACTCAGTAACTTCACACTTAACTACATCCTCAAGCATTTTTTAAAATACAGTTTTTTGAGACAAGGTCTTGCCATTTTGCCCAGACTGGGCTCAAACTTGGGATACTCCTGCCTCAGCATCCCAGAATGATAGGATTACTGGCATGTGCCCAACTCAAGATCAGCATCTCTTTTTATTTTAAAGATAAAAGAATAAAAACAATTAACAAACACACATACATTTAGAAAATAACACAAAAACAATACAAGCAATACAGAATTTCAGACAAGGTGAGAGGAAATTAACAATGGTTGTTGTATTACATACTGATATCTTCAAATTGGATACTGAGATAAACAAATATAGACATGTAAGACTGATCAAACATGTAAACATTAACTGTTCCTTTCAATAGAGCAATAAAAGTCAGTAATATAACTATGGTAGCTATCCTGTGCATACATATATACATATTTTTCCCCTTCTTTCTTTTCTCTTTTCCCTCATCCCAGTTGTTCTTTCCTTTTGAGCAGTTTCCTTTTGTTTCCAATGACTATTGTACCTCCTAGATTTTATTCACTCTTTCAAGTTCTTGTACTAGTGAGACAATATGGTGTTTACACATGTGAGTCTGACTTATTTCACTTAAGAATATGGTCTCTAGTTGTGTCCATTTACCTATAAAAGCCTCGAGATTATCTTTCTTTATAGCTGAGCAATATTCCATTATGTAAAAATACCACAACTTTTTTATCTTGATCTCTCATTTAGAAAAGAGAATGGTAATAATAATAAAGCAACCAGACTAGGATTTATGAAATACCTACTCAGTGACATCATACCCGGACAGCATCTCTACTCTCTACCACAAGGCACGTTGTGTCACCTGCGTACAGGAGAGGAAGCCTGTTTAGTAATGGAACCAGGATTTGCTGGCCAATGGCAAAATGCAAGCTCTTTCAGCATGCTGGCCTACCTGGGCTTGAACCAGGTAAATCTGGGTGGGTTCAGAGCAGTTTTATAACCAGGAATCTCATCTTCAAGTCTTGGATGTTCTCATGGGATTGCATGTGACACTAGGGGTAAGCTGAGGAGACAGACAGAAGCCACACAGGTATTCTATCCTTCCATGGTAAGGCATAGTAATTCTGAGAAAGTTTTCATTGTAGGATTCAGGCAATATTGGGGAGTTTGCTTTCCATTCCCCACAGGAAAGTTAATCAATTTTAGAACCAACTCCTTCTGAGCCAAGATGACAACTGGGAGAAAAGGGATTGGTTTTTTTAGCTGCTGGGTTTGCTGGGCAGCCCCCACCACCCCCTCCATGGGGGCTTATATTGACATTGAAATATCTCAACAATAAGCAGCTATTGATGGCCCCTGAGGTCAGTACCAAGATTCATTGACCCAGGCTTCAAATATGGAAGGCGGTGAGTCCAAGGTCACTATTTACCTGAAGGGATGAAAAATAAATCTTGATAAGAACCAAAAATAGAAATCAATATGCGTACTGTGCTGTGCATTGCATTACGTCTCTCCAGCAGGAGGCTATTTTAGGAAGTTTCAGGGCTCCTCTGCCTTTACAAGTGGAGCTCAAGAGTGGAGAGGAAGCAGGGATAGGAAATGATCCTTCTCCTGTTGCCCTGGCCAAGGAGGTCAGGCAATCTACACTGCCCGAGGGATCAGCCCAGTCCCCACAGAGACTCTCACTGCCTCTGGCCACACTGGGCTCATGGTTTGGAAAAAAGAGTGGAATATCCAACCATGTGAGCTGTGATGGGCTTGGCAAGGTGACCGCTTCCTAAAGGATACAAGGTGTGATCACAAAATACAAGGAACGGTTCCATTTTTAAAGAATGTATTATAGTAAAAGACATCACAATTAATCTCCCTCAAAATACTCCCCCTTGTTTACTCATTTTTTTTTTTCCATCAGGATCTTGCTATGTAGCCCTGGTTGGCCTTAAACTCAAGTGTTTCTCCTGCCTCAGTCTCCCAAGTGCTGGGATTACAGGCGTGCAGCCACCATATACATCCACCTCCCTTGTCACTTTCTGAAACAGCTCTGGAAGTCCTCTGTCATGGGTGTCCTTAGCTGTGCTACCATGGCTGCCTCAGTGTCCTGAATGGATTCAAAACACTTACCTTGTATAGTCATTTTGACTTTGAAGAAGAGTCAGAAGTCACAGGGTGCCAGATCCAGTGAATAAAGCACATGAGGATGCAGTGTGATGTTTTCATGAGCCTGCTTTTCTATTGGACGACACTCGGCGGGAGCATTCACTGTACCCTTTATCACTTACAAAGTCCTCATGAAAGAGGACTTCCAAAACTGCTTCAAAGTGTGGCAAGAATTACAGAATAAAGTGTGTTCAAACCAAGGGGGGTATCTTCAGTGTGATTAATGGGAATGTGTCTTTACTATAATAAATCTGAAAAATTGAAACTTTCACCATGTAATTTAATCACACCTTATATTTCAATCAGTGGTACCAGAAAAATGTGCATTCACCTGTCTGGGAAACTTCAGTGTCTACAGAAGAACTAAACTAGTGGGGAGGGAAAAACAAAGGTCTAAATCAATATGTAAGCCCAGCATAAAATAGGAAAGAGTCAGCTGTCTGGTGACCTCTGCATCCCTTTCATAATTTCAAACTCTTAACTTGCTGGGCTGTGACATTTCCTCTTCTTGTGGACTATTTTTATTAAAATTATGTGTTTAGGCCTAATTAACTTCTTTCCTAATTACAAAAGAAATCCATGCCCTTTGTAGAAAATGTCAAGTCTACTCATGATGATCATTTTACTATGGCTCCAGGCATCCTTGGTGTCTAAGAAGGGAAGAAGGCATCAGCTTTGAATTCAGACAGAGCTGAGTTCAAGTTTCAGTTCTGCAATTTAAAAGGCTTGCGGTCTCTGGCGAGCAAAGGGATGATTTTCTTTGCTGCTGTCTCCTGAAAATATAAACGTCTTTTGTGAAGTTGATACAAAGATTAAATAAGGATTTATGTAAAGGATCTGGCAACATACTAATAAAGTAGACAAATGTCTGACAAGTTTGATGGTGAAACACATACATACACATACAAATAAGCAACATTAGGAACAGAACTGGGAAAGTGACTGCTAAAGTAAAGATGGTTTTTAAAATTATGGGAGACATTTATATACAACTTTGTTCTAAGAAATTTGAAAATCACTATGAAATAGGTGGCTTCTTGAGAAAAAAGTAAATGACTTTTCAATACAGCTAAAACTGTAAATCTCAAATGTTCCCATCACAGAAAATGTCAAATATTTGAGGTGATGGATAGGTTAATTACCTGGATTGAATCATTCTTAATTGTATTAAGAAATCATAACATTACTCTGTACCTCATAAATATATAGTTATAATTTGCCAACATATAATTTTTTTTTAAAAATGATCAAAACTGATTAGAGAAATAGCAAATTAAAGTCTTTATGAGTCAGAAACCAGTCAGAACATCAAAACCTAGGCATCTCAAACTGAGAGAGCTTAATACAGGGAATTGGTTGCATTTTCAGAGCCAGGAAGCTAGCCAGGGCTGCCAAAGTTGAAAGCTGAAAGGACCACAGAAGGAGACACTTCCAACAGGGCCCAGCCTCCTAGGAGCTGGACCAATGTTGCTGTGATCCTTGACTGTAACATCAACTTGAAAAGATTAAGAAATGCCGGGTGGATTAGTGGCGCACAGTTCTGGGTGTGTCTGTGGGTGACTGATATGTAGGCCACAAACTGAGAAAGGAAGACCCACTCCATATGTGTGTGGCACCAAGCAATAGGCTGGTAGCCTGGATGGAATAAAATTGGAAAGGAGGAATTCTTCCCTTTTGCTCCTTCAGAGGATCTCTGGTCTTCATCACTGCCTTTGAAGAATCATCTCCAGTTCCCTGGGGCTTCCAGTGCAGGCTGACACTTCAGCTTTCCATAGATGACCTTTCGAATTTCCTACACAGACTCACACTGGACTCTGCATTGAGCACCAAGCCTTCAGCTTTCAACTGGTTTGATCTGGCTCTCTAGCACACAGACAGCCATCTTGCATTCTTCCACCACTGACTCTGCAACTGGCCACTGTAAGTCTTCCTGGTAAATTCTTATTATATTATATGTTTATATTATTTATATTACATTATAAACTATATCATCTGTTTCTCTAGTGGACCTTAACTGATACAAAGAGAAGAGGTGAAAATGGTGACGGGAGTCACGAAGAAGATGGAGCCGCCATCGCAGATGCTTCCCAAAGAAGGGAACAAGGAGGGGCCGCTGCTTTTCCCCACTGCCCTTCTTCCATTTCTCAATGACTTCCTCCCTCCCATTGGCTGACTCACTTGAAAGCTAGAAGGCCAGCCAGCCTAAACACACATGCCCCTGGCATCTAGAATAAAGCAGAGGAGGGATAGTGAATGAGTCTGATGTCTAACAGGACCACAGGTCAGGGTCCATCTTGGTCACTTGTGTTGTAATTGAAACAATGCCTCAACACTCAGAGCTTATCGCAGAAGAGGCTTACTCTGGTCCACATTTTCAGTCCATGGTCAGTTGGCTCCAAGGCAGCGACAACATCAGGAGGGGCCTGGACAGAGGAAAACCACTCACATCATGACATCCAGGAAGCAGAGAGAGAAGAGAGGTGCCAGGGAGAGAGATACGCCCTTCCAGGTCATGCCCCAGGGACAGCCTCCAACCAGGCCCCACCCCCTCGTAGGCACACCCAGCATATTCAGCGTAGACTCTCCTTGTCCAGTCACCCTCCAGAAGTCCTGCCTCAGTGCACATGAGAGTTTTGAGTGTTGTTATTGATCCAAATCATAACTTTTAAGATATTAAGGAGGTCACAGAAAATTCCACAAAACCTCCAAAATTCAGTTGATTCTGCTGCTGCATGAACTGTTCAGAAGCACAGAAGGAAATAACAATGCTCCAAAGTAACTAAGTGAACTGACAGGACCTGATACACAGCCCAGAGGGAAACAAAACCCAGAAAACACCTACAAGTCAACTTTGTTATTAAAAATTGGAGGCAAAATATATGATGAAATATCAAATTTATCATTGCATTAAAGAATAACATACTCAAGTTTAATTTGGTGTAGGAATTAAAGGATGGTTCAATATTGGGAAATATATTAGTGTAATCATTTACATGAGAAAATTAAAATTAAAAGCATTCTGTTCATTTCAGTAGATACTGAAGAGATGTGATAGACTCCAACAGCTTTTCTCATTGGCACTCTAGAGCCTTAGCAGTGATGACAGAGTTCCATTTTGTAGAATTTGAGGGTGCAGTGGGGAGCGATTGGTCCCCTCTCTTCTCAGGAGGAGAAATGAATCAACCCTGCCACCAGCCTCATCAAGTGCTCAGAGGGTCACTGGTCAGAAAGGTGCTATGGTCTGCAGGACAACGTCCCCTTCAAAGTTCATTCAAACTTAAGCTCTGGTGTTGTAGAGTTAAGAGGTGTAGCAGCCTTTGGTGGACAATTAAGCTATGAAGGCTCAGCCCCCATGAGTGGGAATACACCGTTTTACAAGAGCTAGAGGTTAGGGGTTGTGTTGTCTGGCCCTTCTGCCTTCCTCCATGTGAGAGCACGGCAACACGGCACTATCTTGGAAACGCAGAGGGCATCTATCAGATACCAATGCCAGCACTTTGCTCTTGGATTTCTCAGGCTTCAGAAGTGTAACAGATGGATTTGCCTTTACTGAGTCTTGGGCATTTTGTTATAGCAGCACAATTAGATGAAGAAAGTTTGAACTCTATTCATTAATTCTACTGGTTTATTGAGCACATCTCTTCTATTTCCACTGAGTCTCTAACTGACATGGCACCATCTCCATAATAAAAGATTGATGGGATAAAAGAAAAGTTTTTCAGCCTGGTAAATTTTCCCTCCCACAGTGATGGTGAACCTATGGCATGCATGCCACAATCAGTTGTTTTCACAGAAGGCTCTAAAAGGCTCAACGTCTCTGCACAATAGCAAGCCGACCACAAATAGCAACCTGAAGATTCCCATAGTGCAGTCATTCCCGCAAAAATGTTTCAATAAAAGTTTAAATGCTATCATTTCTACCATTTAACATTATAATGGAGATATAGGATAATGCAATAAAGAAATAGAACAAAATGAGTTATAAATATTGGTAAAGGAGAGATCAAACCCTCACTCTTTGCATACAATATGATTATCAACCAGGAGAATCTACTGAAGCTATTAGAACAAATGGAATTAAGTTGAGTTGAAAGTCAACATACAAAAATCCAATATCTTTTCTGTTCATCAGCAATAACCAATTCACAAATGTAATAGAAAAATGGATGCCATTCACAATTGCAGCAGAAACTATAAACACTCAGACAAACCAAAGAAAGTGTATATATAAAGAAAACCACAAAACTTCACAGAAAGGCACAAAAAAGTGGGGGACCTGGGTAACATCCCTCGATAGGAAGACTCTACCTTGAAATTACATAGATTCTCTTTAATATTAATATGTAAGCACAATGTGCTCACTATTAAAATCCAAAGAAAAGATTTTTAACTCAACTTATTTTTAAAAGCCATGTGGAAAAAAGCAATACCCAAAATGGTTGAAAATGCTTTTAAATAGAAGCACAATGAACAGTGTCTTCCTGTATTAGGTAGAGAAATATATTATGCAGGCATTTGTAACGATAACTTAGGAATGATGTAAGAGTGAATCAAGACATCAAACAAGCAGAATAGAGGCCAGAGAAAATACTTACTAAATTTTGTTTTCTTAAGACAGGGTCTCACTCTGTAGTTCAAGTTGGCTTTGAGCTCACCATGTAACCCAGGCTGGCTTTGAATTTGTGGCAATCCTCCTGTCTCAGCCTCTCCAACCCTGGGATTATAAGGGTATGCCACCATGCTCAGCTCCAAGCAGATACTTGTATACACAGTGACTTAGTTTAAGGTTTAGGTGACATTTCAGCAGATAAATGATTGTCTAGTCAATAAGTCATGTACATTCCTCTTAAGGAAATTAAGCCATGTATCACATCACACTCAAAAATAAACTAAAAATAAATCAAGGCTCTAGCATAAACAAAATCCAACCTTTGAAAAAAGCAGTGTGCTAGGACCACTTTTTTAAAATAAAAACATTCTTATGAGTGAGAGAGTTACAGATGTGTTGCTCTGTTTTCCCACAGGGATCTAATGAAATAAATTATAGTATATCAATAGCGTGCAATAAATACTGTACAGCTAACTTAAAAAGATTTTATTACCAAATGTTTGTAGTACACAGTGTTCACATTCCTTGTGGGGAGTGGGTACGTGGACACAGCGCATCTTAATTCTTTTCCATCCTCTCCCTCTCTGCCCCCTCCCCAGCCCTCCACCTTGTGGTCCACTTGCCATGTGAGAGCGGTTCATCTCCCTACTTTCCTATCTCTTATTTTGCTCTTTATTTACATTTTGAGTTTCCCATGTGAGAGAACCCATACTCTAACAGCCATTTTTTTAAACGTAGACTTACACATGTAGTCACAGGAGGGTTTCTGAGACACACTGTTAAATGTAACAAGTCACAGAAAAATACGTACAGGACGTTCCCATTTACTTTTAAGTGGGTAAGTGTGTGCATATGTTCATGTGCATGCACAGCAAAGTGACACCTTTCCTATGCCATCACGCAGCTGTGAGTTCTTTCCAGAGAACCTGGAAAGGGCCCGTGGATGAAAGCGAGTGATGGGAGAGATTCGTTTCTTCTCCCGTATATTTTCCTGCTAGTTAGACCTTGAGAAATAGAATGGAAAAGAGAAAGAATATTGTATTTCATTCTCCCCAGAGAGGACCCCCAAATAGAAGGAATTCACACAGAATGAAGAGCCCAGAATAAGGAAGTGGAAGGCTAAAATGTGATTTTCTCTAAGGTCTCCCACAAGCATGATCCCACTGGGCTGCACGGAGCAGGAACGCCCCCCCCCCAGAGCTCCCTGTCTTGAGGCGAGATCCCAAGACTTTGTATCCCAACATCAGTATCACTGGTTGCAGGCTTTTCTCAGTGTGGGAAGGGTATGTAACCTCCTTTCTGAATCTCTGGCTGATTCCTGATTTCCACAATCAACTTGCTGGACCAGGGTCCAGCTGTGAGCTGTAGCAGTCAACACTGTTAAAAACTAGGGAACAGGTGCACCATCCTGAAGTCGGAATTCAAGATAAGACACCAATGGCATCTACAACAGTCTACACTCTGGCAGGCTGAGCCAGGATGCCAGTCTCCTCCTGCCCACATTGAGTTCACTCTGTCTGGGTCAGCTTCTCCAGAATTTCTGTTTGGTCAAAAGTTCTTGGGAAATGTATTAATAGTAAACAAGTTGAAAAAGAAGAAAAAAGGAGGATTAGCCAGGTGCTGTGGCACACACTTATAATCCCAGCACTCTGGGAGGCTGAGGCAGGAGGATTGCAAGTTCAAGCCTAGCCTTGGCAACTTAGCAAGATCTTGTCTCAAAATAAAAAGTTAAAAGGGCTGGATATGTAGCTCAAGGCAAAAGCCCTGGGTTCAATCCCTAGTACTGAAAACACAACAAAGAAAGGAGGATCCTTGTGATAACTGCTTCCCTTGCTGTTGTAGTTAATTCTGACACCATAACTAATACTCACCATCTCCCTTCTCTAGTACCCACTGCAGGTCACCCACCACTGCTGTTCTAAGTGGCTTGCCTACAGGAGGTTGGCCCTGAGTCCATAGCTGTCTTGCATATCAGGCCATAGATCCTGTACCTGTCTATTTTCAATTAGAAGTACACATGAGAATTCAAGAGATGCCCCACTTGGTCATTTAAGTGTCTAATATATGCTTCCTTGCTTCCATTATGTATGTAGCTGCAGCTCTGCCTACTGGCTTTGTTTACTGGCCTCCTAGAGTGATGATCTCAAAGTGACTAGAAGCAGCAGCCAGGACTTTAAATGAAGAGAAACCTCACTGTGCCTCTGGGTGGAACTGTTCTGGGAGCTGCACCTCTAGACTCACAGAGCTAAAGCCGCAGACACAGGAATTATAAGTTACCTATGTGAGTCACCAGGAGTGCTAATGGTCAGAGCAGCTCATAATTCCAACCTGGTTTCTGAGCCCAGGTATTTTATCTACTGGAGACACACCTCTGTGCGATGAGCATTGACCCACGGACACTGCATACGATGTCCTCAAGTACAGCAGTACCGGCTGTGGCTTGCAGGATGAGTGCCCCCAAAAGGGCTGTGTGTTAAAATGTGGTCTCTAGGAAGCTGCTATTGGGGGGGGGGGGATTTTTAGGAAATGGTGCCTGATGGGAGCTCCTTAGGTCATTGGGGATGTGCGTTGGGCAAGTCTTTCTTGTGGGAGCCCACAGTGATTCTCAGAAAAAAGAATGGTTACAAAAGCCTGAGTTTGGCTCCACCCTATCTCTCTCCGGTCTGGTTCGCCACGTGACTGCTTGCTTACCTACACACCCTCTCACCGTGATGTAGTGGAGGCCAAACCAGCGCGGCTGCCCCTTTCTGGACTTTGAACCTGTAAAATTGAGCTAAATGAAGCTTTTCTCTTTAAAAGTCTACTACCTGTACACTCAGCCACCTTATATTTGAGAAAGGGGCCAAATATCTTCATGGGAAGAAAGCCTCTTTCATACATGGTGCTAGAAAAACTGGTTTTCCACATGCTGAAGACTAAAACTAGACCCATGTCTATCACCATACACTAAACAAAAGTCAAAATGGATGGAAGATCTCAATATTAAAACAGAAACACTAAATCTACTGGAAGAGAACATAGGTAAAAATCTTGAAGACAAAGGCATAGGCAGAGAGTTCATGAAGGAAAACCAAACTCCAGAGTTCAAAGAATCAACAACTGGAATCTCATCTTACTGAAAAGTTTTTGCACATCAAAAGAAATCACCAACAGAGAAAAAGAAAGCCCACAAATTGGGAAAAAATTTTAGCCAACTGCCCCTCAGACAAAGGACTTCTATCTAGAACATATAAAGAATTTTTTAAAAATCATGCCCTCAAAATTCAAAGACCCAATCCAAAAATGGGCATCTGAGATGAATACATGTCTCAGATGAAGAAATACAAATGGCAAATAAATACATGAAAAAATGTTCAACATTATTAGTCATTCAAGAAATGCAAATTAAAACAACACTGAGATTCCATCTCACCCCAGAAAGAATGGCTATCATCAAGAAATCAAACAATAATAAATGCTGGAAAGGCTGTGGGGAATGAAGAATGCTTCTGCACTGCTGGTGGGAGTGTAGAATTGGTGAAACCACTCTGGAAATCGGTTTGGAGATTCCTCACAAAACTAGCATTAGAAGTCCCACTTAACTCAGCTATTCCCCTTCTGGGTATCTTCCCAGGAGAATTAAAAACATCATACTACAGCAATATATGTACACACATGTTTATAGCAGCACAAATTGTCATAGCTAAACCTTAGAAACAATCCAAGAGCCCATCCACTGAGGAATAGATAAAAAGATGTGGTATTTTTATACAATGGAGCATTACTCAGCTATAAAAAAAGATAAACTCAAGGCTTTTAAAGGTAAATGGATGCAACTAGAAACCACAGTCATAAGTGAAATAAATTGAACCCACATGTGTAAAGATCATATTTTCTCTCTAGTGTAAGAACCTGAAAGAGTAAATAAAACCAAAAACATACAATAGATAATTTGAAAGGGAAAGAAATTGCTTAAAGGAAGGAGCAACTGGGATGAGGGAAAGGAGAAAAAGAAAGAAAGGATGAAGAGTATATATATATATATATATATATATATATATATATATATATATGGATAGCTGGGACAACTGTACTGCTGATTTATGATGGTTTATTGAAAGGAACAATTAATGCTTAAATTTTTTTATATTCTGACCAATTTTGCATGTTTGTATCTGGTAATCTGAGCAACTGATTTGAAGACAACAATATGCAATAGAACAACCACTGGTGAATTCCTATCATCTTGTCTGGTGAAACTCTATATCGTCTCTAATGTTTTTATCTTAATAATAAATTGTTTTACTCTCTTTAATGGTTTGAACAACCTTCCATTCTTATATCTGGTAATCTGAGCAGCTTCCTTGAAGATAACAGTATGTAATATAACAACCACTGTTAATTCCTGTCATTTTGTTTTGAAACCCTTTATCATTTTTAATGTTCTTGCTTTGTTTTGTTTATGTCTCTGACACTGACATTTTGCTAGTTCTTTTTTTTTTTTTTTACTATTCTTTTTAAAATAATTTTTAAAAAAAAGTCCACTGCCTCCAGTGTTTCGCAGTAACACAAAACCGACTACTACACATTCAGCTGCATGGGAAGCTGTCTCCAATCTGGTACTTGAGCTGCGCTTGCAGGAGAGCTCTGCCCTGCTGTCTTAGGCCAGCAGCTCCTGGGTGGTGCTGGCATGGTGTTAGGAGATTCAAAGTGCCACAATTTTACTTTACTTTGGAGGAAATTTCCTGGCACGTCCCAAAGTACTGAGCCCCTCCACCAAACTTCACTGATATAACAGACTCCTGAATTGCTGTTGGGTTATTTCGTGCCCTCTAGTGAACATACGATCTTTCAGGTATCTAGAACACTTGCTCTTCTTGATGATGAAGTCCAATTTACATGATGCCACTCCTATAGTACATCAATTTTATGGAACACCCAGTATCCGGCTCCTTTGAGAGTAGAGAGCAGAATTAACATAGCCCAGGAACAAGACTGTTTCACTGCTGCCTGTCCCATGAGTGCAGACTGCTTCAGATCGTCCATCATGAGGGACATTGCAGAGAATGCATTTGCCAGAGCTGTAGCAGAATGACAACCACAGGCTGTGCGGGTTTTTTGTGTTTTCTCTTGTTTTGCAGTAATAAAGTTTAAGACCATGGATGGCCTCATGAATGCTGTAATGTTTCACTGCTCAGATACACCTCCAGCACGTGTTTTACTAAGGATATAACATAAAGCCAGTAGCCACAACTGATGCTGACACTGGATTAAGTTTGTGGAAGTTCACAGACCGCTGCCATGATTCATCTGGTTTTGTAGGGATTTGACAATAAGAAGGATGAGGACCATCACCCTTGCACCCTGCAAGTCTTTGAGACACTTGTCACTGACATTCCTCCCAGTGTGCAATAGAGTTTGGTATTTACTATCTTGGTCAGGTGAGGGGAATGATGGTTGTCAGTTTCAAGATGTCCAGTTGGCCTTTTCTACCTCAACAGCACTTCCCATAAAGAAGCAATTATTAGCCAAGCACACCTGTAATCCCAGCACTTGGAAGGCTGAGGCAGGAAGATTGCCAGTTCAAGGCCAATCTTGACTATGTGGCAACACCCCCTTCTCAAAAAAATAAAAGAAAAGAAAGAAAGAAAGAAAGAAAAAGAAACAGCGCTTAGTTCATAGGCCAAGGAAGTTTCTAAGTATGGTAATTCTTTTGTTTTTTAATCTTTTTGAGACAGGGTATCATATACAGTCCAGGCTGGCCTCCAACTCACTTTGTAACACAGGTTGGCCTTGAACTTGCAGGCATGCTCTGGCCTCAGCCTCCCAAGTGCTAGGATTTTAGGTGTGTGCCAACATGCCCAGCTAGTATAGTAATTCTGATAATAAATTGGTGAACTGTGTAAACTGTGACCACAAGTTGGAACTGTGACTCAATGAAGTCACTGTGAGATGACCCTGGACTTAAATTGTTTGCTGCCTAACTTCATCTTCCTGTAGTCTAACAAGGAAGTCCTAGTAGGACTTGATGCTCCCGGATATCATTGCCGATTTGGACCCTGCCCAATTTTTGAGATAACTGGATATTCCCTTTCCTAATGTACAGTTACATGAGTTAGTAGCCTAACTTCTAACAAAGGGGACCAGACTACTTCTGAAGAACCTGAGGGCTCAGGAAAATCTCCAAGGTTCCTGATCCCAGCCACACAGATATCACGTTCCCACATCCCAGGTCCTCCCTTTTCCCCACTAGGACCCTGACTTTGGTAGGAAACCTGTCAAGGTTGAAACTTGAAGTTCTACCTCTCTTAAACTTAGATATAGTACTGAACCTGCTTTCCAGCATGATTGTCTTTCAGCTCCAGGAGATGAGGACCTCCCTGCCAGAAAGCCCCTCTGTCTTTCATTCTCTGCTCTGAATTGGTGATTAATCCACTCAGACCTGCCATTTTCCAATGACACTCCAAGGGTCTCAGAGATAGCTTCTTGATTCCACAGTCCTTATAATTACTGTCTCTGCTATACTGCTCACATGCCAAAAATATTGCAAAAGCCAATACATCCCCTTCCAGCTGAAAGCTGTCAGAAAAATTACATTAATGCCACATGCCCAAGAGTATTAGTTCCTACCCTATAATCCATGTACTCAGTGCAGGCAGGTCATCCAACTCCACAATCACTCCTTCCAGTCTGCTTCTCCTGCTACCAGCTGTCTTAAGTCAGGTCCCCTAGAACAGTGTTTCTCAAAGTGTGGTCCCCGGACCATTGGCATCTCCTTCACCTGAGAACTTGCTAGAGATGCAGAGTCTTGGGCTACTCCCTAGACCAAGTGAAACAGAAGTTCTGGATGAGGTCTGATTGTGTGTGTACTCTGAGTGATTCTATGCATGCTAAACATTGAGAGCCACTGCCCTAAAAGTGGAGCCTGGAGATAGGAATTCTTATGAAAATTATTTATTTCTTGTTTGTTTGTTTGGCAGTACTGGGGACTGAACCTAGGGCTTGCACCTACTAGGCATGTGCTCTACCACTAAGCTATATCCCCAGACCATGCAAGTGATTTCTTGAAGATATTCTCAGCAGGAAGTCAGGCAAGCAGAGTAAGGGAGGCAAAGAAGCTAGAGAAAGATGTGGACACTGCTGAAGGTCTGCCTCAGCCCCAGGGAGTTCTGGAACATTAATGGTGTCAGGGAGTTGTCTCCACTGGAGGCCATAAGGCCATTTTGGTGCTCCTGTACCCATCAGCCACTGGCTAAGCCATACCCTGCCAGGAGGGCGGAGGAAAGTCACTAGGCATTTCCAGTGAGGCTGCTCCAGGTGACCACAGGCAATTCTCTAAGGAAGGGCAGTTGTGACCTGTTAGAAGTTAGCACGGCAGCCCATGGGGGAGGGGTCAAGTCCTGGAAAAGGAGATCTGAATGGGGCACCAGCAGCACATACCACAAAGATCCAGGAGCCTAAGATTTCTCTTCATAGTGCTAAAACACACAGAGGCAGCAGAGTAATAGAAAATGCAATGGAAAAAATTAGAGAACTGGCACTTAGAGCCCCAGCAGCAAATGACAGGCGTGTGGTCCTATATTTGGCTTAGGTTCTCTCATTTATAATATGGGGCTAATACCACTCTCCAGTGGTCATGAATGTCAAAGTGGATAATATATATAAAAATGCATTGTAAACTTTAAGTCATAAAGGAATATTATATAGTTCATGTTTTCTGTCGAGTAGAGAAGGAATTATAATTTAACTTTGGTGATAGGATTTATTCTAGAGGTAGAACTGCTGGGGCATAGAGCTGAGCATTTTTATCTTAAGTAGATATTGCCAAATCACTTCTAAGATGATTGCATCAATGTTCACTCCCACTAGCAGCGGCATATGAGGGTTCCATTGCCCATGACCTGGCCAGTTCTCTCTCATTTACTCTGACCAGTCTAATGAACGTGAAGGAGCTGTGTGTAAGGGAACACACATTCCAGTACATTCTTTCCTGTCTTCTCTGGCCAGAGATGAAATTGAAGATAAGTCAGATGTACCTCATTAAGGGAATGAATGAATAAATTGTAATGTATTCAAACAGTGGATTGCTATGTAACAGTTACAAAGGCTGAGCTCATTTAAAATACCTATGCATACATATACATGACAGCACTGAGTGGAAAATATAAGCTCTACACACTGTGTAGCACATTATGCCTTTATTTTTAAAAACATGTAAAACAGACATTCATTTATAGATTTGCACATTTGTAACCAAAATATGAAAAATATGCACTGAGTAAATACCAGACTCAGGATAGTAGTTCGTTACGGGGCAGGAAGAGTATAGCCTTGGAAAGGGAAATGCAAAAGGCCTTAACCTTATCTCTAACTTTTATTCTTTAATAAAAGAGAGAGCAATCACTGAAAATTTACAGAAACATGCTTAACATTTGCCCATCTGGCATAGCAGACGCACATCTTCTCACATTCCTGATACTTTACTTTTCAGACACATAATTATTGTGCTAATTGCTCAGGGCAGATTTCTTTAGCTGAGGACTGAGGGTGTGGTGGCTACCTCTCGACATGTTTCAACACTGTCCTGGGCCCTGGTGTGCACACCAGGGAAAAAAGTAGCCATGAACTCCACCCTCATGGAATGCACGGCCCCAAAAGGCAGACACGTCAAGACTGTGGTGAGCACTAAGGTGGAAAATGCCCAGGTGCCGTCATGAAGCACATTAAGGCGGGTATGTTTCAATCTGGAAATCAGGAGATGGAATTTCAGTGAGACCTGGGGGTTAGCAGGAGGTTACCAATGGGGACTGAGGATAGTAGAACTGATTCCTGAATTGGGAATGATATGAGAGAAGCGCCCAGGCAGAAGCACACGTCTTCGGGGGACTGCAAGGAACCTAAGGGACAGCTGCACAGCGAGCCTCCGGAAGCAGGATATGAACAGCAAGAGATGAGACTGGGAACACTCACAGGGCAGGATCAGGCAGCGACCGAGAGGCTTTGTAAGGGTGTTTGTGTGGTTTTTTTAAAACTTATGAGTAATAAGGTATCTTTACAACTTTTTTAATCTATGAGTAATGAAAACTGCTCACAATCTGTGCTTTAACTTTTACACTATAGACATTTTTAAGTATGTCCAAAATCAGAACAAGACAATGAAACCCTGTATGCCTTGCTTCAGCATGGCCAGCCTCTCCTTTCCCTGGCCACCTGTTTTTATTTTGAAGAAAATCCAATATACCACATCATTTCACATATCAATATTACTGTATGTACCTCTACAACAGAAGGACTCTAAGGCAGAAGAAAAAATGACCAAAATATGACATTATATCTACAGAATAATTATTTCAGATTGCATCAAATATTGAAAAGTTTTAAGCAGGGCAATCCCATAATGCAATTTACTTTGACAATATGGTCCTGGCTGCTCTGTGCAAAATGGACTGGAGAAATGGAGGCAGAGTATGGAGTCTGTGAAAGAGGACCAAGCAGGACTTAGAGGCTGGACCAGGCCATGGCCGAGGAGAAGGGGGAAGTACAGGTGCTGAGTCTGTTTTGGACACAGAAGCAAGACCTGGTCATGAGTAGAAAGAGGATGAAATAGGGGAGACACCAAGGATGGCCCTTAGGCTCTGGCCCAGAGCTTTATGGGGAGTGAAAGCGCTGTCTTCCGCGACAGAGAACTCTGGGTAGGCAGGATGGAGCGTGGGAAAGAAAAGGGCACAGAAAGCATCTAGCTTTCTGTATCTCCCCCAGCTCCTGTGGAGCTTAGGTTTCTGTATCTCCTAAGCTGCTCAGAGCGTCCTAAAGAGCTTCCTGCCTCGTCTCTGGCCTCCACCACCCTTCTTCCTCTTCTCCTTCCTGGCTACAACTGCATGTTTCCAGCATGTCCTGAGAGGAGGAGGCACAAGTTACAGGTCTGGCAAACAAAGCAGGCACTCAGCTTTCCAGAAAGGCCGCAAAGCCATCTGCAGGTAGTGAGGGAGTCAGTCTTCTGTGAGGAGCGAGTTTTCCCCTTTCATGCCCACGAGATTCTCCCATCATCTTGGAAATGTTTTCACACGATGAGAGTGGAAGGAAAAGTGCTGACCTTTCCAGGCATGAAGGCAACTGCCGTGATGCAATACCGCCAATCTGGGATCAATACGAGAGAGAACACAGAAGAGGTAACAACTATACCCAAGGCACTGCAAACCCACAGGGAGCCTCTGGGTGAATCAGAATGTTTCCTCTAGGCACATGTATCTCCCAGGCACACAGCCTTGACAGTGGCCAGAATCTTTGCACAAATGAAAAAGGTGTTGTTTTCCAGAGTATTTCAGCCCCTTGTAAAGCTGTCCTTGGGTAACAGAAATGACCAAAGCAATCATTTGAAGAAGCCTGAGGACTTTGTCCTTGCCCCTGGTAGTTTTTAATCTGGCTGGTGAGATGAGAAGCACAGTGCAACATTGGATGATTATACACCTGGGTTTGTCTCTGTGTGTGTGCTCCAGGAGGAGAGACCGTGGCAAGAGCTGAATGGATTTTGAAATGCAATAGTCAGGGAAGGTTTCTTAAATGCACATTTGAGCAGTGCCTCTAGGGCATGTCCCGAATGAGGCCACTTCTTCTCTGGGAGGATAAAGCCATATCAAAGTAGCCTGAAAGTCAAGGAAAGGGGACATTTTAGAAGGTCACAGCACCCAACCATAGCCAATGCTGCTGAGAAGCCCTGAGCATGAAGGCTGAGAGAAGAACTTTCTAGGAGTTTTCAGAGCAATGAATCACCAAGTCAGAGTTCCAGGGGTCCAGAAAAGAGGCTATGTAAAGAAACACAGGCACAGCCCGTTTTGCATGAACTCAAAAAAATTTGGCAGGAAAAGTCAGTTGAGAAGTGAGATGAGGGCTGAAGAGCCAAAAGGGTCAGGTGAAGCCTTTTCAAGTTGGGAAGTATCTGCTTCTATTTAAAGGTGTTATGGAAAGAAAGGTGTTAGTGAAAAGAAAACGGCTGAATGGCCCAGAGAGGATTAAGCAAGAGTGGGGAAGGACCCTTTGGGAACAAGAAACTGTCTTATCTGAGAGAAGAGTAGCGTCGGGTTTCTAAGCCTGGAAGGATGTAAGGATGGCTGCAGGGCACAGGTGACAAGGAATGGGCCCTCCAGTGGTGAGCCTTACAGGTTTCAAGCACAGGCAAGGTGAGAATGGACTAAACTGCTTTTCTCAAAATGGAATGTACATATATATCACCCAGTGCTCTTGTTAAAATATAAATCTTGATTCAGTGGATCTGGGGTGAGACCCGAGAGCTGCATTTCTAATATCATGAGCGCAGCATACAGCTACCAAAAGCCCAAGGTAGTGGGAACAGAGAACAAGAAAGAGAGGAAATTATCAAAAACCCAATGGAAGGAAGCATAAGAGAACGAAGGTTCAGATCCCAAAGTAAAAGAACTCACTAAGCAGGACAAAGGCCAACACAAAGACACATCTGGTGAAATTTCAGAACAAGAAGATGAGACATTCTCTTGAGAGATAGCAAACAGGTTGTCTGCAGAGCTATAATACTAAAACTGAGCCAGGTATAATGACACAGGCCTATAATCCCAGCACTATGAGAGGCTGATGCAGAAGGATGGCAAGTTTGAGCTCAGCCTGGACAACACAGCAAGTTAGTGTGATTCTCTTTCAGAATAAAACATTTAAAAAGACTAGGGATGTAGTTTACTGAGAAGGCCCTGGGTTCAGTCTCTAGTACTATAACTAAAACAAGTAAATAAAACTGGTCTCAGAAATGCAGTTCTGTCAGAAATGCAGAGCCTCCAGAATCTTCAGTGTTTTTGAACTGGGGTTTTCTATACCTAACCAAACTATCACACTGATGGGTGCTAACTCTAACATAAAGCAGGACTTTTCCGATGACAGTCTTAGGGATTGTCAGGGCTGCTTCTCAGATCACCCTTCAATGAGTCTCCCTACATAATGGCAGTCTGAAACTTGAGAGAAGCATGGCGATAAATGTCCCATGAATATGTATGTCTGATTTTCTGACCTTACCTAGAAGTTAGGATGTGAATGATACATAGAAAAAATGAGGTACTAGAAGAGTAGATCACTCCATCACAAGAGGAAGAGCCAAGGGCAGAGACTTGGAACCAAGAGAAGGGGAGACAGGATCCTCATTACTAAAGAGCCTGCCCCTCCTGCATGGAGAAGAAGAAGTAGGCATGATTCTGTTCTTTGGTAGAATCTTCGGGAAAATTCAGTTTGGTTGTCAGGGAGGTGAAAATAAGTGGCAAGGAATGAGATTCGGCAGAAGGTAGAAAAAACAGACTAGAGAGAGACTGACTGGTATGGGCATGGGTGAGTGCTTGTGAGGGTTTGGTATAAGAGAGTAAGGAGAGAGCAGCCTTGGATGACATGGGTAAGGACACTGTGTGAGGGAAACAGGGTTTTCTAGGAACCCTGCAACTTACCAAGTTCATAGGAATCATGGAGATTTTTGTCCTACTTAGGATAGATGGTAGAAACAAAAAAGAAAAGAAGAAAGCCATCGCCAGTGTTCTCCAGTAAGTGTGCTCGTTGTGTTCAGCAGACCACTAGCAGGCAGGGCTGACCTAGCCATGGAAAGACCCAAGAGAGGGACACCTAAGACAGAGACTCTTTTGTACAGGAGTCTGAGGCCAGAGGAGAGAGAGAAACTTGAAGAGACACGGAGCCTAGAGGGCAAATCTTTTAGAGATGAGTGCCCAAATTGCAACCCGAAACCCATTTATTCGTCACAAAGTCCCAATACTGCAATTAAGCCTGAATACCAAGATTTTCGATTAGAAAAAACAATTCATACATTAACAGCTTTTGTCTTAAAAGAAAAACAACATGTGTACTATAGGTTCACCACCACTGGCTTAGAGCAACCAAGACAAAGAAGAGGGGAGAGGTGGCGTGAGTCCAAGCAAAGAATGGACCAAACCCAGAGAGGTCTGTTTAGGGTCACAGAGTGGACCTGGAGTCTACAGGGTCTGAGGAAGTTTGTTCAAACAAACCAGGGCGGTGTTTCTGTGCCCAAGAGAATTGTTCCCAGAGCCACTTTTTAGATTACATAGACTCCTACTAGGTATGGTTGTTAACCAGGTAACAGTCAGGTGCAAGGAAATCAACACAACCTGACAGCACTGAAATGCTATCCTCCAACAGCTTCAGGCAAGTGTGGAAGGACCAACTGATGCTTCTACCAAAGGCCTGTAGAATAACTAGTATTTTCAGTAAAGAGCTACACAGTTAATCTTTAACATTTGCAGGTCATAAGGTCTCTGTAATAACTACTCAACTCTGCTATCACAGTGTGAAGTAACCACAGCCAATATACAAATGAATTGGCTTGGTTGTATTTTGATAAAACTTTATTCATTAAAAATATCCTATCCCAAACAGTGATGGATGTGCATCCTAGAATGTAAAAGGAATCCTATTGTATATGCCTTGAATTTTATGAATTCTGTAAAGTTTTATAAAGCATCCTCTCCAGAACCCAGTGAGTGGGCCTACCTCCTTCAGAGCATCACTCAGAATGTGTATATGGTGCTCAACTGATAAGAGGATGCCTCTTGTCTAAAGCTCATACTTCCATGCAACTGACCGAGCTCACAAAACCTGGTTCTTAGAAATTAAATTAATGCATTTGGTTATATATATTACAGATACTAGTAAAGCACTGGGTTAACTTTTAGGGATTAGTGAGTGTTTGCTGTAAATCCACGTATTGGAAAACACACATCTGAGCTGTAAATAGCTCCATTTGCAAGGTCAGTGTAGGCAAAGACACAGTAGTGAAATCGAAAGGCTGCTCACACTTGACATCTGCATTCACCTATGGTTTTTATTGCATTGAACAAGTATCAAGGACAGAGGAGGACAAGCAAAATGTCCCTGCCTTCAGGGTGCTTGCAGTCCAATGAAAGGAAGCAAGTAATAAATAAACTAAGACTAAAACGTAGCCAGGCATGGTGGTGCATACCTCACAGGAAGCCAGGGCAGGAAGATTGCAAGTTCAAGGCCAGCCTGTGCAACTTGGCAAGCCCTGTCTCAAAATAAAAAATAAAAGGGCTGGTGATGTAGCTCAGTCCAAAAGCCTTGGGTTCAATCTAAAATACCACACAAAAAAGGAGTAAAATCAATAGTGCAGTGTATCACATAGTAGTAAAAGTGCTAAAAGAGTAGGAAAGGGAATAGGAAGCATGTGCGCATGTGCGTGCGCATGTATGAGGCATATGTATATGCACTTTCACGTACGTGTGCTGGGAAGTCACAGGAGACACACAGCGGTACGTGCTGGTAGAGGGCTCAGACAGCATCTATGATTGCTCAGCACCTCTGCTGTACAAGTGCTGAGTGCTGTGAACCTCTCTCCACTGACGGACTACTCTTTCAAAGTGATTGGCAGGGAGGCCTCACTTGTCAGGTACCCTTTAAACAGAGATGCAGCAGAGGTGAGAGAGAGAGCCATGTGGACATCTGGAGGAAGGGCATTTCATATACAGAAATCAGTAAGGGCAAACCCCGGGGCAGGTCTGTGTGTGGTGTGGCTCACGAAAGAGCAAAGAGGTCAGCTCAGCTGGCCTGGAAAGTGCCTGATCAAAGGCGCTCGCCCTCTGAGGTGTGAGAACTTGGCTCCGATGACCATGAAGGGCAGGTCCACAAGTTTCCTCTTGTACTAAGCAGATTAAATAAGTCCTGTTCAAGTTTGAGTTCATCAGGTTCATCGCTCTGTGATTTTGAATGGCCCTAGATGATTCTAAATCCTTGTCCAATTCAAAGATCAATGTCTCATCCTCCCAGAGGCAGGCTTCTCTGTTGTGATTATGTCCTTTAGAGTAGACACACTAAAGACATTTGTGAATAAAATGACTCCTATTTTTGTTTCTGATACCACCACAAGGTACACAATCTCAACCAACTTCCTCCTTCCTGGCCCTTTCTGTGAGCTATTTCTAGCACCCTCTCCTGTCTGGCAATAGTACTGTGTGTTTCCCCAGACTGCTGGACACTTGTGCCCCCATGGTCTGTGTCTGTGGCTCAGAAAGGCTAAAATAAACCCACATATAGAACATTCCCATCTTTCCTAGATCACTCACTTCCTGTCCCAGTCTAGACTACATTTAGCAGCTTTATTGTTTAAAAATGCTGTCTCCTGTGGTCTCTTAACCTCTATTCTCTCCAGCTTGTACCTGGCTCCCCATGAGCACGTCAGTGAGCATTTCAGTACCAGTACTGGTGGTTTGAGGATATTCTTTTCTGTCTCTCTGTGTCTCTTTTCATTTCTCCTAGGAGAAAGGGAAGACACAGGCCAGAGGAAGCATGGAGTCAAAATCCCAGTTCCTTTGGGTATGTGCCCAGTCAGATCCCAGGGCTTCAAAGCCAGAAACGAAAGCCATGGTGGTTTGCACTCCTCAAGAAGACACAGGTGCAGACTGTAGGTAGTGCAGGCTTGCAGTCCAGCCACGGACACGCACCACAGTCCTAGGCCCATTCTCACAAGGGAACAAAAGTTAATTTTAATGGTAATCGGAGGGGCAGATGGGAGTTGCACAAATTCCATAAACTGAAGCTCTTGGCCCTTGGGAGGTGATTAGGTTCAGATGAGGCCACAAAAGAGCCTTCAGGATGGGAGGAGAGGAGACTAGAGCTCGTTCTGCCCCCACCTCTTCAAACCAAGCAAAGAGCCCTTAGCAGCAGCCAAAATGGTTACCACTGTGGCCTTGGGCTTTCCAGTCTGCAAAACCAAGAAATAAATACGTGTTGCCAAAGCCACCTGTCCGTGGTACTGCGTTATAACAGCCAGATTTAAGACAGGGATCCAGGGCCCCTCTCTCTCCAGTGGAGACAAACTATGTCTTTTCCATCTGTTCTCCTCCTTTTCTCTCTCCATCTTCAGAAGAGAACAAAATGAGACAAGAACACCAAGTCTGTTTCTCCTAAATCCTGCTATGTCAACTCCACTTGATTAAAACGAACACCTAGAACATTAGTGACCCATGCTCCTGGGTGGGCAGTGGAGGCGTGATCTTGGGTGCGTACACAGTCCTTCAGTGGCTCCTGTCTGGCACTCTTCCCATGCTCTTCTGCTTCCTGGCTGCCATGAACTAAGCACCTTTGCTCCACCACACCCTTCTGCCATCATGTTTATGCCTTGGAGTCAGCTGACCATGGACCAAAACCACAAGCAAACTGAACTGTACTTTCTTTAAATTGTGGGTGTTGGGTATTGTCTTAGCCGTGAGCAAAGCTAATACTTGGTGCAACTTGATTCCTGAATTTCTTCTAGGTGATGGAGAGACGGCTCTGCTGAAGTCCCTCTCTGTGGGATTCCTGCCCAATGCCACCCACAGCAGCCTGAACACAACCCAGAAAGAGTAGCCTTGTACCAGGAAAGAGATGCCAGAATGAGGGCAGTGAGACGAAGTCACAGGTGTGTCCGTGTATTTGCTCTGAAACTCACAGTGTAAAGGCCAAGCCAGCCTAACACTACCCTGGCCTGTCAATGTCATTCCATTCTAGATGGAATTGCATCCAATCCTTTTACTTGCTTTTTTTGTCTTTTCACCTCTAGCAAACGAGTTGCTGGAGTAGGCTTCTTGGCTGCAGGTGGCACCAATCAGAGTGGGCAACAGGGCACAGGGGCTGGGGGAGGGGGAAGGAGTAGAAGCACATACCTCTGCCTTGCAGTGTCACTGCCACCTAGCAGGTCTCTGCTGGTCCCTGATGCCAACCCCATGCTGGTAGAGGATGCAGCCTGATCCTGTAATTGAACACTCTGTCCTAGCTACTGTTACATCCCAGATTGAAAATAGAAAAAAATACACAGTAACCACATTGAAAAGCTGACTCGGCCCCGCCTACCCTTTGCTTTGTTTGCATGAAATGGGGGCAGAGGCCTGTTTGATGCCAGAGGATGGAGGGTTAAGGAGACCATGGCCTTCTGTGATACTGAGCAGCCCCCACTCTCTGCCCTTGGCTGTGTCTTCTCGCTCTTTGACTGGGGTGTGAGGTGACACACTTCCCACTCCAAAGACAAAGTCTGCAGTAACACCTTCTCCATGACTTTGTGTAGTCGTATTTGGGGTTGTGTGGATGTTTTCCTAGGAGAAGTGTAATGTTTTATGTTCACATCCACTTGGAAAGCAAGGGGGAGACAAAGCAGACCAGCTCAGTCTGCCTTCCCTTTTGAAATGCAATGTGCTCCCTGCCTCTGCCTCTGTTCCCTGCCCCTGACCTTACAGGATCAAAAAGGAAGAAGGGTCTTCCAGGAGGTACTGACTCTGGACACAGAGAGGAATCTCAGTGAGTGATAGGACCCCATTCCTATCCTCAGACCACCAGGAGAGCTGAATGCATGATTCACACAGGAAGGGGCAGAATTGCAACAGGGAAGCAGCCCAGAGACCAGAAAAGCTGAGCAGCCCCTCCTGACAGGGCACCCACGGTAAATGCAGTTTGCTACCTTCTGATGACGCTACTGGCGGCAGAAATGAGGTCATGAGTGTGTACAAGTGATTTTGTCAGGAACGAACCACTCTTGAAGTGGCATGCTCCCTGTACAGTCTCCTCCTGGGCCAGCAAAACTCTAAGAAGCAAAATCCCTCCTGAATGTGAAGATCGAGGCCCAGAGAGCCTGAATCCTCCTCTCCACCCCAGATGGCTGGAAACAGGTTTGGTGTAAGAGCTCGGGAGGGTCCCCTCCTCTCTAACATGCCGGCATGTGAGAGGACAGCCAGTAGGCAAGGAAACCTCCTCCCCTTTCCCTATTCCCTGTTCGGTCCCCTATCCCAGCTCTTCGGGATAAAGCTCTCAGAAGATTTGTAGGACTGCACATGGGTGTTGAAGGGGCCTGCTCTTAGGAGGGGAACAAACGCTGCTTGGGTTCCAGCAGCACCCAGCTCAGACAGAGAATTGGACACAAGCAGGGAGGAATCCACCATGGTTTCAGACCTCTATATCTACTTGAACTCCCAGATTTTGAGGAGAGATTCAGCCTCTCTGCCCATCTCTTGATGGCTGAGGAGAGGATCCTGGCGAATCTGGCTCTCAGGCCCCCTCTGTGAGTGAGTCATGCAACAGCACCCTGAAAACCAACTGTGCCTGGCAAGCTGGGAAGGGCCTGCACTCTCAGCTGGGCGTTCAGAGGATGTGCTGGTGTGCAAGGCCACATCTAGCCATCTCTAAGCACTTGGGCGTGGTTTGGCCACCTAGGGGAGGAGAGCTGTTTACATCTGTGCTGCTGGCCCCAGTGCCCCTCCACCAACAAATCAGCCAGCCAGAGGGGCTTCAGCCTGCTATGAAGCTCCGGCTGCCAGCAGAAAAGTTGCAAAATACTGTTTGAGTTAGGTCGCTGACCGGGCTGAGGGAAGGAAGGCTGGCTTTTCATCCACTGTCAGAAAATGCCTGCAGCTCTTTCTTCTGGAATATTTGCAGTGGCTGTGTCCCTTAGGCAGGAATCGGAACGGGAGCCTTGGGGGACAGAGGAGCCAGACAGAGCTCAGAAAGTCAGTAAGGGAGAGCCTCAAACTTCAAGGGCCAGGAAGAGGAGGCAGCAGGGGTCAGAGGCAAACTGTACAGGACTGCTAGGAGGTGAGAAGAGAGAAATCAAGGGGAAAATGAACGTTTAAATGGAAGAAAACGTTTTAATAAGTAAATAATGTATGTCGTTATGCCAACACTGTCACAAACATAGTTTTTAATATTTTCAGGGGAGGGAGGGCGTACAGAAAGTCAAAGGCACCTGGTCCAGCCTGGGAAAGTTTAATTGGGTGCAGCCCGTGGGCGCTCAGCTCCTGACCCCGGCTCACTCCCCCGGGCTCCTGGAAGGAAGCCTCCAAGCTCTGGCCTTACCTATTTATTCATTTATTGTCTCCCCTATTCGTGTCTCCCTTACAAGAAGAAAGAAAAACAAGCGATACATGAGCCATGGCACCGACTTCACTGCCAGCTCTCGGAAGTCTCGAGCCTCCCCCTGGTCTTGCTTTGTGCCCTGAGCAACTCCAGACTTTGGAGAGTCTGACCTGAGAAGGGGAAACTGGAACCAACCCGGTTTTCCAAACCTTCCTCTCTCCGCAGCCAGTCACTTGAGTCCAGGAGCATGTTGAGGGTTCCAGGCTTTCCTGAGGCCTTCGTGTAAGGGGTGCCTGGTGGAGAAAGGCAAGGGCGGCGAGAAAGCCGAGGCGCCCCCTGCCCGCAGCGCACACACAGGAGCTACGCTGCTGGCTCTGCTGCCCTCCCGCGGGTTCCGGCGACTCTGGGCGCCCGTGGCCGCGCACAAGGATTCTCGGTCTGCGGGGCTCGCTCCCGGGCCTGGCTCCGGGCCGCCGCCGCCGCCCCCTCGCGGCGCGCAGGCTGCTCTCCAGTCGCGGCCACGGGGTAGCGCTCAGCCCCCCTCTCCGCGTCTCCGCCTCCGCCTCTGCCGCGCTCGTCCCCGGCACACGCTGCCCCCGCAGCTCCGGCTCGGCGCAAGCAGGAGTGGCTCTCAGGACGCCGAGCCGCCGCGAAAGCAAGCGGAGGGCAGCGGGCTCCCGAGCGGCGGCAGCGACCAAGCTGGGCGGCGGCAGCGCGGCCGAGGCTCAGGGGGGCGTCCTCTGCTGCTCCGGCCCTCGCAGTCGGCGAGCACCGAGCGTCCGAGGGGGCCCGAGTCCCCGGAGCCGGGGCTGCTCGTCGGGCTCTCCGTGTGTCTCGCCGAGAGCTCCGACCAGGGCGCGACGGAGGGCAGAGCCGTGGGTCTCCATCCTTTCGCCGGCAGGAGGCTCTGCGTCCGAGCGCCGGCTTCAGCCCGAGTCACCAGCCCAGCATCCGCCCCCGCCGGCCGGCAGCAGGCGCAGACATGGGCGCGCAGGGCCGCGGGACCCGCAAAGTTTACTAGCCGGCTGGGCGCTCAGCTGAGGGCGCACCCGGCCCCGGCGCACCCGGGAAGCGGGGTGGGGACCGGGAGTCTCCGGACTCGGCGTGGAGGCGGTGGAGCCGAGAGGGAGGGCTCGCCCCGCCAGATGCCGCCCGCAAAGTTGGAGAGAAGAAAACTTCAGCTCCAAGGAGATTCGGACCCAATGCTAACCGCGCCCCCCAAGCCCCGCACCCCTGAAAGAAGCCCTGCACCCTCGCCTACCTCCAGGCTCCGCTAGGAACAGGTCCCGGGGGCCGGGCGCCGGGAACCGCGGTGACTGCGTCGGCCGGGAGAACCCAACCAGGGGGCGGGGAGGGGCAGGGGGCGGGCAACGTGGCCACGGGAGGAAGTTTCCTGAAGTTGTCCGCTTATTCCGGAGCTCGGCCAGCGACCTGGCCGGATCGCAGAGGCCGCCCTGTCTGGGAGAAGTAGAAGTTGGGGTGCTAGGGGAGGAGGCTTCCCGAGTTCGAGAGGCAGACTTTGCCGCTTTTTCTTTGCTCTCCCCTCGCTCTCGGGCGCGCCGCCGGGATCGGACTTGGACAGCAAAGGAGGAGGAAGAATTGGGGTCGCCCGCGCAGCTTCTCCCGGGCACAGCAAACCCAAGCCCGGGAATCAGAGCCGCGTAGACTGTCTCGCCGGACGACGCTGCGGGCTGGGTACCAGACCCTAGTAGGATTATAAAGCAGCGTGAAGGAGGAGAGGACCCCACAGGACACCCCCTCCAAACTGGACACTATGTGGAGTCTGCTGGTCTGGGCTCTGTTGGCTCTACATCGGATTCGCGTGGCCAGAGGCCAAGGTAGGGTATGGGGGACGGCTCCGCAAGGGGCTGGGAAGGAGCAGGAGGAGGGATGGTCTCCAAAACACCAGGCAAAGCCTTGGCAGAGTTTTTTCCTGGGAGTTTCAAGACTCCTCCCTCCCTGAGTTTTAGGGGCTCTCTTCTGGGTGGGGTAGCCTCACTGAGACCTTCAGCTTCGTGCTGGGGAAGGTGGCGTCTCCCGGGGAGGCTGGGAAGAGCTGGAGGTGAGGTGGGAGGGGCGCGCCACCGCCCCCAGGCCACTGGGGGTGCCTTCGGGCTGGAGGGTTGTCGTTCAGTGCCCAGCTCCACCTCTGGCAACCCTAAATTCCCCAGGCCCGGCTCCTGGTTTCTGTTGGGCAAGGCCTTGTCCGGGAGGCGCGGGGCAAGGGATGGAGCACGCACTGGCGCGAGGAAGGCGCTGCCTGGGTCGCCCCTGGAGGGCAGTCGCCTTGCTTAGCCACGTACAGGAGCCCGCGCCTGGCTGCCTGGCCGGGAGAGCTTTGCCGCGTGGGCCTGGAGCCAGACACGGGTGCAGCCTCGGACCCTGGTGGGAGGGGGTGGTGCACATGGAGGGTCTCCCTCAGACCATCAAGACACACCCCGAATCTTGCCTCTGGCTTCAGCCTTCACGGGTCTTGGGTTGTCTTTCCTGCTTTCTGTGACCTGTGGCTGCCTGGAGCAACCCGGCAGTGGAGGCTGGGTTTGGGGTGGGAGTGCTGGAAAGGAGGAGAAGGGGTGATCGCACCCTCTCTCTCCAGAGGATGGATGTCCAGACATCTCCCCACACCTCTGGTAGTCCTAGAGGGGCAAGGCGGCTGTACCCACGCTTCCTGCCTTTGGGGTTCTCCGATCCACTTGGTGGTGCCCGCGGTGTCTGAGCGGCGCCTGCTGGGGGCTAGGGAGGCAAAGTCTGGCTTGAAGCTCCACACTCTGGAGCTGAGCCTTCCCTCTTCTAGGGTCTGCAGGGCACCGGACTGCTGGGGCTACAACCCCCGACAGGTCCCGCTCAGTCTTTGCGAGAGAAAAGGGACCCCAATGAGGAAAGGGACCCCAGTGAACCCAGGATCAGGCAATTCCAAGAGCCAGGATCAGAGATTAAAATGATCAACTCTTGCTTGAAAGAGTTGAGGGAATGATTTTATGAGATAATTTAGGTAAAAGCACTTTGAAATTTTGTAATGAGCTCCATAAATGTAAGGTAATAAAAGTTATTATTTTTATGTTCATCATAAAATCTTCCAGCAGGCAGGAACCTCAGAGGTCATCTTATTCTAATAGCCATTTAGCAGATGGGGAAACTGAGGCCCTATGGCATGAAGTGAGTGACCCAAGACCACTCAGTGATTAGGGGTCAGGGTGTTGTGGGAGGTGAGTTCTGAGCCAATCTTCTGGGCACCAGGGCCAGCTGTAGCTGGGGTCTCTTTGTCTGGGGTTTCTCTTTAAGGGGTCCCAGGAGGACATGGTGCTAGCAGAACAGGAATGAGCTATAGTCCATTCTGGAGCACCTCATGGGTTTATTCTGAGATTCTCATGAACTTACTAACCGAAAGCCAGGAGACAAAGCAGGGCTCTGAGATTGAGACTTCTAGCTTAATGACTACAGAAACTCCACCAAAGACCTGGCTTCCCTGGAAGGGTGGCTCACCAATTCTTGTTACGCCCAAGACTGGGCCCTTAAGGAGTCCCCAGGAGACTGGTGGTCCTACTTAATGTCCTTTCCTGCCTTCCCTTCCTCCACACCTTCCCCATCCCCCTGAGGCCAAGACTCCCCCACCTGTCTTGCTGAAGTTGAGGCCAGGCTGCCTACTATCCCTTACTATCCCTGCCCTTCTTCTTGCTCGGGAGGGGCTGCGCCTGTCAGGAGCAGGGAAGGTTGTTGATTGATTCACTCTCTCTGGCTTCTCCTGTTTGCTGCCTTTTTGAGTGTCAGGCTGCCCAGGGCCCCTGCTGCTCTGTTTGTGCTCTCTGGCTCCGAGAATGTTTGTCTGCCAGCATCGGCCGCCTCCTTCCATTTGTCTTCCAGGCGGCAAACCCTTGCACAGGATTGTGGGAATGCAGTCTCTCCACCCAGGCTTGGGGACAAGACTGAAATTTACTGGAGGCCTGGGCTTCGGGCACAGGGGTTATCTGCTTTGGGTTTAGAAAGTGAGTTTCTTCCAGTCTGAGGCCATCAACACCTGGTTATACAGAAAGACACAACTGAATCATTTAAATTCCCCACAGTCTGATGTCACATGATTCAAACTCATTTCCCAAGTGAAGTTCAGTGACATTGTAGAAAGAGCTTTGGCTTTGGCAGGGGAATGAACAGGCTGTTGTGATCCGGCTTTGTGGCTTAACTGCAGGGAGGTTTTAGCAAGGCTTTCGGCCGCTCAGAGCCTCGGCTTCCTCATCCATACGTCCCTCATCCTTATCCTTATATTGGGTATAGTAGTGGCCCTGTTACGGGATTCACACGAGGATGGAGACATTCCAGAGGGAGGCGCCAGCGAATGGTCCCCACTCAGGAGGTGCTTCCTACTCAGCATTGTTATTATAACTGGTCTGACACTAAGCCAGGGACCCAGAGGGGTGCCCTCCCACCCGCCAATAAGAACCTGAATTCCTGGAGCTTTCTTAACATCCTTCCATGACGACCTCATGTGTTGCAGAGTGGCCCTTAACCTCTGAGCTCCCAGGGAGCTGGTAACAATGCAGAGTCACCAGCTCCCTCCAGGCACTAGGATTGGAAAGGTCTGCTGCGCCTTGCTGCCTGCATTTCACCAAGTGAATCATGCTTGTAAGCTTACTTGCTGCAGGAGGTCATCCTGGCATGCCTGGGAGGCTAGGAGGAGGGCAGTGGCCTCTAGGACAGTGGCCAGCTGTCAAGGAGGTTATTTCAAGAGAACCCAGCATGAGGGAAAGAACAAGGTGGCGTGAACTAAGTGAACCAAGCAGTGGGGAAATCCTAACAAAGACCTGGAGGCTTCGGTTCCAGACTCCTGGAGGGCTCCGAAGGGAGAAAGCACAGTTCAGGAAACCAACCACAATAAAAGCCAGACAGCACGGGAGGGAGCGGGATGAAAGTTTAATTACATGGTATGGCTAAGCTGTAATTATTAATTACTGACAGCAAAAAATAACTTATTGATCAGGGCCTCTTGCTAATTACCAGGAGGCCGAATGTCGTGCTTGCCTGGGGCTTAGTTGTCAAAAGCCCCATAGGAGAGTAGGATGGGAGGTGGCCCTGCTTCTCCATTCTGTCTTCCCATGTCCCTGTCTCCCTCATCCTGTGCACTCCTAGGCCTCAGTTGGGGCATCTAAAATGTTCTTCATGCTTTCAGATGAATAGTAGTGTTTGGAGGTTCCACTGGCTGCAAAAGCTCCCTGTCTGGGCTGAAGAGTTGGGACCCCACCCAGGATCATGCAGACAGCATGCACCTGCCTCAAAAACCCTCTTTTTCATGCATTTGTTCCTCAAATATTTATCGACTGGATCTCCCCTATGTCCTCTACTGGAAGGCCAGAGTAGGGGCCAGAAACCTTGTTCCATCAGGATAGGAAGGCTGGGAAAGAGGCCAAATCCTTTACAGCAGACCTCTGTTTAAACAGTGCCTGAATGGCCGCCCATAGGATGATGTGTTAAACTGCATGTTGGTGAGCATTTGACCTTGGACACTCTCAGACACAGTTGGGCTCTAAGCTAAAGGTAAGGGATAATGGGCTTGTTCTCTGTTCAGAGGAGTAGTGGAATCATTGTATTAGTCTTGAAAGACATGAAAAGTCATCCAGAGCTTCCTCTGCCCACAAACCTGGACAAGAGGCCATCTGGTCTGCTTGTATAACCTTGGTGACAGGGCTGGGGATATAGTTCAGTGGCACAAGTGCCTGCCTGGCCAGCTCGAGGTCCCGAGTTCGACTCCTGGTACCAAAAAAGATAAAACCAAAGCAAGACCTTGGTGATGGAGGAATCACTACCTCATGCAAGTGGTTGTTAGTTACGTGTTAGGTTGGTGTAGGCATGGGTCTCCTTAGAGCTGGTTACTTGGTTAAAAGGGTCCTTTGGTTGGCTGAAAATTCCTTCCCATCCCTCCCAAATCCTGCACCCTTGGGGAGTCTGGAGACTGAACAGGAAGGGAGGCTGGGTGTCAGTGTGCTGCCTGTGGGATTTCCACCCCAGGGAGCATGTTGCTGCAGACAGCCCTGGAGCTGCCTACAGCGGTGGGAATTAGTCATCGTCATAATTTGGGGCTTCGGGATGCCAATAGCACCAAATGCGCCCCATCGCCTGCCGGCAGCGCCCACTGCCTGTAATGGAAAGGAAAATAAGCCACTTGTCGAGACGTCCTGGGTTCCTTCCCATCCTCCCAGCCCCTGCTGTCCATAGTCTGGGAGAAGAGGGACTGTCCTGAGCTGCTCAGGGCTCTAAGGACAGGTGCTGAGCCCATCCACTAGATTCCTTGGCAGGGAAGTGTGGGCCAGTGCAACCCTAGCTGAGTGGAGACCTGGCCAGGCCCTCTGCTTTCTGAGGTAGGAGGCCCCAGGAGGGCAGTAGCTCCTAGCCTGCATTCTGCCCTTGTCATTTCTGCCTCCACCTCTGTATGATGCAGAGCTGAGCCTCGGTTTCCTCAATCTGTAAAATGAGGAAAATAGCATTTAAAATATCCACATTTATCTCTTAGAGTTGTTTGGGTAATTAAGGGCAGTTATTCAAATCACTTTAAAAATGTTCTTCATTAACGTTAAATGTTTACAACACGCTGGTCACACAGTTTGAGGAGGAGGTCGGGATCTGCCCTCCTTTCTCTCCCCACACACAAGCCTCCTCTGCCATCCTACTATGTCGGACCCCTGGGGTTAGTCAGTCCCCACAGATGGCTTTGCTTTTTCTGGAACTCACCAGACACTCTGGCCTTGTGTTTCTTCTGCTCCTGTGGCAGCGTCTGCTACTTCCGGATGTCCCCAAAGCCCACTCCTGCTTTCTTCAGTGCTGACTTGTTTGTTCATCCTTCCTGAGAAGGCAGGGCCCATTGTCCTCACTGCTGCGTGCCTAGCCTCTAGGTCAGTGACCTGGAACAAGTGAATGACGTGAGTGAATGAATGAATGCACATTTCCCTAATGCATACAGCCCCTTGTCAACTGGTCCCTGCTGGCTTCTCCACCTTCCTGCCTGGCCAGGCCGACTGACTTGTGGGGCACCCAGGTGAGGCGCCTGTACAGATTTGTGGTCTATGCAGATCCTTGCCCTTTGCCTGGCCCCTGCATGGAGTACTTTTGTGCTGAGCTATCCAGCATTCCCAGAGTAGGAGCTGCCCCCACCACTTGCACCCAAGCTCACTAAAATGGAGCCACTGAGGCCATGATCTACTTTTACTTTCATAATCTCCTTCCACGGCCACTCCGGGCTCCAGCCCTTCAGGAGGAGCTGCTTCTAGCCGGCCTGGCCCCTGAGTTGGGTGGCCCTGGGATCCTTACTAAATCCCTGCCAACTACACTCCACCTTTACAAAGTGGAAGAAGCTGGAGGAGGAGCGCAAGATTTGGGGTTGATTTCTACCTGTGCTTTTGAGATACACGGGGTCTTTGACCGATGCTCAGAGAAAGGAGCAGAACTTGCATCAGCCCTGAAATACCTTTGCCCCTCTGTTCCCGCTGCTGTCTGCTACCCAGAAGTGATCACTTGGTCCCACCCGGTAGCCAGGGGGCTGGAAAGTGCAAGGCTCTGGGAATGAGAGCCCGGTCTTGGGCTCTGGTGATGGCCACTGTTCCCGCATGGCCACAGAGGAGCACTGTGGTCTCCACATTTCATAATTTTTTTTATATGAAATGGGATCATCCCAAAGGCAGGCCCCCAGTCTCCTGTGGTGTCACTTGCCTGGGCTTTTTATTCCCCTCTCTGAGCTGTTGAGAGGTAGTATATGTATAGTGATCAGTAGCCTGGATTTGGGCCAAAGTTCGTGTGAGCCGTGTCACTTGGACCAATCAGAGTCAAGTCACTTAGTATCCTCGACCTCCACTTCCTTGTCTGTTAACACCAGGATCAAAACTTTATGAGACTTAAGTGAGATAGTACAAGTCAAGCACTTAGCATGGAGCTGGCATGTCATGAGCACATAATAAATTAATTAAATGATATTTAGACAGCCCTGCATCCTTTAATGACAGGGATGCAGTTTGAGAACCGCATCATTAGGCAATTTCATTGTCACATAGGAACTTATGCAGATTAGGATGGCTACAATGTCACTAGGTCTGTCACCTTATAGCTGGGACCGCCGCTGTTGTACACATCATCTGTTGTTGACCAGCATGTCGTTATGTGACATATTACTACTCTGCCTCTCCTAGGGTCTTAAGATAGGATCTCAGGTCACAAAGTTTTCCCCCGGTAACATTACTCTATATTTCACTATGTCTGCTTTGTTCCCCTCTTTCTTTGGCCTCTGTCTTTTCTTCCCGCCCTGGAATTCACCTTGGACGTGCAGTTCTGCTTATCAGACACATCTGTGTGCATGAAAACTGTTACCCTCCTCAATCCCTCCCACCGTGGCTCCAGTATGTGGGTAAGCCGAGGCTCAGAGAGATGACTTGGCCCAGGCCCTCAAGCTGGGAAGTCAAGGTGTTAGGATGAACCCAGAGCTCTATGGCGCCAACACCAGTCCTCTTCCCACCACTCCAGGCTACGCTCTTCCTCCCTGTCTCCCAGTTATATCTGCTCAGTGGGCAATGGGCATTCACCAGTGAGATTCCAGATCACTGTGCCATTAGGCGTCTAGGCTCTCCCATTTGAAAATAAGACCTGCATTTCTTGTTTCTCCTGCTCTTCAAAGCTCAGATCTCCAACCTGGTTGTGTCCTCACAGGGCCTAAGCCTGGAAAAATGTGAGCAACCTTCTCTTCTCCTTCCTTCCCTCCTTTCTTTGGGGTAAGGTTGTCCCAGAGCTATTTAGACAGTCTCCTTCAGACCACTTGGGACATTTATGACTGGCCTGCCAGTGACCAAGCTGCACAGGAATCTTCTAAACTGAATGGGGCATGTAAGGTGCAGAAGGAAGGGGAGAAGAAAGGCAATTAAAATTTGATGCCACTAGGAAGCTATTAGCGACCCAGAGGGGCCATGAAATTTTGATGATGTGATAATCCTGGGGGAAGAAATATTATTTGCTGTAATGCAGCCCATTTAGGGAAGTCAGCCTCTGGAGTGGACACTGGTGATTCTCGGGGCCTCCCAGCAGGAGGACTTTGGAAACCTCCCTTGGACGCCTCTGGAAGTGAAAAGGGGAAGGTGGCTGAGTGACAAGGAATCTAGCTGGCCACCTGCAGCCTGGGTTGCTGCAGTTTAATGCCAGTTCATGGTGCAGCTGGCACAGATTCTCCATCCTCTGCTGTGAATCATGGGGGCCATCGCAAAAATGTGACATTAGAGGGCTCAGGAGGGATGGCGCAGCCAAACAGCCTGCAGTATGGGCAGTTCTTTGGGTTCGAGTCCTGTGTGTCACTTAGTGTCTGGATGACCTTGGATGGGTTACCTAGCCTGGGTGTACCTCAGTTTCTTCACTTGCACAGTGGGAATAGCAGTCCTACTTCTTTCACAAGGTTATAGCTGGGTTTCATGCTAAGCTCTTTGGACAGTGCTCCCTGTATGGTAAATGCTGAAAAAGTATTGCTATGTCTTTGTCATTATTAGCTTCATCTTGGTGGCCAGGAACCAAGGCCAGTGTCAGGGTTGCCATTTGGCTGGTGGCCTGGCCTCTCAAGACTTTATTTCCTGTATCCTTCGTAAACCTCCATGAGTACTTAAACTTCTGCTACTAGAAATTTATTTAGTAGGTCAAGACCGTCTCTGTCTCTAGCTTAAAATACAAATGTGCCACAGAGAACCCACATATTAAGCTGTTATTGGCTGTTCAGGCATCAGGTTGAATGTTTTTAGTAGATCTCTCCTAAAACCAAAATTCACCTGGGCAGCTTTGAAAGGCATGGCATTTGTTCCTTAGTCCAAACTATGATGGCGCTGATCAGAAAGTATTAATGTTAGCACTGAAGCTCAGAAACACTCAGCTATCTACTGAGGTCCCTTGATTTGTAAGAAAAAAGACAGTGAGTGCAGGCCAGCTGCTTCTCAGGCCATTGTTTTTGATTGGGGCATCATGATCTGGTCTACCCTACCTTCAGGAACTGCCTGCTGTGCTGCTTTGACTACAAACCCAGGGAAGTTGGATACTATCTCATTTGACTGCAGGCTACTTCCAGCTTCCATGGGCGTGCTGGCCATACTGACCTCCCCTCTCTAAGGAAACTCCAAGTCTGCCCCACAGCATGAGCTGTGGCCACAGGCCTGAATGCTAAGCCCTGTCATGTTGCTCCTGCTTAGAGACCTCCAGGAACTTCCTCACAGCTGTGGTATAGACACCAAGCCCCCCACTCTGTCCCTATGCATTACAAAGTCTCCCCCACCTGCCCCTGTGCTGCCTCTGCACCCAGTCTTGGCTCTTCTCCCCTGCCAGGAACCTGAGAACAGCCTTCCTCCCCCTCTCTCCATAGGAATTCCTTGTTCTCTTCCACTAACCCTGACCCCACCCCCAGAATGCGCCAGCCAGAGCACAGCCCCCAAAGACTCCCTGCTCCCAAGATACCAGTGGGCTGGGTGCCTCATTGGCATTTTGGCCCCAATGATTGTGAATGATCTTGTAGTGTGTGTGTGAGACTGATTTCTTTAATTATAAACTCCTTGAGTTTAGATAATAACCCTTCATCAGCAGGGATTGAGGTATCACACATCAATTATTTCTCTCAATTAATGAATTTAACCCTTTAAAGAAAGGTACTGTGAGGGGTAGGAGTGAAGCCAGAGAGGAGGTACCAAGTTTCTGATGCTGTGCTGGGCTCACGAGGCCACAGTTGAGATTGTCATGGGGCCCCTTGGGGTCAGGCCTGTTAGCCCACGTGACTGAAGCGATCCTCTTTTGGAAAGCATTGGGGCACTGACGCAGCACATACAAAGTCTTCCATGACCCTAACGGTAGAGAAGGATGGACATGTGCTTGGGGAGTTGGCTCTGCGGCCTGAGGCTGCCTTTTCTCCATCCGCATGATCTTTTCTTTCTCATGTTCCAGTTTTTAAATGTATGGAAATTTGCATTCTACTCCTTGGTCTGTCTAAAGTCTGTCTTAAAACACAAAGCACATTTTAAACCAATCGATGCTGCTGGAAGATGCAGTGTGTCCTCCTCATGGCTTCCTGGACCCCCTAGGATATATGTTTAAACCTCCTTTGAAAAACTTGAAAGAGAGGGAGAAAGAGAGAGACAGACAGACAGACCAACCATCCGTGTTTAAATTTTTCTGCGATGTTTTCTATACATAGTTGTCTTCTTGGGGTTGCATATCCATCAGCCATGACTGCGCTAAGGTGATGTCCTCAAGGGTGGCAGGTGTGAGCCTAATGCTGTCATCCCTGTTCAGATGATGCTGCTGCTGGGGTCACAGGTGTGCTCTGGGCTCTTCTTCAGCTTCACCCAGTCTGCTCCTTACCCTTGGAGGGCCTGTCTCCTGGCCTTTCCTGCCTCCTTCTGATTTAGACTGGACAACTCACCAGCATGGCCTCTGGAGCCGTGCTTGGAAGCGCACTGAGGCAGAACACTGAGAGAGGGCCTTACTCTCCTTAGGGAGGCTCTAGGGTCACTGTTGGCCTACAGGGCCATTTTTTATTTAGCTGTATAGGTGCTTCAGAAGAGCTGTGGTTTCTGGATATGGTGAACAGATCAGGCCTGGGAAGGGCCTGGCCTGCATTTTCTGTCTTTCCCTTATATGTCAAATGACCGTGGCAAGTTACTACTGCATGTTTCTGAACTTCCATGCTAATGATATTAATAACTAATGTTTTCTAGCCAATCTCCTTTATAGGTTGGGGTGACGGGCAAGTGGGATGTCTGTGAAAGATGCTCACATAAATTTGAGGTTTTATGAGAGGGTCTAGTAAAAGCATTTACCCTAAGATCTAACAGCTGATAATAGCTTAATACGTTGGTTCTCTGTGACACATTTGCATTTATCTTCTAGAAGAGACCATCTTCCCTCAACACAGGGCCTTTGCATCCCTGTAGCTCTTCTCAGTGCCTTGTTATGCTGGGACAGCACTAGCTAAGTGTTCTTGATTGGGTTCAGTCACCTTCTTGAAATGCCTTTTGAGGCTCTTACGCTGCAGAAACCAGACCCCCAAGCATCCATCAGCCTCCCAGGCTCCTGTCCAGCAGCCAGACGGGCCATCACTACTGGTTCTGCTGCACTTGCTTAAGGACTTAGGACCCAGAGTGCAGAAAGTGCCTCTGGCCTTGAACCATGCCCAGCCCTTAGGCCTCATTGCCTGGTCAGCCCTACAGTGGTCTCCCCATGGGCAATATGCACCCTGACTTTGACCAGTGCTGGCTAGCTCAGCCTTATGACCCATGACCTCCCTGTTCAGAGCCCTTTTCTTTGCCCTAGTGAGAGTCTGCAAGTAGGGATGGGGGCAGGCAGGCCATCATAGGCCAGAGCTACTGAGGAGGGCCAAGGGGAGTTCCTCATTAGCTCTGCTCCAAGCTCATTATCAGTCTGCGCATCACTGGGTGAGAAATGGCTGTCGTCAGGACAGTAATAAATACGTTGCTGTCAGTGTTGATGTGATTGCACTAATGAAGAGAAATCAGCCACCAAAAGAGGAGATGCTGCTGGCTGTGGCTTGGGGTGGCTAGAGCGCTCTGTCCACTGCCTTCTCCTCTGCCCCAGGAGGAAAAGGAAGCCTCGATGTGGGGGAGAGAGAAGGGAGGTGTTGGCATTTAACCCCTTTCTCTTAAGGCTGTGGTGATTGCAGAACCTAGAAGATTCTGGAAACTATTAGGAAAAAGGAACAGAGTTCAGGCCTGGGAGGAGAAGGAGAGTGGGTGAAGGGGTTTCTGGGCCTTAGCTTGGGCCTAAGCTGAGGCAAGCAGGACCAGTAGATGGACAGTGGTGCTTTTGATGGCTTAGCCACCCTCTTGAGCCCTGGTTCCAGAGCAGCCCCACAGGAAGGCGTGGGGAGGAATACAAGGCCCATTGTCCCAGCCACCAGCCTGCCACCTCACCGGCAATGTTAGAACTTATTGTGTCTCCAGGAATCCAGAATGCCTAGCCCCAGGGTGTGGGGAGCTGGCCTTGGCTCCAGCCTGTCCTCCATCTCTGCTGGGGAAGAGCTCAAGGGGCACTGGGCTGAGGGTCCATGCAAAGCCAGTATGTGCCTCTGAGATGCTGGCAGGCAGGGCAGGAAGGAGGCTCGGACTCATGGTGCAAGGTCCTGGGGCACCTGGGGATAGAAGGAGGTGCATTCCTGGGGCCTGGGTATCACTAGGCAATAGAGTGAGAAGGACAGTGGTGGGTAGTACGTGCTCACATTCAAGAGGAATCTCACTCCTCTGGAGTCTTGTTACAACTCAGGTTCCCAAGCCTGGACCAAGTCCCTCCTCCCCCAGCTTCTTAAGCAGCAGATTGAGTAAGGCTTGGGAATTGCATTTCTAACAGGTTCCTAAATACTACTAGTTTGGGCCCAGGGACCACACTTAGAGAATGCCTAGCATGGAAGTCTGACCCAATGAGGGGTGGCACAGTGGTGGCTGGGCTCAGTGCCTTCTGCCTCAGTGGACTGTATATCTGCTTCCGGTGCAGAGGATTGTGGGAAACTCACTTGATCAGCATATGAGCTTGGTATGTGGACTTGCTTGGGGGTTGGGCAGTGACTTACCATTCTCTGAAAGTTCTTTCTCTTAATATCTGTGTTGTTAGTTTTCCATTTCCATAACAAAATACTTGAGATAACCAAGTTGATAAAGGAAAAGGCTTGTTTGGCTCAGAGTTTCAAGGTTTCAGTCCATGGTAACTTGTGCCCGTTGCCTCAGGCCTGCAACAACACAGTATGTCATGACAGGAGTGTGTGGCAGAGGAGGCCGCTGGCACCCTGGAGGCTGGGAAGTAAAGAGAGAGAAGAAGGAGCAGGGCCCAGTGTCTCCTTCAAGGCCACAACTCCAGTGACCTAACTTCCTTCCACTAGGCTCTGCTTCCTAAAGATTCTACTACGTCTCAGTTGCACCATAGATTGGTGACCTACTCTTTAGCACATTGACCCTCTTTAAAATAAAAAGCAGCCCACAGGCCTCCATCCTGAGAGAATGGTCACCAGCTGAAGCTCCAAGGAGACCCTCATAAGTCAAGAGTAACAAAAACCAAGAGCAAAGGCTATTTTCTCCTCAAGTTTTTGCAGGTACCTCTCATGTGCCAGGCACAATGCCAAGAACCAGCAAAGGCTGAGGCAGGTCCTTGGCCTCTAGTTGCCTACAGTCAAGTGCAGGCAGGCATCAAGCACACTGACAGTCCTGAGGGACAGTGAGAGAGGTGCTCTGTGTGGGTCAGAACCAAGTGATCTGGGAGTCCGGAGGGTGACCTGGGAGTGCTGTCCCAGAGGAGACTACTTCACAGAGTGAGAAGGAATACAGAAACTAAATCCTGCACAGTGGAAGGAGCCCCGTCTTCCCTAGGGAACACTGGGGGCTTTGTTCCACCCTTCCTGTTACCAAGCTGCTGTTGTGGGCGGCAAATGTACACCTTGTTGCATCTAACCACTGAGGTCAGATTGTGCTTGGCCACACTGAGTGGCTTCCTGCACATGTGGCCCCTGCTTGCCCTCGGGGACCCTTGCTCCATCTTATGGAAGCTACACAAGCTTGAAGAGGGAAATGGCAAAAAGAAAAAAAAAATCCTGATGAGTCATCCGAGTATGCACATGTGTGATGAGCAGATGCACTGGGGTTTGTGGCTTCCTCCCCAGCTTCTCTGGCTCCAGGTCCTAGAACCTCCTTAAGGAGCAGTCAGTGAGTGAAAAGCATAGGGGAACTTCAGAGAAGTGCTAGGGTAGGATTGTAAAGGGCCTCCCCATTTTGAAGAGGACAGAGTGGAGAAGGTGAGTGGTCTCTTGCCTCTTCCCTCTGTAGGCTCTGTCCACTAAAGCTATGGGCCTTGTGGTTTTCTCCTTAGCTGGAAAGCTGGCCCAGGCATGGCTGCCATCTCTCTGGTCCCTCTTTCTCAGCTCCCTCCCCCATGCATGAGTCTAAGCTATGGGGCTGGTCTCCTCAGCAAAAATGGGAAGTGGGGAAGCTGCAGAACAAAGTGGAGGTGGGAAGTGTGAACCAAAGGAGCAGCGGGAGTCACGGTCCAGGCCCAGGTGGTTCAGCCAGAAAGGGGCAAGAACCAGCCACTGGGGTGGGGATTGGAAAGTACGTTCCTGGTCTCTGTGGAGTGTGATGGGTTGGAATGTTCTTGCAGAGTCAGGAATCGGGAAGCAGGAGTGGTGGCCTGGGGTTGGCTCCTAATTCCCTCTGTAACACTTGCCTTCCCTGAGGCCTGGAGTGAACTGGTTGTGGTTCACTGCCCTCTGCTGCCCCAACTCTGCCCATGATCTGAGGTCAGTGACAGGACACTGCATCTCCCAAATGAGGGGCTTTTGGAGTCACCTAGAACTCAGAGCACAGTAAGAGGCCACAGGGGTTGAGCTTTCGCTTTCTGCTGGATGTCATTCCAAGTGCCTTCTGGGAATTTCCTCCTCTGACCCTCTCAACAAGAGAAGGTGTATTTTCCCCCATTACGTGGATCTGGAAACTGAGGCATAGAGAGCTTATGCAACTTGCCTGAAGTCACACAGCTTGTAAGTGGTGGACTTGGGAGCACTGGGCATTGGGCTCAGAATCTGTGTTCTTCACCCTTAGGTGTCCCAGGAGGCATCCTTGCCTCTCCTGTCTCTGCTCTACACCCTCACAGCCACATTTCCATGGCTGGTCTAGAACTTGGCCTGGCTCTACCACTTATGGGCCAAATGGCTTTGGCTGAATTAGCCAAACGTCAGTTTCCCTGTCTGTTAAATATAAATTTAAAACAAACAATGAAACTTGCTCATACACCCATGGTAGATGAGAAGACAGTCTGTTATATTTGGAACCAAAGTGAGGACAATGCCTTGGTTTGGAGGGCATTGTATGGGAGTCTGGGACCGTCTTTGGAAGTCCTGTCCTAACAGTGCCTGCTGGGCTCCTGACCTGCATGCTCAGGCTCAGCCATCCTGTGGCTCCCCCCCAGCTCCCAGATACCCACAGAGAACAGTGAGCTCAAGTGTACCCCAGAACTCAGTTCTCCTGGGAGATACAGCCCGGAACGTACCATCATCCTCCTTTTACCATCTCCCCAGTTTCACAGTCAGCAGTGTCTCCTAGTTGATGTAAGACATGTCACCTGTGAGATGCTGTGACATTACGTGCCCCTAAGAAAGAAAAGAAAAACAGTGTCATTTAGTCCACAGCAAGATGGATTCTAACTCCAAAGATGTAAAAATTTAGAAATGAAAGTGCATCTGGAGTGGGTGAAATATGGTAATAGCCACTGCTTGCATAGTCCTTACCCCTTGCCAGGCTCCGTTAAGTGCCCACATTTGTTAATGCATTAAACACATACAACTCTCCCCATGAGTTTGGATGTGACCATGCTAATAGGCCAGTAGGGTTGTTCTGGAAAGTGTAGGATCCCCCTTTTGTGGAATTGCCAAATTGTCTCTTATACTGAAGGTTCCCCTCAGATCCTGTACCTGAGGCCAGCACTTATCTCTGTTGGGTGGGCATGGGCAACCTGAAAAGGAAAAAGGGTCACTGGGTTAAGAGCCCCACACCAGGGCGAGGGATGTAGCTCACCAGCACAAGCACCTGCCTGGCAAGTGCAAAGTCCTGAGTTCGATTCTGAGTACCAAAAAAAAAGAAAAAGAACGCACCACCAACAGACTGAATGCTAGCCATCTGCCCCAGCACCATGGCTCCAAGTTCAAGAATAAATCAGATCTGCTGTGGGGCTTCATTTCCTAGATCAGGCTTGGGTGGAGATAAGTTTGGCTCCAGGATCTAGCATACCCTTCTGTCCCCTACATACACTGTCCTCCCAGGCTCTGCTGGGCCTGAGGAAGTCTTTCTTGGTCTCCAGACTGCACATTCCTTCCTCCTGCCTAATGCCAGCACCTGTCTCCTGGGGGCAGTGGCCCCCGAGGGTTGAATATCTGGTTTTCATTCCTGTGCCCAGTGGGGGTGGCTGATAGGGGCGAGGGAGACAGGCAGCCTCTCCTCTTGAGCGGGGACTTCCAGACTAGGGTGCTGCTTGGGAGCGGATTTCACTTGGCTTTCTTTGTTTCCTTTGGTCAAACCCAAAATGGAAGTGAGGGCCTGGCTCAGATTCCATGGAGCCCCTGGGGACAAGCTGGCACAGCTGAACCACATCAGCCCCACCCTTGGGGTTTGGGCATTGGGGTACAGGTTTTCTTGGGAGGCCAAGGTCCGGAGGCAGCTGGACATCTCTGCCTCGCCCCTCCCCTCCCCAGTCCTGGCCTGCCAGTTGGCCTGTCACCTTAGACTGGGAGGGATGGTAGCTGTGCTCACTCTGGGTTGTCATTTGGGGCCCTCAGAAAGCCAGTCCCTACTCCCAGCCTCCTGAGGTTGGTATGTGCAGGCTACGGCCTCTGTGAGCATGGGGCCTGCACCAGCCTGCCCACCAGCCCAGCTGGCCCAGCGAGTGCTACATAGTGATTTACCCCACGGTGAGCAAGTCTCTCCAAGAGGGGCTCCAGCCTGGTGTGTGCTCTCTAACCCACTGGCAAGACTGGGGACTGAGTCTGTAAGGCCTGGTGCAAAATGAAACCATGCGCTCCTTGCTGGAAAATTGTTAAGAAGTTCAAGAGGCCCTAGGCTCCTGCTGTGTGAAGCAGAATCCAGCCATCTAGGGCCTGTTTTCCTGCTTTGGTTCCCTTGGTCCCTGTGTCTTTCCTGAGGCTAACCAGACAAGGGCTTCTCTGGTCTCAGACCTCCAGGGTGAAGCATGAGAATGATGAGCAAGCTTAGAAACTCCTCTGTGAAGTTCCCCAGTTCTGTCCAGGAGACCAGGGAATCCCGGGGCAAGACTGGAAATTCCATGTCTTGGTGCCTGCTTGTCTGGTCCTGCCTGGTATGCACTGCTCTCTCTTCCTCTGGCTTCTTACCTTTTAACAGGCTATGTACAAAATGCCAAACACTTTGTAGCCAGTACAACTTTCACAGAAATCCTAGTGAGGTTTTCTTGCCGGAGTTTAAACAAGATCCTGAGGCTCTTCCAGCCTCCTTTTCCTCCTCTGTAGGATGAGCAGCCACACTTATTGCTCTCTGTGTGAGTTTCTGTTACTGTAACAAATACCAGAGATAATTAACTAACAAAGAGAAGGTTTATTTTGGTCCATAGTCTTAGTGGATGCAGTCCATGACCAGTGGCTCCGTTTCTTTGGGGCCTGTGATGAGGCAGCATATCATGGCAGGAATAGGTAGCAGAGAAAAATTATTCACCCCATGGCCAGGGAGGGAAAAGTGTTATGGCTTGTTTCTAGATATCCCTCCAAAGCCCCATACACTCATAGGGGGGGATTTTCAGAGCTGGCTGGATCTAGGTGTTGGTGCTGGGATTAAGGGTGCCTCACCCTGGATATAGGTGGCATTGCCCAAAGGGCGGGTGGCCTGGATGGAATGTAAGGGCAGGTTTGCTTGCTTGCTGCTTGCTGCCTTCTCCCCACCTGCCTGTCTGCCTACCATGGACTGTTTCTCCTCTGCAATGCCCCTCTGCCATGCCAACCTGCATTCGACCCAGCCAACTATGGACTGAAGCCTGTACAAACTGAGTTAAATAAACCCTTCCTCCCTTAACTTGTAGGTGTCAGGTACTTTGTTTTAGCAATGACAAAAGTAACTAAGAGACAGGGGTCCTATGATCCCCTTTAAGAGCCCTGGCTTCAGTGACCTAGCGACCTCCCAGAAGACCCCCCCACCCACCTCTGAAAGTTTCCATCAGTTCCCAGTAGTGCTACCCTGGGATTGCATGGGCTGTTGGAGGGCATTCAAGATCCAAACTACAGCACTCAGAAAATAGGAATCCTCTTAGATCCATGTTCCTCTTGTCTGATTCTTTGAAAGAGTTTGACAAAACCCTGCAAGGCTAGATAGATTCTCCTTCTGTAGCACTGTGTACTGTAGAGTGCCTGACACACATTAGGTGCTCAGCACATATGTCCTCCTTACTAGCATCACTATTACATGCAGGATTCTAGTTTCACCATCCCTGGACCAAGGAGAGTTGAGTCAGGGCTTCTGGATGCTGTTCTTTGAGCAGCACCACTCAGTCATGACTTGAAATGCAGATTCTTGGGTCCCACCTCAGCCCTGATACATCAGCAGTGGCGCCTTCAGGTCCCCAGGCTTCAGGTTTGCACATGGGAGTCAGGGGAGCAGTGGAGTTCATCTGTTACTGTTGCTGTTTTAGGAGACCCTCCTCACAAACCAGCCATCGGCTCCCTCAGCTTTCGTGGAGTGTGCATGAGTAGTTATTGGTTGCCAACGGTGGTCTATGGCAAATCTAGTTTTTTTGGCCCCTGCTCCTACCTCTGCCATCTGCACCATCGAGCAGTGAGGGAATCCTGGGAGGAAACAGTCAGAGCTGCAGCCGTCCCACCAAGTTCTGGAAAAGCAGCCTAGTGCCCCTCTTGGTTAATGGCCTGTCTGCAGTGCTGTCTTTGGGGTCTTTTTTAGTACTGGGAATCGAACTCAGGACCTTGAGCTTGCCAGGCAGGCACTTGTGCTGCTGAGCTATATCCCCAGCCCTGCAGTGCTGTCTTTGATACAGGAAGGAGGACGTGACAAGGAATCACCCCTTAAATAAACAAAACCAAAAATTTTCCCTGGGACAAGCACACAAGAACTCTGTGGGAACTCATCATTTATTGAAAGGCAATTCTCTGCAATGTAGATCCATTAAACATCAGCCTGGGCACACACGTGGGAGGGAGCTGAGCAATTCAGGACTGGACCTCTCAGGGGTCAGAGGGCCAGCATCAGGCGATGGAGAGGTGACCAGGTCACTGAGCTAGAAGCTAGCAGAGCTCTCCCTGTCCCATCCTTGCTTTTGCAAACCAGAGAGGAAACTGAGTTACTTTCCCATTTCCCTGACTCACCTCTTTCCTGCTCCTCCTTGCACCCCTTGAAGCCCTGGGCAGTGGTGGAATTCCAGTTCTTCTACTCAGCCAATTAATGAGGCCACAGGCAGTTTTCAGGGCAGAACCACTAATCTGGTGGGGAGAGCGAGGGATTCAGAGGCCAAACTGCCTCTGTAGCCTTAGGTAAGTGACTCAACCTCTCTGAGTCTCCATTTCCCTATCTATAATGATAGTACTCACCTCATGAGGCAGTCATGAGGATTAAACAAGTTATTATTTGTAACAACTCTTCGGAGTCAAAATAAAATAGGAAGCAGTGGTCAAATGAGGAAGGGATGGTGCTTCCCTGTTTAGACATCAGGAAGGACTTCGAGGAAGGTGGGATATTTGGATGGGCAGTATCAAGATGCGTAGCTGTTGGGTTGCAGAGATGCAGCTCAGGACAGAGGCCACTGCAAGGACAGAGGCTGGAAGACAAGCATGTGAGTCAGGAGCAGGACTGCTGAGATGGAGGGCTGGGCCCCGCGAACTCCCTCAGGAACGGCAAGGAAGAGTCCCAGGGGGTCAAGGCACTCACAATTAGAAGCTGAGGACTTTGGAGCTCAGGGCCTTCAAGGTTGAAAAGCAGAGCCAGCCCCAGCCCTACGCATGAAGGGGAAGGGCACCTGAGCATTGCCTCGGGTCACCCTGTGGTCTTTCTGGGACCCTCATTCCCTAGAAGGACTCCTCAGGTCCCAAGGAAGGAATGAGGTGGGGCAAGTCACCTGCACTCAGGTGAGGCAGTTGATGGGTTTCCGTCTCAGCACGAGCCACAGCCCCTCCTGTCTCCTGCTTTCCTCAAATCCTGAATGAGGAGAAGGAAGGGGGAGGAGGAAGAAGAAGGAGGAGGAGAAAGGGGGGAGGAGGAGGAAGAGGAGGAAGAGGAAGAAAAAATTGAAAAAGGTCACTCCTTTCCCTGAGCCAAAAAAACTTGTCCCGGATATGAAAACATCTTCAGTTTCTGGAATACAGAAGGGTCAAGCTGTAGATCAAGAGGAATCACAGAGGGAGTAGAGGCCTTTGTGTCCTCATAGGGATCAGCTGAATGCACACATGAAAACCACAGGGACGCGCGGAAGGGACCACGTCCCACTTCCAATATGTGGCTGACTTTCAGCAATCGAGGGATGAAAGGAATGTTTTTCCCTTTATTGACCTTTCTGCTCAATAGGGAGGAGAGTACTTACATCCCATGGCTAGCAGGATGGAGCCTAGGGAAAGCCTTTCAAGTTTGGAAATGTGGGAACAGAAAGCTGACTCCAGGGGACATAGGAATTGGTCTCTGGGCCTGTGCCAAGCCCCTCCTCCTGGTTGCATTGCTGGAACACAAAGTGGGTAGCTGAGAGGGGACTCAAAATCCCTTGTCCCTTTTTTCTTATCATTTGATTTCAGACACTATATGCATCTTGGCATGATTTCCTTTGTATTTATCCTTTTGAAGGCACTGAATTCTGAATCTGTGCACTGACATCGTTCACCAAATTTGGGGAAGTGCCACTCGCTAGTTCTTAAAATATTTTTTCAGCTCCGTTGTCTCTTCTTCTTGGACTTCATTAACACTCATGTTAGATGTTTTGATATTGCCTCAAAGATCCCTATTCAGGTTTTTGCAATCTTTTTACCGTCCATTCTTCAGATTTAATAATGTCTATAGATAAAATTTCAAGTTTATTATTTTCTTTTTTGTCTCTGTCCTTTTGTGAAGCCCATTCAGTGGATATTTTTTTCAACTTGGGGAGCACTGCCATCTTTTTTTTCCTAATTTTTTTTATTAGTACGTGTTCGTAGTACACACATTTTACAGTTATCATGGGGAGTGGGTATGGGTACACAACGCAGCTCACTTCTTTTTTTAATCCCCTCTCCCATCCGTTCCCCCTCCCACACAGTGGATTTTTCATATTCATATATTTTATTTTCCTGTTCTACAGTTCCCATCTGGAGATACACCACACACACAAGCACACACACACACACACACACACACACACTTTCTAGTTCTCTAAAGACATGTTATCTTCTCATTCGCTTAGAGCATATCGGCATTTATCTCATTGAATATCATTATAGTTGCTGCTTTAAGAGTCATATCTGCTAATTTCAGCATCTAATCATTTCAATCAGTATCACTGATTGCCTCTTATCTTAATAGTGGGTCATAGTCTCCTGGGTCTTTATATGAGGATTACCTTTGTACGTACCTGCTATGGCACGAGTCTAGATGCCCCTCCAAAGCCTCATGCAGTCATAGGTGGGGCTTTTCCGAGGTGGCTGGATATGGAGTGTGTGATGCTGGGATCAAGGATGTATGATTACTATATTAGTCCATGCATGGTTTGGCATAGTTCTGGGTAGCACAAAGGGTGCCCCACCCTGGGTGTGAATCCTACCCGCCCCAAGAGTGGGTACCTTGGATAAAAAGGACAGAAAAAGGGTTACTGCTTCTTGCTGCCTTGCTGATTTCTGCCTACCATGAATTGTTTCCCTTCTGCAATGCCCCTCTCATGCCACCGTGCCTTGGAGCCAACCAACTATGAACTGAAACTTCTACGAACTGTGAGCCAACTAAACCTTTCCTTCTTTAATGAGTGTCAGGTATTTTGTCTCAGCAATCAGAAAAGTAAGACAGAATTCTAGGCATTGTGATATGTTACGGAGAATCTAGATTCGGTTATATTTCTTCGAGAACTGTTGGTTTTATATTTGCTTTTGTGGAAATGCAATTTTGTTGATTCGCTGTCTCCTGGGAAAGTAGTTAAATCCCCATTTAGTCACTTTCTCCTCAGCAGAATGGCATGCAGTCTTCTTCTTAGGACTCATTTTGCTTTCTGATGTCCATGTTTGTCCTGAATTCGAAACTGAGTTTTCTACTTTTTATCAATTGATGTGAAATTCACATGATATAAAATTAACCTTCTTAAAAAGCAAATAATTCAGTGTTATTTAGTACATTCGCCATGTTATATAATCACTACATCTGTCTGCTTTCATAACATTCCATCGCCCCACAAGGAAACCCCCCTCTCTTGAAGCAATTGCTCTCTATTTTCCTTTTGTTAGCCCCTGGCGAACACTAATCTGCAGTCTGTATCTATGGATTTACTTATTTTGGGTAGTCCATAAAATTAGAATAATTTGATGTCTGGCCTCTGTCCCTGGGCTGAATGTTTTCAGGTACATCAGTGTAGCACATATCAGTACTTCTTTTTTTTTTTTTAATAGCCCAATGACATTCCACTGTATGTATCTACTACAGTTTGTTCACCGTTTGTGATGGACATTTGGGCATTTCCACTTTTAGACTGTTGTCAGTAGTGCCACTATAAATATAGGTGCACCCTTACTTGTTTGAGTACCTGGTCTCAGATTTTTTAGTTGTAGACTTAGGAATAGAGTTACTAAGTCATATGAGTAATTCTATTTTTAACTTTTTTTAGGACCCATTGAACTATTTTCCATAGTTACTGGACAATTTTACATTCTCACCTGCAGTGCACACAGGTTACATTTCTTCATACCAACAGTTGTTATTTTTCATTTAATTATAGCTATCCTTCTGGGTGTGAAATAGTATCTCATTATGGTTTTAATTTGTACTTCCTTAATGATTAATGATGTTGACTGTCTTTTCCTGCACTTGTTGCCCACTTGTATATCTTCTTTGAAGAAATTTCTATTCAAATCTTGTCAATTTCAATATTGTGTTTTTGATGTTGTTATTATTGAGTTCTTTATTTATTAAGGATACCGGACACTTGTCAAATACGTGACTTGTAAATGTTTTTGCCTGTTGGTAGATTACCTTTTCACCTTCTGGATGCACCAAAGTTTTTGCTTTCGGTCAAATGCAATTTAGCAATTTCTTTCATCAGATCTAAGAATCCACTGTTATGTTGAAGTCATCAAGCTTTAACCCTATGTTTTCTTCTAAGAGTTGTATGGCTCAGCTCTTATATTTTGAATGCTGATTTATTTTGAGTTGATTTTTGCATGTGGTGTGAGGTCAGGGTTCAGCTTCATTCTTTTGTGTATTTCCAGTTATCCAAACATAATTTATTGAAGAGACTATTTTTCCCCATTGAGGTTCTTAGCAGTCTTGTTCTAAAAAGCAGCTGGTTGTAGTTGTAAGCATGTTTCTGGATTTTCTGTTCTATTCTACTGTTCTCTATGTCTGTGCATTATGGCAGTACCACAGTGCTTTGACTACTATAGCTGTGTTTTGCTGTTGGTACAGCTCTCTGTGGTGTGCTGGCTTCATCATGCTCCGACATTGAAAGCGACACCAACCAAGAAGCCCACATTTTTACCATCCCTATCTTCAGAAGAGGAAGTCGGTCTCAAAATCTTCCTGCTTTGATTCACTCTCTGGTACCTTTGGGTAGTTGCTTTCTCTCAGACTATCCAGAGTCTGTAGTTGTTCACTATGGAGTGATTGTTTTCATGGGATTCTACTCAGCTGCGCTGGAAGCAGCCCCTCCACCCACCTGCCCCCTTTCTGCCTGTCATCGCTTTCCCTGGCGTGTAGGTTGGTGGGGGAGTGAGGAGAGAGTGGAAAGGTATCTCTCCAGGTGCTTTCCCTGGAGAAGTCTTCTTGTTGGGTCCCAGCTCCCCTGAGTCCCTGGTGTCATCAGGCACTAAGGGGCCTGTAAATTCCAGAGAGGCCTGCCCATGTGTGAACTGGAAATAGCCTCCTTTCCCCTCTCATATCTCAGCCTTGTCCTGGCTACAGTTCTTCATCAAATGATTCAGGGGCTGTGATTCGAAAAGGGCCAAAGAGTAGTGCCCTCTGTGGCCCCCTAGGAGCATCTGTTTGGGCAGCTGTGTGGGAATCAACAGACATATTGAGCTTTCCCTTCCCATAGGCAGAAGCCAGTTGGCATGAAGGGCCACTTCTGCCCCACCCCAGAAGCAAAACTTGGCATGTGGCTGGGCAGAATTAGGGGGGCTGACTACGAGAAATGTTCTTAGGTGTCAAAACTTGTCATTTACACACTAATGAGTGAATTTGGCTTGGCAAATTACTGTTTCCCTCCTTGCAGGTGAAGAAACACCTTTGCCCGTTCCAGGTCCCTCCAGGTGCCTCAGAGTACATTAAGTACCTCTCTGTTCTTTCTCAACCTTCCCGTCCTGGTCCCCTGTTCTGTGTGGGACATCCTGGGCTTCTTGCCTTGCTGGGTTCTGGCTAGTGGTTTAGTCTTCAGAGAGCAGCCTGCCCTGGTTATGGTTCATTTCTCTTTGTTCTGCTTGGCCTTAAAGCATTGAGATTTCGATGTGTCTTCAAAATAGGGCTGTTTATTGGTTAGATTTGGTTTGGTTTTACTATGTCCCAGAGGTGGAGGGATGGACGAGACGACTTCCAGAGGTCTTTTCAGGCTCCTTCTCGTTATTGTCCTTTTCTCCTGGAGGTGGATCAAGAAATTTTTGGTTAATGAGCATAAAGTGCTTTGAAAACATAAACTGTTAAGTTTCACCGGGGACGGACTCACTAATTATTTATGATTTCAGGAGAGCCAGTTAATTCACTAGGAGAGAGGAGTTGTACTGGCAGGGATGGGGGTGGTAAATCATTCAGGAGGACGCAAATAGCAGAGGACCCCCCCCCCAACACATACAGATAAGCTCCCTGTCCCTGGAGCGTCCCGACTGGGCACACCAGGCACGGGGAGCTGTCTACAGCCAGGTGCCCCCTGCAGCCTTGCTGCTCACACTGCTGGGAGCTTGAGATCACCCCCAGGAGCCAGAAGGGACTTCAGGTCTCTGGGTTCATCACCTCACCCCAAAGAAAGAGCACTCACAAGGTTCTGGAAAGAGAAGGTTGGCATGGTTCCCCCTCAGAAGTCTCTGGAGAGGCTTGTGGCAGAGGCTTCCCTGAGAAGAGCCCACAGGTGCTCCCAGCTCTATAGTCAGGGAGAACTCCTGATCGTGCCCTAAGTCCTTGCTGCTGCCACTGAATTTATCAGCTTGAGACCACTCCCCTCCCTGCTGCAGCCCTGCACCTCATTTCATCAGGCTGGCCATTCACCCGCCTTGGCCTACAGGTGTGCTCACAGCTACAGCCATCAGCCCGTGTTCTTCTGTCCCTCATTCAATAAATATTTGTCAGCCACCTGCCTTGTGTGAGTGGGCCTGTGAAAACACCTCCCACCCCTGTGCTTTTCCTCCCCTCAGCCCAGCTTTCTGGAAGAGCTGCTTCACTACCCACCCGCCCAACTCTCCCTTCTCAGCTGTCCTGCTTTCGAAGGGGCCTCTGTGTCCTGAGCCCTGAGAATTTAACCTTGCCCTGGGTGTCTTCTCAAAGACCCCTACCCAGATCTTGGGCACTTGTCCAGGCCTGGACTGAAGAGAGTAGCTTCCTAGACCACTGTTTTGTGTTTCTGCAAAAACTAGCTGATGGGCTAGTTTCTTATCTTCCCTTTTGAAATGCTACTCACTGTTCCAGAGAAAGGATCTTCTGCCACGTGGGGATGTAGCCAGCAGAATGAATCAAATCAGATCAGCACACGCCAAACAAAGGCACATGCCAGGCAGCAACCTTCAAGGCACTGGGTGAGCCTGCAGAGGGGAAGCAGAGTCATGAGGGTCTGCCTTTCATCCGCTTGTTCTCTCCATCCTCAGCATGCAAGTGAGCCTGGGACTCTGGTCTGGGGCTGGGGAGGCTGCAGGGTGTGAGGGGTAGAATTTTGCCCAGTCAGCAGAGGGGGCTGTGGGAGACAAGGAGGCTGGAAGCTGAGTGAGGGTTCACAGTGCCCTGAGGTCCGTTTGTATTGGAATATCCCAGCGCTTGCCCTTCCCCACCTTCATGGCATTTGAGAGAAAAGAAGGTGCCAGTTCCAGAAAGTGGGTGATGTGCCTACTTTGTGTTAGGTTTTTTTTTTTTTTTGGTACTGGGATTCAAACTCAGGACCTTATACTTCCCAGGGAGGCCCTGTACCCCTGAGCTATATCCCTGGCCCAATGTGCCTACTTTGTGAAGACTGGCAAACTTGAACGCAGAGGAAAAGCAATGTGTATGTGTGCACATGTGCATGTATGTCTGTGTACATACATGTATGCAACTATGTGTGTATTTGTGTGTTATGTGTGTGTGATACATGTGAGTATATGTGGGAGAACACATGTGCAAGTGTCTATGCAAGCATGCGTGCCTGTGTGTAGCTGTGTGTTTATATGAATATTCATGTGTGTCTTGCTTATTTCATGTGATTGTGGTTTGCAAACATAGCCTATAAGAGCTACAGGACCAGCCTACCCACTACCCATCTTCCCAGGCTTCCTCCTGGGCATCGTCAAGCTGGGAGATTTGTTCCAGAGCAAGCCCCTCATCCACCAGAATCAGGCTCCGGGGTCACGCGTGGTGGATAAGACCACAGCTGGGGATGGACACAGGAACATGTCTGAGTCTCCCTTCTCCTTGGTGAGCAGCAAGGACATAGAACATCTGTTAAAGAACTGGTGAAGGACTCACAAGAAGCTCTGAAGATTTGCCTTGGCCTCTGGGAGCACGTGATCCTTTGTAGGCCTGGCTTGTGTTCAGGAGGACAGAGGTCCACAAATAGCACATCATAGGAACATGGGGGTTGTTAGTACAGCTGGTGACCAAGTCTGGGGCCTCAGAGGAGTCATCCCCCCTTATACACAGGAGGTATGTCCCAGAACCCTTGCTGGTCGCCTGAAACGGGCTAGCACTGAACCCTGTATGTACTTTTTCCTGTACATACTCATAATAAAATTTAATGAGCCTTGTATGTACTGCTTTTTCCTGTACATACCCATAATAAAGTTTAGTTCATAAATTAGGCACAGTAAGAGATTAACAACTGTAATTCATAGTAAAATAGAACAATTATAACAAATAAAGTTATAAATATACCCCAGGAATATACCCCAGGAAAGTGGAATCTCTGGTAATGGACTTTACCTCTAGGTCCTGAGCGCATTGTCAGTGACAGGAGGGTAGTGAGGCTGTTGACGTCTAAGGCTGTTTCCCTACTGTAGCTGCTCCAAACTCTGAAACAGAACCCCACACTAGGAGGCCACAACATCAACGCCGGGTGTGTGCTCACTGTGTGCCAACACAGTTCATGGGGCTGGAAAATAAAAACAAGCGTAATAACAATAATGACAAACTTATTCCATGTCAGGCCTGATTCTTATGATAACGAGGGGCGGCCTTTGCCAGTTGCCTTTCAGGGGTGCTTAGAATGTTGCCTCTGTCCCAACCTTAATGCCAGCCCAGACCCACAGTCTAGTCTAGGGGGAGACAAACCGTAACCAGGTAAAATCAATAGGACATTAAAATTGAGTGCTAGGAAAGACGGACCAGCGCCCTTCAGGAAAATGCAGCAGGGCCCGTGGTGCATCGTGGGGTCTGTCCCTGGCTGCGCTGTGAGGCTGGGAGGTGAAGAACCAGACTTCCAGTGAAAAGTGAATGAACAGCAAGAGCAACGGCCTAGAGGCTGGGTAGACCTGGAAGACTGAAAGCAGTGGAGGTAAAGCGCAGCAGCGGTGGGAGGAGAGGGAGAGAGGCTGGGGACAGGCAGAGCCCAGCGGCCCGGCCGGGGAAGCCCGGCTTTGTCCGCCGTCTTGTGCGCCAAGGGCTGAGGGTAGTGAGTTTATTTCCCTGGCTGCTGGGTAGAGAAATCTGCACTGCACTGCTCTTGCTACTCCTGCTTACAGAAAGTAGCAGAAACTTAGTTCTCTCCTTCCTTCCTTCCTTCCTTCCTTCCTTCCTTCCTTCCTTCCTTCCTTCCTTCGGAATCCGAGAGGCCTTTCCCCTGCCCACCCCCTCCCGCTCCTCCTCCTCATTTGCAGGGGCTTGGCTGAGGCATGCCAACCCTGTCCGGCTGTGGGCCCAAAATGGAAGGGAAGGTAGGGCAGCTGGGAGCGGGTGAGGCCTGAGATGCCACCAGGAGGGGGTTGGCCAGCCAACAAAGGGGCCCGGGCCAGCGTGACGGATGGATGAGCACATGAGGGGGGGCGGGCTGCACAATGGCTCCGATTGCAGAAACTTGCCTTCCAAATGCCTGCAAACAGCTGACGGCCATGGAGAACGGATGAAATGGGATTAGAGCATCCTTTCCAAAGACAGCACGCACTGCAGAGCGTGACAATACAATCCCTGTCCGGCCAGCTTCATGGCTCATTCCGCCAGCCTGGAACCATCTCTCCCCCAAGGGCCTGGGGCGGGGACCTGAAGGGTGGGGGAGGGGAGGAAAACAGAGGTGCAGGGAGAGGTGAGCTGCAGCTCATCAGGGTCTCCAGGGAGACTGGGCATGGAGCCACAGAGGGTCTAGGTCTTCCAAAGGTCAGCTTCTCTGTCTTACTGCCCTGGCCCAGCCAAGGATTATAGAAGTCCTTTCCTTTCCAGAGTCTTGCTTTTTTTTTTTTTTTCTCTTTTGTAGTACTGGGGGTAGAACACGGGGTCTTTACACTGACCCATATACCCAGCTCTTTTATGTATTTATTTGTTTGTTTGTTTGTTTATTTATTTGAGATAGGATCTCACTAAGTTGCTCAGGCTCGGCTTGAATTTGCAGTCCTCCTGCCTCAGCCTCCCAGAGTGCTGAGATTATAGGTGTGCGCCACCATGCTCAGCTCCGTCTCACTGTCTTTATTTGGCCCTCACTTAACCCCACCGAAGACAGTCTTGGGGTAACTAAGACCTTGGATCACCTTGCATGCTGTTTCCCAGCATGACCTTGAATAGGCATCAGGTGTCTTCCTCTGTGAGATGGGCTCATTCTTCCTACCCACAGGTTGGTGGGAGACCAGACAATACACGGCGCAGAGCTAGGAGTTATGCAGCCAGGGTACTACTGCTGTTACTTTTATTGCTACTGTTATTATTTGCCTGTCCAGTTTCCCGGGCCCTTCTGTGGCCCACACCCTAATGGGGGCCAGATGGAGTGAGACCTAAGGGGTTGCCCTGGACTTGTGGGGACTGAGTCCCTCTTCATCAGCTCTCCTCCCCCTCCCACCCCTCAAGGCCTCAGAGGCCCCGAGGAATGGTGAGACCCTGCCCGGCCAGCTAGCAGCCACGTGCACAGCTGGGTCAAGGCCAGCTGGCCAGTGCTGTGTATTTGTGTTTATCTTCTTTTGCTTGAAGAGACAGCGGCAGAGGTGAAAGGAATTGATGTTTATTTTGATAACGAGTTCTCAATGCGTTTGCAAACTAATAAAATCAACTCATTAGGCTGCATGTTTAATTCACAACTGTACTGTGGCGAGACTTCCCTGGTGGCTGATGGGTAATGTGGGCTCCCTCCGGAGCTGGGGGAGGGGTCTGTGGTACTTAAACTCTCTGTGACCGGCAGCACATATCCGCATTCCTGCTTCTGCCTCCCCATCCTAGATGGAGCCCATAAGCAAAGCCAGTGCTATCTGCCTCTTATCCCTGATGGCATCTTCCACACGTGGGCTTCAGGGCCAGGAGGACAAGGGCGGGAGCCAGGCTGAGCTGATGACCCCCTTCAAAGTCAGTGAGGACCTGGGTCCCCATGGGAGGGGTGTGGAGGAGGTAAACGCAGACTTGAAGTGAACCCTGAAGTGGGCCCTTGGTGAACCCTGACCATGTGTGAACCCTGTAGGCTCTTTGCAGTGCTGTGCCTCGCTTGGGATAGCAACATGACAGCCCAGTGACAGGGGTTTCAGATGTGGAACCTGAGGCTGAGGGACCCTCAGTAAGTCATACACAGTCTCATCACTGGTCAGTACGTGTCAGAGCCAGATCTCAGACTCGGGCCTCAGTGACATTTCTTGTTTTGTCACTCACTGCATGAGCAAAGGCTATGAGAACACTAGGTGAGCCCAGACCCTGGCCAGGACTATTGAGGGATCCCTCCCAGGCTTCTGTCCTGGGGATCCTGGATGGCTTGTGACTAGATGCTCCCCCAAAGCCTCATGCAGTCATAGGTGGGACTTTTTCTGAGGGCCAAATCTAGAGTGTGTGGTTGATTCATGGTACAATGCTAGGATTGAGGGTGAGTGATTACTAAATCAGTCCACTGATTGGTTTAGCACCGCCCTAATCCCAGTAGCCTGGATACAATACAGGTGACACAACAAAGCTTGTCTTGTCCCTTGCTTATTGCTTTTCTATCTTCTGCCTGCTGTGAACTGCCACCCTGCCTTGGAGCCAGCCAACTGTGGACTGAAACCTCTACAAACTGTGAGCTAATAAGCCTTTCCTCCTTTAACTTTGGGTGTCAGGTATTTTGTCTCAGCAAGAGAAAACTAAGACATGGAGGCACAGGGGCCACTCCCAGCTTCACTGTGCCAAGGCTTGGCCTTCTGGAGGATTGTCCAGGCAGTTGTGGGGAATGCTCTGTGCTGGGCAGAGGGCCCCTGACCCTGCCAGAGAGAGAACACTGGCTTCATCGTGGTCCTCTTTGGAAAGTGCTGTGTGCTGGGCTAGGCCCAGCCTTGCTAGCTGGGGTCCTGCCCAGAGGAAGATTTGAGGATTTGAGGAAGGCCAGGGCTTCCTGCCACAGCTCTAGTGCCAGGAGAGGGTGGGACAGAGCCTAAAACCTCAAGTGGGGTGTGGAAGGCTTTATCCCTCAGCAGTGTCACAGTGTGGGGCTGGCAGAGAGAAGGGGGCAGAGAAAAACAGAGAAGAAACTGAAAATCCCCTCCTTGGGCCTTGGTCTCCTTCCCTAGAAAAGAACCAGAAGTTTGTGTCCCGCAGACCTGTGTGAGCTTAGGCAAAGATCCCCTTGGCCACATCTAGCACAATGACAGCAAGGCCATGTCTGTCAGAGGAGGGAAATTTAGATTTCTAGTAAAATATGTTCTCATTCTGTGCACAAGACACAATTAAGACTGTAGCCAATTGCACATCCTTTGGGAAGTTCTACCATGTTTCTGGTGGTCCTCAAATTTAATGGAGTTGAGAGATAGGGCACCTGCCCTCCATGCCCTGTTGATCTCTGTGCTCCTCCCCTCCTCCCCTCTGACACGCACACACACCCTCCCACTTACACAGCAAATGCATTACTAGAAAAATACACATTTGCTTACCCAGATACATTCAGCCACCTCCCCTCAGGCTTTCCTGGACACACATAACCTACACAGATGCTGTTACACATAGAACGCACACAAACACGTGCCATGCACACATGCGCACACTCCCCACCTCCTCGCAGATACTCTAGGGAAAATAGGAGACCCTGTCAGCTCACTGCCATCAGCACCCTCCTTGCAGGAGGCAGTCCTGTGAGTCCACAGGCACCTAGTAGGTGACCAAGAATCAGGCATACTATCCTTAAGATCCATAGCTACTTGCGATGTGCCAAGGGAGAAAATTTGGGCTTGGAACAGAATGGTTGATCGACTACCCTGCAGCTTCTCTGTAGTATCTGGGATGAGGCATGTAGTTTCAGGGCTTGGAATTAGGGACCAGGTACATTTCAGGGTACCCCAAGTGTCTGACAGGGTCTCCTGTTTTGTCCTGAGACCATGGCCCCCTTTCAAGGGCTAATGGGACCTGCGGCTCCCCTATAGAAAATTGCACGCACATGTTTGAGTGTGTAACTTTTAAGGTATCTAATTTCAGGGAGTTTCCACCCCTGCTTGGGACCCCCTTTGAGGGCAGTGGCTCCAACGCATCCCGGAAACTTCCTCCTAGAGACTGACATCATCCCCTGGGACACAGAGAGGGAGATGGTGTCCCCCTTTGTCATCTCGGGGCTAGTGGCCTGCAGGGATGTGGGCACTCTGCTGCCCACTGCACCCAGGGCAGCTTTCCTGTGCAGCTGCCAATGGGTGCTCATTCCAGGCCTTTCCAGCCGTTTTCCTCTCCCCACAGCTGCCTGTGGGTTGTGGAGGTCAATGGAGGTGGGACATCTCCCCGACCAGGAGGGCTGTCTCCCCAGGTTCTCAGGAGGGCTGGCACAGCTTTGCTACCCCACTATGGCCTGCCACTCCTCCTCCATGTGCTTTGTTCAGCTCCTGTGCGATGCAAGGATCCTGGAGTTGCACAGGCACATGGATGGGGAGAAGGCACCTTCTGCCTCCCTACAAGGGTCACTTCTACTAGACAATCGAAATTTCCCTCGTCTTCAGGAACAAACCTTCTTTTGAACCATTTCCTAGATCAGCTTCTGTTTTGGTTACTTTTTTTGGTTGCTGGGATAAAATACCCAACACTCAAAGTTAAAGAAGGAAAGATTTATTTCAGCTCAACGTTCACAGAGGTCACGGTTCATAGTTGGCTGGCTCCAAGGCAGGGTGGCATGGCAGATGGGCATTGCAGAGGAGAAACTGTTCATGGCAGGCAGAAGGCAGCAGTGCTAGCAGCAAGCCACAACAGCAGCTTCCTTGTGTCCCTTTCTATTCTCTTCTATATTCTCCATTCTACCCTCTTAGGGCAGTTGGCACTCACACCCAGAACTATGCCAAACCAATCAGTGGACTAAATTAGTAATCATGCATCTTTAATCCCAGCATCACAAATTCTATATTCAGCCAGCTCTGAAAAAGCCCCACCTATGAGCTCATGAAGCTTTAGGGGGACATCTAGACACAAGTCATAACAACTTCCTTCCTGTTCCTTTGCACCTTTCCAGCTCTGTGTTTTGCAAAAGCAGTCCCCACTCCTGCCTGTAGCTCTCCTCTGCCCTTGGGTCTTAAGCCTGCCTCAGGTTCAGCCTGGCACTCATCAACCTGCCCTGTGGGCTTAGTTCTCAGTCCTTTGCTTGTGCTTGGCTTGGTACCTCCCTCATTAGCTCCTTGTGCTGGTCCAGCCTCCAGTGTCAGGGCATCTAGCAGCTCCAGCCTGGCTCTCTCCTCTTGGAGCTTATCCTTGATTACCTCAGCTGGTCCCTGTGCCCACAATGCCATGGGCATCGCTCCAGCCCACACTATGGATTTACCTTGCACCTCATGGTTCACTAGGACAACCGTCATCCTAACCCAACACACCTGAGGGCTGAAGACTGTTCAACTGCCCTAAAACCTCTCTCCCACTTTGTGGAGTAATACTTTGTCTGAGCCTTTAAAAGCAGACAGAATACTCCTCATAGAGTGCTTTGCTAAGAGGACAGTATGGAAGGGGAAACACACAGAAACCTGATAGTGGAGAAGCCTGGCCAACCCTGGCTTACTAGATGGTCATTGTCAGTGTCATCTGTAGTTTAGCATGTTCCTGACATGCATGTGCCTGATGCAGTGTGATAAGGGCTCCTCACCTCTGTGTTTCCTCCCCAAAACCCATGACCTCCCTCTAACCATGAGAAACAAACCTAACTTGAGGGACCTGCTACAAAATGCCTGACCTGTACCCCTGAAAACTTTCAAGGCCATCAAAACCAGAGCCCATCTGAGAAATTGCTAGTTTAGAGGTCTGAGGAGATATGGTGACTAAAGGTGATGTGGGGCCCTGGAGGAGACCGTGGGTTGGGATGGGACACTGGGGGTAACTAGTGAAATCTGAACACTGGGTTGTAGTTGACAGTAATGAATCTGTGTTGGTTCCTTAGCTGTGGCCAATGCACTGCAGTAGGTAAGGTGTTAATGAGAGGAGAGTATCTGGGGTACAGTGGGGTTGGGTACCGGGGTATATGAAAACTCTGCTCTATCTTTGCAACTGTTCTATAGTCTAAAATTGTTCTAAAATAAAATGTTATTAATGACAACACCACAAACAGAAATCAGTGTGTGTAACCTCTGCTCAAAACTTGCCTGTGTGTAAAAGCTGCGGGGCCAAAGCCCTCCTCCACCAGCAGCTCGGTGGCCCTTGACATCTGACCTACTATTGCTGCTTTTGGCCTCCGACTCGTGCCTTCTGGTCTAGCCATGGGGACCTCTTTTCACACCCCTGCCTTCCACCATGGAGCCCCACTGAAGGGACTTGGGGGTCTGCTGGCTACACTGCTCTGAATCTCCACCCAAGAAAGTCCTTGGCTTCCCTGGGAACATTGGCTCTCAGCAGAGCCCATCCTGTCACCCTGTCGAACACAGAAGCCTATGCCTACGAGCTGGTATCTGCACCCCAAGCCCCATGCCTGGCCCAAAACTTGTCTTTTCATCACAACACATGCTGCCTTCTAGTCACATTGGGTTGGGGCTGGGGATATAGCTCAGTGGAATAAGCGCTTGCCTAGCAAGCGCAAGGTCCTGAGTTCTATCCTCAGTACCGCAAAAAAAAAAAAAAAAAAAAAAAAAAAAATTGGGTCATTTTCCTGATTTATTGTGCACCTTAGTGCCCACCCTCCCATTCTAGCAGACTGTAAGGCACCTGAGGACAGGGACCTTGGTCTCAGTGGTGCATTGGTGAAACTCAATTGCTCAGAACAGTGCCTGGGACTCTGCAGATGTTGAGTAAATATAGGTTTGTTGAATGAAAGAGGAATGTATGTGGGCCTCTCCCTGTGTTTGGGCTAGGTAAGTTAAGATAAAGCTATAGTTTGGATCCACAGTGTTCCAAAGGCCAGTGTGCTAAAGGCACGGCCACCGCACATAGTGCCGGTGGTACAAGATGGAACTGTAGGAAGTGAGGCCTAGTGGGAGGAAGTGAGGTCACTGGGGAGCTCCATGAAGGGGATGTTGGGACCCAAGCTTCTTCCTCTCTATTTCCTGCCCTCCATGAGGTGAACAGGCCTCTTCCACCCATGCTCCCTCTGTGATGTACTGTGCTGCTCCAGGCCCAAAGCAACAGGGCCAAGGAACCATGCACTGAAACCTCTGAAACCATGACCCAAAAGTAAACCTTTCCTCCATAGAACTTTATGATTTCAGGTATTTTGCTACGGTGGCAGTGAGCTGACTAATACAGATAGTTAATTCCACCAGCCCATCAGAGTGTGTCTCACTCGTGGTCCCTGTGCCTCACCTGTGGCCTCCAGGGCTACTCACAGCAAAGCCACCCTGGTGAGGAGGGATGGGGGACAACTGTTCCTGCTGGAAGGTCTGGAGGCTTTACAAACCCCTCCTGACCACTCCTCCTCCTCTCTCCTATTTGGCGCTTGAATTGGCAGGTACCTCTCCTCAGGAAAATAGCTTTTCTCTCCCAGAGAATGTGAGACAAGGCAGCTATTCTTAGGTTAGTGTGGAACAAATAAACAGGAACCAACTTGCTCACCTGCCTTGCCCCATGGTCCAGCTCACAGCCTCGAGTACTGGAGAGTCCGGAAGTGTTGACATGGGTTGTTCCCAAGTGTTTTCATCTTGGCAGCGTACAAGAGCCCCTTAGGCTCAGCCTGCTCTGTTTCTCATGGCTGAGAAGCTTCTGAGCATGGTCCTCACTCACCCCATCTCAAACCCTCAGCCTGGGAGTTTCCAGAGTAATGAACAACAGTGTCTTCAACTCACAGAGGCCATTCCTGCTTCTTGGACTTTCCCTTCCCCCTTTACTTACAGGACTGAAAACCTGAATTTTCCAAAGAGGGAGCATGTCCCAGCTTTCCAGAAGAAACCGTCTCTGGAGTCAGCCAAGCATGAATTGGAAACCCAGGTTCAGTCAGGCACAGTAGTGAATGCCTGTAATTCCAGCCACTCAGGAACCTGAAGCAGGTGGATTGCAAGTTCAGGACCAGCCTGAGCAACTTAGCGAGACCCTGTCTCAAAATAAAATGAAAAGGGTTGGGGATGTACCACAGTCGTAGAGCAAGCCTGGTTTGCCTCTCTAATGCCAAAATGAAAAAAGAAACCTGTTTTCAGGCTCTGTGGGCAGAAGCAGCCATCCAACCCCATGGCTGCAGGGTTGGAAAGGACAGGTATGAGATCACAGCGACCTGGCAGCAGCCAAGCACCTCAGTAGAGGTTGGTTGTTGCTATTTACTTCCCAGCCTAAAAGCTTCTCCCAGTGTTTTTGGTCCCCAGCTCTACCCCCTCAAAAGAGGGGCTCAGAGGGCTCCCAACCCCGAGGTGTCTTGCTCCCTGGGGGGCTGAGGCTCTAGCTCCTGGACTCCCGCTGCCGCTACTAAGAGCCACCCACTTTCATCACAAAGCAGCCTGCATTAGTCCAGGCGTGAAGCAAAGTAATAATAAGAAACAAGCTTGATGTGCCCCCCCACAAGCACCCCACAAATAAATAGGATGTTTGTGCTGGAAAACCAGCACAGCCCCATCTCTACTAATTAGATCTCATCAGCACTCCAAGGCCACCTCATTTTGTTTGGTCTGAGTGGATTTTTTTCCTTATCCTTAAAAAAACAGGAAGGAAAAAGCCAGCTCCACAGTTTTCTGTGGTCTCTCTGGTTTGGCAGGGATGTGGGATATCAGCTTTCTCAGACTTGGTGAGTCCTCAGAGGAGGAGTGTCGAGGTCGAGAGGAGAGACCGCTGATCTTTCAGTCACTCAACAAGCATTTCTAGCCCCTATTATAGACCAAGTGTGCCACAAAGGGCTGGGGTCGCTCCTACAAATATGACCATTGGTTGGTGCTTAAGATTTAGTAAGGAACCCAGACAGGTCCTTGCAGGGCTTGCAGTCAGGGTGTGGAGGTGGGCTCGGGGCATCACATGATGAGAAGCCCACCAGGGGAGGTGATGCTAGGCTGCGTCCACTAGGAGACTCTGAGACCAGAGTTGCAGTCATTCTTCCCGCCTCTCCCCCTTCACCGCGATCACTGCCTTCTCCAAGAGCTATGAATCTCTCCTATTGGGCCCCTCTGTTCCAGGCTCCAGAAAGCTCTTCCACTCCCTTCTCCTAAGTGCCCCACATCTGAGTACAAATCTGACTCTTCCCTGCTTGGGTCCCCCCGACCTGCCTGAGTACCTGCCTTTCAGTCTCTCCCTCTCTGCTGGTCCCTGCCATTAGCACACATGTACTAGGTCTGTCGTCTCTGCAGGTCCTCCTGGTGCTCTGACCTCTTCTCTGGGCCTCTTGAAGGTACGCCCCTGTTTGCCTGCGTGCATCCCTGCCCAGTGCCATTACCCCACGCTGTTCCCTCTCCTTTGAAGCTTTCCGGTCAGGGTTGTCTGCGGTCTTGGTATATCCATAAGACCAGTGGGTCCTGGCCCTCCTGCCCCTCAGGCCACCCAGTGGGGACCTCTCCTTTCTTCTTGGCTTCCCTCTGTCCTCTGGCTTACCTCCCCAGGCCCATCTTGGGATCTCCTCTTGGGGTAGTGGCCCAGCAAATGTGGGTGCCCACCTATGTCTCCTATCCTGTGGGTTTGGTTGTGATCCCTGGGTTCACTTGCGCCCTTCCCGTGCACAGCTCCTGCTGAGGTGCATGCTAAGTCCATGCCTCCTGGGCATCTCCATGGCCTTCTGGTCCTTCCCTTACAGCACCGCCAAAGTGAGCCCCTAATCCCTGCTTTGTGCCTGTCATCTTAGTGAGAGCCCTCATCACCCACGGCTGGTTCTGACTGTCTCTGCACCCCTCATACCGAACAACTCATAAATCTGCTGGCTGTGAGGACAGTCTGCTAGCTGCCTGCGTGCCTCCAGTCCCGCGATTCAGCAGGATGAGGAAGAGGAGGTGTTGATGGGGACCCCAGAGCACCTGCCTGTCCCTTTGCCAGCCACCACCAATCTTCGGTGACATTGTGCTGTAGTGCTGTGTGTCCTAGGCCATGACTCCCCCTGGTGTCAGGATGCCAAGTCCCCTTCCTGTGCCGTTTGCTGTGTCCCTCCCTTATGAAAGGAGTAAGGGGTATGGAGATGGCGTCAGGGCAGGCTCTGAATTGACTTTTCCACCCTTCTCGGAACACGACTGTTAGTGGTATGGGTCGGCTTGCCCAGCAGCTGAATGGGGCTCTGTGCTCAGGACAGCAACTGTGAGCACCGTGTTTCCAGGACCCCCACCTGGAAACCACTCCCAGCCTTGCCCTGGAAACAAACACTGCCGTGGCCAAGGCGCTGACGTGCTGGCGCCTGGGCTGGGAGCCACAGAGGCAGGCGTTCCCCACATGTGGTCTTTCCAGGGGACACGGTGCCCACTTGGCCCTGAGTTCTGAGACGGGCACTATTCTGCTGTCTGATGATGCTGTTGGTAGGTTCTGGGCCTCTTTCCTTTCTCCCCAGCCTCTTCTCACTGAGCTCTCTCCCCAGGGATCCTGTTGACAGGACACTCATTGTGACCACTGGCTTTTTGTATCTTAGGAAGTGGCCCAGGTAGGAGACACCCTCAAAGGATGCAGGGTGTTCCAGGGCCTGTGTAGTATAGGAAGCCAGGCAGACCTGGGGTGGAATTCCCAGCTCTGTCCTGCATGAGCTATGTAAAGTCTGGCAACTTTCTTAATCTCTCTCAGCCTTGGTTTCCTCTTCTTTAAAGTGGGGCTGATTCTGCTGCTCTCTTTGGGTAATTTGAAGGAGAAAGGATAGTAGGATAATGTTGGAAGGTCCCTAGCACAGGATTCTGAAGCCTGAGTGATGGCTGCTGAGTTTGTGGTCTCAGAGTTGGGGCTGAGAGTAACAGGGGCCCACACTCTGTGCCCTCTGGGGAGCCCAGCTTGCCTTGTGTGACCTCACAGTCATCCCAGCATGTTGGTCACTTTGGCATCAAGGGGTGGCTGCATTTCAGAGGAGGGTGGAGTCATTCCTCCCATCCTGTCAGCCAGGTGGATGTCAGAACATTTCAGAATCTTCTAGGAGAGGCTCCTTGGTACACAGTGTAAATCCTTCCTCCAGGGCCAGAAGTCTCTCTGTAGCTCTCAGTGGCCCATGGTCCACCTGGATGTCCCTGCCCCCTGGACAGGAAGCTTCTCCACCACAAGGGAGATCGTGACCTCATGCCCTCACCCCTTCTGAATGACACACACCGTGCTCTACCAACATAGTGTTCTCTACAGAGTAGGGAGGCCCTGAGGCTGCCTGAGTTTCATGATGTGTACCCCCCAGGCCACATGACAATGTCCTTAGACTCTCTGAGTTGTCACGGTCAAAATGGGGAACAGTGTTAAGTGCTCCTGGCACAGAGTGGGTGGAGGCCAAAGATGCTGTTAAACAGCCCGTAGGACTCAGGGTGGCCCGCAGCAAGGCTGGTCCAGACCAAACTGCCCGCAGTGCCAGTTGGAGAAGCCCGTATCATGCCAGCATGCATCGCTAAGGGTGGGCCGGGCCCAAACACAGAGCTCCTTATGTGGGTTTCTGGGGATTGAGATACCAGGAATGGGGAAAAAAGTCATCCAGTTCCATTTTGTAGGGCATCCAAAAAGGATTTTGCAAAGGAACTCCGTTTTAAACCCAAACAAACAAACAAAAAAAAACCCTTTTCTTCCATTCATGTATTCATTTACCAAAGCTCCTGGGCACCAGGCGCTCTGCTGTGTACTAGAGGTTCCTAAGGACTGGTTCCAGGATGAGGAGCTTCATCAAGGGTCCGTGACAGGCTGTGTGCAAAGCTGGGGTGAAGATGAGGAAACTGTCCCTGCTGCTGCAGTGCCCTGGTGCCTGGCCCTGGCCCCCCTTCCACACGGAGGGCCTGGAGCGGGGACCGGGGCTCCTTCTCAGTCTCTAGGCTTCACAGGAGATTGGTGGTGGGGAGGAGGGCTCTACACACCGGCCTCACTGCTGTCCCAGCCGAGGTTCTGTGACCTTGGTGTGAGCTGCTCTCAATTCTCATCCTCAGCTTCCCAAAGCTGTTCACCCCACCACCACCTGTGTTCTCTTTCTGCTGCTGCCACAAGAAAAGAAACATAAACTTGGTGGTTTAAAACATGGTTCTGGGGGTCTGAAATTCAAAATCAAGGTATGCGCAGGGTTGGCTCTGAGGGAGAACTGGCCCAGGCCTCTCCCAGACTTCTGGGTGCCACCTTCAGTCCCTGGGTCCCGGGCATCACTCCCCTCCCTGCCTCCTTTGTCACATGGCCTTCTGCCTGTGCCCTGCACCGTCTTCCCTTTGTCTCTGTGTCACATTTTCCTTGTTTCAAAAGATGCCATCATTGGATCAGGGCCCACCCATTCCTGAAAGGCCCTATTTTAACTTGATAGTATCTGCAATGAGCCTGTTTCCAAATCAGGTCACATCCCAAAGTTCCAGTGGACATGAATTTGGGGGAAACACTATCCAACCTAGTACACTGCCTCAAGGACTCAATATAGTTAAACTCCCATCGCTATAAAGGTGCAGGGTCTCAAGGCTCCAGAGCCTACCCAGGATGGGTTACAGGGCACAGGCCTTGCCCCCTGTGTCCCGGTCCCTGCTCCCCATGGACCTAGAGCGACTTGGGCAGAGATTGGAATGCACCAGAGTGAGCGGCCTGATTAGTTGGTCTGTGCTCTCCAAGGACAGGCAAGGGTACCCAGGGTGTGTATGGTGGTGGGGGTGGGACTGGCTGGGCCCTGGGGGAGGAGACTGTTTGTCTTCTGGACAATAAATGCCTCCTGATGAGCTGTGGTTTGCACAGGGACTTGAGGCCAGATCGAGCTGTCCACATTGATTGCATGGCCACAAAGCCCTGTCACGGAGCAGCGGAGGGGCCTCTGGGGGCTGCCTGATGGCCCGTCCTCACACTGTCCCCAGGCATCCTTGCTTATGGGAAACGAAGAGCAGAGTGACCAGAGCAGGTGGGGCTCTGCCCTACAAAGGTCCTGGGGGTGGAGAATGCTGACCCTGGGACCCAGAGGCTGCTCTGATTGCCTGAAGGCTCCCCCTCCCCCAGGGTGGGCAAAAGCCTGCATGCCTGTTGGGAAGGAGTCCCCTGGTTAATGAACAAATTACTGTCCTTGTTAACAGCACGAATAGGGCTTTGGGAGTTCAAGGAGCCAGAGCTTGGGAAGCAGCCACTAATTTAACAAGGAGGATGAATTCCAGATGTGGCCTCTGGCCAGCAGACAGCTGTCATCTCTGAGTGCCTGGGGAGAAACCCTAAAGATACTGGATAGCTGGACAATGAGGCAGGAGCAGGGACGGCAAGAGAAAGGTCAGGCCACCCCAGACACGGGCCACAAGCCGGCCCCCGGCCCCCTTTCCAGTGCAAAGGCCTCTTTGCCAGAGAAACACAGGCGTCGCCACATGCTTGTGGCTGTTTGTCTAGCAACCACAATGACAAAGGGCTGCTGTGGATGCAGGCCCACTTTTGAAAGGATTCTTATCGTCCTAATCACAGCAGTGGCCACTCACTTTGGACAAATAACTGTAGGTGTGGGGGATGGGTGATTCTGTCAACAGGCAGAGTTAGGCACCCCCGGTGCTTGAGGGGCCCTCAGAGAAGCTCATGGGGCCTGACCCTTGTGGTGGAGACCACTGGCTTAGGTGCCTAAGGCTGGAAACACCCCCGGGGGGCGGTGGCTGGGACTGGAACTGGGACTGGGACTGGGGAGAGAACTTAGATTGTACACTGAGGCCCAGGCAGGAGAGGAGCAGCACAGGGCAGAGGGCAGGTTTTGAGCCCTACTTGGGGAGGAAAAAGCAAGTGAGTTAGGGCGCATTCTCTCCCTTTCCTTCCCTCCCTCCCTCCCTCTCTGTGTCCCTCTCCCCTTCCTCTTCCTTCCTCCCTCCCTCTTTCCTTTTATTGCCCCTTCCTCCTTCCTTCTGTCCTAAATGCTGCTAGAGACATCTCACTGGGCCAGGCCCATTGTGCAGGACACAGTAACGAAAAGGTCCTGTCTCAGCCTTGTAGAAGCTTCTCAGCCTTTAGTTGAAAAAATGAGAAAAAGAAGTATCTTGTCTAGGTTCACGCTATACTTGCCCACTTGTTCCTTAACCTGAAACATCTATTTTTGTCTATTAAGGATATGGCTAAAATTGTACCTAAAGAAGTACTTTTGGTACTTAAATGAAAGCGAACTATGTATAAGCCCAGCACTCTAGGAGGTTGATGCAGGAGGGTTACAAGTTGGAGCCCAGCCTGGGCAACTTAGTGACCTAGCAAAACCTTGTCTCAAAATAAACAAAAACTCTGCAATATAGCTCAGTGTAAAGGCTTTGGGTTCAGTGCCCAGTACAGTGTGGCATGGAAGGAAAACAGCAAAACAGACTGGGGCTGCTGGTGCCGGATCTACTCACGGTGCTGCATAAATAGAGGTGGAGGCGCTGTGACTTACCCAAGGCCTCCCTGCAGCTCCTCCCACCCGGCCTTTGGGAGCAGAGGTGACACCGGGCGGACTGGGGCAACCTGCTGCTCCCCTCAGGCCCTTGGAGCCCTGCTGAAGGAAGAGGCGTGCATCCCGGCTGTGCCCTGGGCTTCACACGGAACCAGCGACTTCCCATGCGGGAGGGTCATTTACTGACAGTGGCGGCTTAAAGTGGTCCAGCCTAGCCAGTGGTTTCTATAAAGAGCAGAGCTGCATCCCCAGGGAAGCAAAGCCTGCGGGGGGAGTGAGGAGACAAGCACTATCTGGTTATGGATTTTATTGAGTCATAAACAAGGCTGGAGAATAAACAATTAAAGTTGGTCGATGCACAGGGCTGCTTCGGCCAGCTGGATGTCAGGCAGACCTGTGTTGCCGGAGCAGCCCTCATGGCCCTGCACAGCTGCCGTGCAGAGGGGGTTGGCAGACCCACGAGGGCAGGGGTTAGGGCCCAGGACTCCCTCAACCCTGTCCCCAGGCCCAGCCCCAGCTGCCCTGGGTATAGTAGACCTGTTCCCTCTGAGTGTGCTTAGAGGGCCCCCAGGTGATGACAGGGCGGATGCTGGGACATTGCTGACCAGAGTTGGGTCCCCACAGCCTGGCACCCTCCCCGGGGGAGATGGATGTGATGGGAATGTCCAGGGTTTAGGATGCTGGGGAACAATACCTCACTGGCTGTATAACCTTAGCACAGTGACCCGGATCCTCAGAGCCTCGGCTTTCTCACCTGTAACGTTGGAAGGAGAATATTGAGGGATGACAGAAAAACTAAACACAATAAAAAGTGGCAAACTCACAGGGCAAGAAGAGATCCTGTGAGCAGACAGCTGCCAGGGCTGAGAGTGGGAAGACAGGGAGACAGCTGTCATTCCAGTCGTGAAAGCTGGGACAACAGGCACACTGGGGACATCAGGGCGACAGTAACTCCATGCCTTCTATGTTCAAGGACTACAAACCAGTTAGAAGGACTTACACACAAAAGGGTTATGATTCCTGTTTTATAGAACTGACACTGCAAAAGTTAGATTTGCTCAGAGTCAAATGATTCTAAGTGCAGGGCTGAGATCCCATCCCAGGTGGATCTTGTGTCCAGTGTCCAGAAATCTTTCTGTGGCCTGGGTCACCTCCTCTTCCCCGCTGGCCAGGTCTACCTGCTGTGCCAATAGTGGGATAGGCTGGAGGCCCATGTAGGCAGATTCTCCATAGTGCAAGTCCAAGGAGGAAAAATAAGTCAGGGGAGGGAGGACTCAAGCACAGAGAAGCCAAAGCAGAGCCTGGGAAGCACCGGGCCCAGGTGCAGTGCAGCTGAGGCGAGTCCAGGGGTGCTGAGCCTGAGTCCCCAAAGAGGAAGGTGTCAGGGAGCTGTGGCCCCATTGAATGTTGGGGACTGCAGGGGAGGAGGAGGTTTGGCCATGAACTCCTGGGACACAACACTATGAGAAACAGTTATACCATCAGCCAGTGCACCCTGGGACACTAGGCAGGCAGGCCTGGAAGAATACACAAATGTGTAGCTATACTGACGGAGAAAGTGCGTTACCATATAAAATGGCTATTGTGATATAAAATGCCTTTGTATCTCACACAAACCCATTTTATGGATACAGAATCTGAGGTCCCCATAAGGCCTTGACCTCTGGTTTCTGTGCTGCATCTCAGGGCTTTTCTCATCAACCCACCTGGGCTGTGCCCACCACGCCATCCTGCTCTTGGGTGCTGGTCTGGGATGGCAGGGAGCCTGACAGGATGAGGCCTGTCCCCCAGCACCCTGCCTCCCTGCTGCCCTCTTGGCTGCCCCACGCATTCCAGCAGGCTTGCCCTTGCCAAGGCCTTGCAGGTGGACACCAGGCCTGCACCAGTGAGGACCCACCAGCTGTGCCTCCAGCCTGCCTTCTGGTCCCTGTCAGCTGCAACCCCTGCAACTTCCTGCCTATCCCTGGGGCTGTAGGGAACAGCAGCTGAGACCATCTGGGGCTGGCCTAGGCCCAAACTACCCTCCTGTGACTCCATACTGCTCGTTCCTGTGAGGCTGCCCAGGTGTCCCTGTGTTACAGAACTGAGGACCACAGTGCCCTCCTGGGAAGCCCCTTCTTCCCCAGCCTGCCGCATGCCCATATTCTGCCCAGATGCCACACCTCAGTCAAAAGCCAGAGAGTCAGAGATCACACAGCAAGCATTGCTAAAAACTGCCTCCCTCCACCTTGCACCCTCTTCTTCTCTGCTTCCTTGTTGCACACTCATGTACTCGGGTGACTGGGTCACACAGCCACAACAGGCCCCTTCACAGGCCCTGCCTTCCACCCCAGGCTGTGGCTCCAGATGCTGTCTCCCACCCACCCTTTCTCATTCCCACCCTTTCCTCCATGGGAATTCACTCAGTAGGTGCTGCTGACACCCACTGTCTCTGGTATGGCTCTAGGGTTGGTTCTAGGAGCTGAGGGTGCAGCCAGAGAAGCCACAAATGGGTAGATCGCCTTGTTCTCTGATCTGGCCTCTTGGTGTTTCCTTTCTGGTTGAAGCAAAACCAACAGAAGAGAAAAAAGGAGTTTGTATACATTGGAAGCTGGTAAATGCTGCAGAGGGGTCAACAGAGAGGGCCTAGTGGATACGTGCACACTGAATGTGTCAGTGTGCCACGTGCTAATAGCTTTGTGCATGAATATAGCAGACCCGCTCCCTCTGAGTGTGCTTAGAGGTCTCCCAGGTGATGATGGGGTGGATGCTGGGACATTGCTGACCAGAGTTGGATCCCCACAGCCTGGCACTCTCCCTGGGGGAGATGGAGCAGATGATGTGTGTGTGGAGTGTGTATGGTGTACACACGCATATGTGCCTGTGTGTGTGCACATATGTATGGAGTATATGCATGTGTACATACTGGTGTGTGCTGTGTGCATGTGTGTATGTGTTTATCCATGTATGTGTGTGGTGTTTGCATATGTGCATGCATAGGTGAATGTTTGCATGTGTGCATGGTGTGTGTGTGATATTGGTGAGTGTGTTCCTTTACTGGCCATCAGGTACACAGGGAGCCTTGCTGGAGCATGCTCAGTGCAGTGGCTCCTCCTTGTTTTGGTAATAACTGATAAATTTTCTTTCCCCCACCTTACAAGAGAGCAGTACCTAGGGAGGGACAGGCAGGTATCTTTGTGCCCAAGAGGAGGGCTGCTGAGCACACAGAATCAGGCCACCAGGTCCCCTCCAGCACTGCAGCCTGACGGGGTTGTGGTGGGCGATAGCCAGTGACTGAGCTCCAGAGCCCCCAGACTGTCACCAACACTGCCAGCTCGGCCTCAGGGGCTGTGAAGATGGACAGTGCCCCAGCTGGGACCCCAAAGTGGGGGTGTTTCGTGCAACTAGATTTATGAAGGTGGATTTTGAGATGGCAAAAATAGTAGACAGATCTCAACTGCAATCCTGACTTACTCAGTGAGTTACAGGGCAGTTTCTTAACCTCCAAGCTATTTCCTTCTGGTAAAGAAAGGTGCTGCCTCCAATCTTGTAAATTCCTGCTGTGGATTAAAAGAGCTAACACAGCTGAAATGCCCAGCAAGGACCCAACATAGCACAGTGCTCAAAGAAGGAAGCACCGGGGAGGTCTGGAGAGGGAGCAAGAACAAACTAAGAAGGCTGAGCTACCAAATGAAGTGCTCCACCCTTCTGCAGCGCCTCCCAGAGGGAAGGAGGAGAGCATGAGTTGGACACTAGCCCCGTCACATGCCCAGGCCCCCATGCTATTTAATAACCATGTTCATTCCGTGTCTCTTGCAAGCCTTCTGTCTAATCCAGTTAACACCTCCCATGATCCGATTACTCTGATTACTCTGTGTAAGAAACCTCAAATCTGATCATCAGGTGATCATGTGAGTGGCACAAGTTGGGGCGGCATTGCAGAGAAAGGGTTTCGTTTTGGGGATCATCTGCTCCTGCTCCCTGGGCTTTGGCACTTCTGACCTGGGTGTCCTGGCTTTTGCCTGAGAGTCCTGAGCTGTTCCCAACCTCCCTGGTCCCCTGGAGAGAAAATAGATGCTGTCTCAGTTACCCCATTGCCGCTGGGAGGCCCCTTCCCCTCCCCGACCCGCCATAGCCAGCTGCCCTGTGGGCAGAGCCTCCTGCAGGTATGGTGAGGATGGCGTAGGGCTCAGGTTCCTTGTCCCGCCCCACCCCGCAAGTGTTGAGCTGCAGAGCTGCCCAGTAACTTGAAGAACACAGTATGGGAGCCTGATCTGCCTGGACCTTTGGGAGTAGCTCTGAGTCCAGGGCAGGCTGAGGGACCCAGAAAACTCTCTATCCCCAATAGACACAACTGCACTTGACTAAGACATGAACAGAGGGCACCACCAAGCCTTTCAGATCTGCAGCAGGAGCCAGAGTAGAGAAGGGGGCATGAGAAATTGTTCTGAGTTTAAGGAAACCATCCCCCATCTTCCCTGGGCATACAGGAGCCCCTCTGTCCACAACTTTGCTTTCAATTACCTGAGGTCAATCACAATCTGAAAAATAGTACATGAAAAGTTCCAGAAATAATTCATAAGTTGGAAAAAACTTCCCCAAATAACTTTTACTATAGTATATTGTTATAATTGTTCTATGTGATTATGAGGTGCTGTTGCTAGCTTCCTTCTATGCCTGATTTGTGGATTAAACCTTAACCCTGGGTATGTGTGCGTAGGAGAACTTAGCATGTCTGGGGCTCTATTCTATCCATGGTTTAAGCATCCACTGGAAGTCTTGCAGCATATCCCCCATGGGCACAGGGTTGGACCCACTACACTCAGTGTTCTTCCCACACCACTCTCCTGTGACCCTGTGTGCTTCAGACAGAGCATGACTGAGGTGAGCTGAGGATAACACCCCAAACATGCCTAGGAGTGGAGCATGTGGATAAACTATGCATGAATGTCCCTTGATTCTATGTGTTCCCCCAGCTCTTGCTGTCATGAGCGCTGCACAGCAGGCCATCCCTGCACATTCATCTGTACTTTATTCCTGAAAAGGAGGGGCAGCAGAAGCCACCGGAACATGTCTGCTCTCCCATCTTCCCTGATTTTCTGTGTATCCTCGTGCATCCTTATCCAGCCTCCCTTGGGCCATGCTGTCTCTGCCCTGTCTTCTTCCTTCCCGCCTCTGGTTTGGCTCAAGGTGACGGCTCCTAGCGTGCCCTGGTTAGACTCCAGACAGCCACGTTTCTAGAATCGAACTAACCAGGCAGGGAGCTGATGGGGACAGATGGTTGGAGGCTGGCAGGGACACAGGGAGGAGGTCGGCACAACCTCCACGCAGTTAGCCTGCTTAAAGAATAAAAAGGCCACAGACTCCCTCCAGCTCTCCCTCTTGGCTGGGTTCCGACTGCATTGTGATCATTTTTATTTTTATTATCCATGAAATCTGCTCTTACACATTCTAATCATGCAGGTATAATCTTGCCAACAGGTACAGGGCAGCCACATATAGTCAGCCTCTAATTCTGGCATGATGGAGACCAGGGCCTTGATTGTTCCAAGCAGTAGAGGTGCCAAGGCTTGGCCATGGACAGTAGTGTACACTTTTTTTCTGGCTGTGGAGTTTCCTTCCTTTCTGTGTGTGGTGGAGCTACCATTAGGACAGGTTGCAGTTCTCCGTTGCATCCTCTTGGACAGACAAGGCAGGTAGCCTGCAATCGACATCAAGTTTTTACATTGAAAGGGGGCCATGGAAAGCCACTCTGTCCTCCTACTGCTTACAGGTGAGACACCAAGGCTGGGTGCAGTGTTAGCACATGTCCTGTGCTCCCAAAGAGGTCAGGTGTTGCAATATCTTTGGACTCTGATTAAACCATTCTGCGAGGCTGGCCTTTCTTACCTTTTTAGTGCTGTGTGCTTTCCACCTGCAAGGCTTCTTGGTGACCAAGCCATGGTTGTCCTCAGACATTGCCTTGTTCCATTGATCTCCACAAAGCTTTGTCTTATGCCTGCCCTAGTGAGAGAGCTGGAGGGGACCCAGGGGCCCTGACACTCACCACGCTTTTGTTCCGCTGTGTTCTAGTTCTTGTCATCTGAGATATCCAAGTGGATGGGGATCCAGGTAAGAGAGAGGAACCCTCAAGAAAGTTTGACAAACTTTCTCTGACAAACAATGACTCATACTTCGGTATAAGAACATCCCAGTGTTGCACGTATATACTGCATTCCAGGCAGGAATAGAATGCTGAAAACCTCTGCACTGTCTGAAAGGAAGTTCATATTTACCTGGGCATCCTGGGTCTGCATTTTCCTAACCTTGGATGACCTCCCAGGGAGCCTAAGAGAGGTGTAGTGGTGACTAGGTGAGCAGAGGTGACCCTGGGAGTTGACTAGAGCCCCAGCATGACACCCCAATCATCTGTATCCACCAGTGGACATCCCTGACCTCAGCAGGCCCTCTCACCCTCTGGACATACACTCCAGAGCAGGAGCCAGGAGAAACAGCCAAACCCAAGGAGGGCAGCTCAGAGCAGGTAGTCATGGTGGGGAAGGACGCACTTGCCAGGCCATGACCAGATTGAGACCTGAGACTTACAGAGTCTCTCACTTGCATGTTCTCTGAGTCTAGCATGCAGGGCCTGCAGGAACCACCTGAGTCAAACAGGGCAGAGTGAGCGGTTCTGTGCCAAGGGTGGTGCGGGATCTCGGGGTCTGTACTGCATATGGTCACTGGGTCTCAGAATTCTGTACCACAGAGATTCTGAGTCTCAGGCTTCTCTACCATGGATAGTTCTGGACCTTAAGGCTGTGCAACATGGATGATGTTGGGCCACTTTGCTCTTTAGCAGTGATGGTTCTGGGTCACTGGATGCTCTTGGCTATGGGCATGGATGAGTGTGAATTATTGGCATGTTTCTCGTGGGACCCTCAAACTTTTGTGTCCAAAGGGGACCAGAATACTTGGGATGAGGTGCTGGTGTCAGACCCTGTCAGTTTCCTCGTGTTCTCAGTACCCAGCCACATTAGCACAAACTTAGACTCCAACGACCACCTCCTGCCCAACCCCCACCTCTCCATCCATCCTGAAGACAGCCATCCAATTTTGCTTGCTAAACATCCTCATGCATCTAAGGTCTTCCCCTCTCAAAGGCCCCCACTAGCTCCCTGTTTCCTAAGGAGCCAAGACTTTGACTGCCCTCCATGCTCAAAAATCTGCATCAGCCACCTCCTTTCTGGACCGTGGTTTCCCTTGGGCCCTCCAACCACTGGGAAGAGGCACCACTTTCGGAGGGGAATTGTCACCTTTGCAGGTGTTTCTGACAGCTGTCTGCTTTCTCTTCAAGCATTTCCCTTTCCAGCCCTTTGCAGTTCACCTGATTACAGCAAGGACAAAAGCATAATTAGGTGCTAATGGCTCTCAGCACCTCTGTAACATCTGCTAATCCACAGTGCCTCTGTGGGCTGCACTGAATCAAGTCGCTCTTGCTGGCAGGGATGAGGCTTTGTTATTGCTCGCTTTCTTCTTTACCCCCCCTCTTGCACCCCACCACGGTTCCCAGGCTCCAAGGACTGGAGCAGAGTTTCCCCTGACCTAATGCTGATGTAGGTAAAGCCTCATAGCTGAGTGAGCCCTGGGTGCTTTTCCATGAACTTTTCATCCTTGCCCAATGCTGTATGGCCAGTAGCAATGTCCCCATTTTATAGATTAAAAAATGGAGTCTTGTAAATAATTTGGCTAAGGTTCATGCTGTTGGTAGGCAATGGTACAGGATCCAAAAGCAAGTCTTTGTGGCTCTTGGGCCATGTTTCTTGTTCTGCTGTGTGTCTTACTGGCCTCCTATCACCAGAGCTGTAATCTGCCTAGCACCTCAAAGTCCAGCTCCCTCGGGGGGCTCTTCATTCCCAGTCTATTTCTCCAAATGTTTTGAGCAACTGGAACTCTGCATGTTGGAAGAGATCAGTAGAGATACCACCCCATCCTTCAGGGGTGTGTGTGCACACATGCACACATTTATTTCCCTGAGCTGAAGTGTGCATATCCTGCATCCTGAACTCTACCATCACACAGTGGAGCAGCTGGCTTAGAGGGGAGCATGCAGCAGGCACTAACTAGACAAACTGAGCGAGCTGTTGTGATGCCTCTAGTTTCCTTCCTTGCATAAGCCTGTCATTTCATACCAAGAGCTCCTCTCTAAAGCCTTGAGCGGTGTGTGGCCTGCTGATGAAGACCCAGTCTTTGGTTCTGGTTGCTCTGGATCTTGTCCCTGCCACCACTCGCTGTGAGAGCTTGGGTCCATGGCCTCTCTGTGCTGTGGGTCCCCCTGCTGTCAGTGGCCATCAGAAGAACCAGCTTGAAGGCCAGTGTGGGAGGAAGGTGGGTTAAGGTGCATCCAGCCTGCACAACATAATGAGCTCCCTATGTCTTAGAGCCTGTGTTTGAGTTCTTCCCTGGAACTGTGCTGCCCTGGCTACTGGAGACTCTAGGGAGCACTGTATACGCCACACTCCTAGGTACATCAACAGCAAGATTAACCTTGGCAGGTCCACAGCCAGGTTTATCTCCCTTTAGCGCTGTGACCTCTGTGGCAGGCAAATCTGCATGAGAAGAACTGTGCTGTGCATTGTGGGATCTTTAGCCTTGTCACTGACCTCTACCCACTTGTCTTAGTTACTTTTCCTGTTGCTGAGACAAAATACCTACATCCACAAGTTAAAGGAAGAAAGGTTTATTTCCGCTCACAGTTTGTAAAGATTTTGGTCCGTAGTCAGCGGGTTCCAAGGCAAGGTGGCCTGGCAGAGGGATACTGCAGAGCAGAAACAGTTCATAGCATAGCAGGCAGAAGGCAGGAAGGCAGCAGCAAGCAGGCAAGTAGCAAGCCTTCTTTTTCTCCCTTTATATTCCATGCAGACTGCCAGCCTATTGATTGGTGCCACCTATACCCAGGATGTGGCTCCCATTTTCTCTACCCTTAATCCCAGTACCACACCCACAATCCACACTCACACACCCTAACCCAGCCTCTTTCAAAACTATGACCACATGAGACTTTGGAAGAATAGCTAGATACAAGCCATAACACCACTAGGCGACAGATATCTCAAGACCTTGTCAAAGGTCCCCTGGGGGCTAATGTCCCCATGGTGAGAAGTGCTGACCTAGAGCATGGGCTCTCCAACTTGGGTGTGCCCTTCAGAATCATCTGGAAGCTTTGTTTAGCATCAGACTGCTGAGCTCCACCCTAAGGCTGGATTCATTAAGCCTGGGGCCAGCCCCAGAATCTGCATTCCTAACTAGTTTCCAAGGGCTGCCACTTTAAAACCCCAGTTTGAGAGCCACTGTAAGCGTCCTGTAAACATGGCCAGTTTTAGACAGAGGGAGGCTTAGTACCTAATGTGGTGCTGAGATGAGACTGTTGGACAGGAGGGGTATTTCCCTGTGGGTATGAAGAACTGTAGATAGATGTGAAGGTTAACAGAAAAGCAAAACAGACTCAAAAAGCAATGAGAAGACTTTGAAAGAAGCGCAGCCCTATGCTTTGAAAAGTGCTGGGGCTGGAAGGGTTCGTGTAGGAAAATTCTCTGAGCCACAGCCAGAGAGGCTGGGCCGAGGGTTTGATGGGCACAAAGAGGGCTGTTTGCCCAGGAGCTGAGGGTTGAAGCACTCAGACCCAGATTGAAAAGCATGTTCCCCAAGGGCCAGAAGAGCCAGAGAGATGGTGGCTCCGAAAGAATGAAGCATATGTGCATCCCGCCTCACCTGTGAATGAGACCTCATGAGTCACCGTGAGGAACAGAGATAATGTGCAGAGACAGCCTCAGGCTCCCTGTGGCCCAGGAGAAATGGATGTACTTTCTCAGCTGCTAAGTAAGGTGATGATCCAGGGACCATGCTGGGAGGGAGGCCTTCCAGGAGTAGCCTGGGATGGTGGCAGCACAAAGTCACTCAACAGCAGCAGCAAGGCTGCCCTGCCCAGGCAACTCTGGGCCCCACCTTGGTCCACCTTGGACCTTGGAGCTGTGGACATAAATGGGGCTGGGCATTTAGCAGGCCAGCAGGAGGGGGAGGTGGGGGCTAGCTTGCCCAAAGGACCTAACCCAGTGACCCAGACTCCAGAGCCTGCAGCTGGAATTCCAAGGGCATGGAATCTGAATTGTTGTCTGTGTCCAGCTCTGCCAGTTTGTAACTGGATGGTCACCCACGGTGAGTCCCTTAGTGGAAGAGCTCTGCCTCAGCCGGCAGCTACAGGCCATGGCACTGTACTGGGCCCAATACCTGTGACATGTTATCTCATTCTGACATAAAAGCTGCAGGAAGCATTATCTGCTTGGACAGAGGAGGAAGTAGAGTCAGAGACACAGCTAGAAAGGGACAGAGCAGGAATTCTGGCCAGATCTGCCTCGAAAGCACATACTACATTTGTCCTTTCCATCTCTAAAGTGAGGTTTCTGCTCCCAGCCAAGTGCTTCATAGAGCTGGCGTGAGACTCGAGTGGACACCAATCTGGATACCATATCGCAACACCAGAGGTTATGACCACAACCACGACTCTGGGGAGCCTGAGGGTTTCAGGAGCTAGGTATGCCCCACCTCCAGACATAAGGGAAATGGGGTCCAGTTAACCCAGCTGGTTGACCAGGGGTCTGGTGCTGGCTCTGAAGTTGGAGTGGCCCCTGAACAGGTGCCCACCCACCCCACACAGTTTGCTGAAGCATCAGAAATTAAATCTCACGGCTGGGTGCACAGAGATGCCAACTTGGGCTCTGTGTGTTTATGGCTCGAGGAGGAGATAAGATTTGATTAAGAAGACTGCTATTAATTTATGGCAAGTACGCCGGCACTAAGGGAGAGGCTGCTTTTAATTAATAGCCAGAAGGAATTCACGCTCCTGGTCTCAGCGAGAGGGAGAGGGCTGGCGGGAAGGGGAGGCGAGTGGGGCCAAGTGAGTGATGTGGAGGAATATCGATCCAGCCGTGCACACACCTTCCTTTTGAAAGGAATATAAATAAATAAAGGGGGACAGGAAGGAGAGTGGCAGTCTGTTCTGGGGAATGGCGGGTGGGCTGGAGAGCCCGCCAACAGCAGGAGAGGCTTGACAAAAAGGCAGAGGAAGCGGCTGTGAGCTCACACTTTGTGAAGCAACCAGTGTGCTGGAGCTTGTGCTAAATGCTTCGTAGGGGTCACCTGCACCAAGCAGTCATTTTGGGGAGAGTAATGCCATCGTGCCATAAGAAACGCAGAACCCTGGAAGGGTGCCCATTGGCTGGTGCATCTCCCCTCCCCTTACTGATCTTAACTTCCCAGTGAAGCTCCAGCCATCTGTCACTTGTCCCTTGTTCCTTTTCCTGTGAGCGTATGACTCTATGGATGCCTGTGGGTGTCTGCATTTAACAGAAATGATGTTCTACTCATTCATCCTTGCCATCTATCTGCAGGAGATCAGATACCAAACTTCAAGGACGCTCAGTTCCCTCAAGGGCATGGTAGCTGGCACAGGCCTATAGTCCCAGCACTCAGAAGGCTGAGGCAGGAGGATCTCTGAAAGTTTGAGGAGTCCCTGTCTCAAAAAAACTAAAACAAAACAAAATAGCATGGTATGTGCATGTGACCTGCACTCCTCCTTTCCTACCATTTAAATCATCTGTAGGTGGCTTGTAATACCTCATAGAATGCAAATGCTGCGTAAATAGCTGCTATACTTTATTACTTAGGGAAGAATGACAGAAAGAAAAGTGTACATATTTAGTATGGACGCAAATTTTTTGGACTGTCTTCTACCTGGGGTTGGTTGAATGGTGAGTGTAGAACCTGCACATACAAAGAGCTGATTATATGTAGTTCCAGTGTATCCTTATCTTAGAGAGGAGGAAGTTAGGGCTCAGAGAGGTCTAGTAACTGTTCCAGAGTCGCATTCTTCCTGAATGGAGCGGCCTTTCCTCACTGGCTCCCTCTACTGGTGTGGCAGGTGGGGGCTCCCGGGACAGGAAGTAGCTAGCTTCTGAATGTAGGGTCCTGGGGCCTGAGGGTAGGTGTGGGGTGGTGAGGATGAGAACCCTTCAGCAGTGGAGCCAGTACACCCCCGCCAGGTCAGTGGAGAAGGGGGCTTTCACCTGGGGCCTGCTCTAATTGATTGTAGTCTGGCCTCGGGCAGCTCTTCCCCACACACGTTTCTGTCATATATTTTGAGACCCAAAAGGAACTTGAGAGATTCTCTAGTCCAGTGCTGCCCAGAGTGGCTGCCGTAGACCAGGGGCACCAGGATTGACTGTTTAAATCAGAGAACCTGGGCAGGCCCAGGAATCTGTTCCTTTACAAATCTTCCATTTCCTTCCTATTCATATTAGTTTCATAAGTTCAGCATCATCCATTAAACGGACAGGGAAACTGAAGCCCAGAGAGAGATCTTAAGTTGAGTGATTCAAGGGCACAAAGCTTGATGGCGAGGAGCAGGGGCTGCCTTTCGACTGGGTCCCAATGCCCTTTTCATGGGACTCCCTAGACCCTGGCATCCACCGTAAGAAGCAGACAGCACACAGACCAGGGTATGCATTCTGAGTCAGACAGACCCGGGTTCCAATGCCAGCTCTGCCTCCAGCTGTGTATGCCTGGGCAGCTTTCTTAACTTCTCTGAGCATTGGTTCCTCACATCTGCAGCAAGAACCACACCGCCTTCCTTGCTGGATGGCCGAGCTTGGTGAGCTCTGAGGCCTCAGGGTGCTGGGCAGGCAGACAGCAGGAAGCCAGCGCTGGGTCGCCGCTGCTTGGATTCCAGTGGTGGAGAGCTGGAGTGAGACCCCAAGCCAAGCATGGCTCCCCTTCTGTCCCCCTCAGCCCCAGTCTTTCATCATCTGTCTGACACAGGTTTCTAATCAGCAGCAACCACAGATGAGTAGCCATCAGCATCTATCACATGCAGCCAATCAACAGGCGTCAACCTCCGAGTCCCCTGCTTTAAATCACTGTCTACTCTGTGACAGGGACGAGGCTGGGGAGCAGCAGAGGGGGGAGACCCCACTGGAATACATAGTGTGGCCCTTGCAATTTACAGCTGAGGAAGCTTTGGGCAGGACACATTGTGCCCAAAGTCACACTACAGCTCGGTAGCGGAGGCAGGAGTGGAACCCTCATTACCAGCCCTGCACCTGGGCTCCAGCCCCGGGGCCCAGTGCCTGGTTCACTTTGAGCATGTGTGGAGCTTCTCCCTACAGATCCCTGTGCAGGTCCTGGACAGGGCTGAGGGGACCTGATCCTGTCCTCAGAGTCAGTTTTGGCCTCCTGGGAGACACCATGGCAAGAGCTGCCCCTGGGATAGGGTATTGGGTCTGGAGAGCATTGTGGGGGGGGGGAGGCACACGCACCCTATCCTTCTCTGTGGAGACTGACAGTCACTCTAGGAAGATGGCAGTGCATGGCCCCTGGATGGTGTTCCCCGGAGGTCTGGACTACACCCTGGGGCTGCCTGCCAGCCTCTGTCCTGAGTAGAGGAAGAGACCTCCCAATGAGCTGGATCCTCAGTGGCCAACTGCTCAGCTCTCCAGCCAGGATGGCAGGCTCTGCCCACATGTGGTGCCAGCTGGGTAGCAAGCTTCTAGCATCCCTTCCCTCCCAGCCATACTGCTAATGAAGGCCTGGCCAGCTTGGGGGATTGCAACCCTTTCTTCCCCAAAGCGAGCTACCCCAGCCTCTGGCCTCTTCCCCAGAGAAGCATTCCAGGATTGCATCTTACCTTCAGAAGGCAATGTGTGTGTGTGGATAGAGACAGATCCCCAGTGGCTGACAGACTGGCCTGCAGAGGCCCTAGGCTGTGGGAGCTCACCCCACTCCTCACCCACCCCTGTGCTCACCTTTGTGCCAGGACCCTGCACATCCAGCTGAGTCCCAGGCAGGATGACAAGAGGCCACCTGGCCTTGCCCCCTCCCTGCAGGTGGATCCACATAAACCCAGCTCACTGAGCAGGAGTGAGGGCCAGGGCTATTCCCTGCACCAGGGTCCACTACATGGAGTGGCCATCTCGCTTTCTCTCCCAGTCTTGGTGGTTTGGAGCAGCAGCTTGCTGGGTGTGATGGCTTCAGAGCTGTTCCTCCTCTGTGCTTTGGGGGAGCTGGTGACCCCTAGCAAAGGGGAATGGACAGGGTGCATTAGAGTCCCAGTGCTATTCCTGAAGGAGGTAACTCAGACCCCCATATCAGAGCCTCAGCACTTGCAGAAGTGCCCACTGGGAGCAGGAGAGAAGCCGGGCCTGTTGCTGCTGCTGGGCACTGTAAGGTCTGCATGAATCAGGGCTCAGCCTCGGCTCTCACTCATTTATCCCACGGACATTTATTAAGTGAGTACTTCATGCTATGAAGACAGCTATGGGCAAGAAACCACTCCATCGATGGGGAGAGACAGATGTGAGGTTACAATTTATTTGACTACCACAGCGGTGGCTACCATGAGGAAATCACAGGACTCTGAAAATTTCGAACAAGAGATCTGTGACCTCCAGTGGTGGGTCTGAGAGTGCTTCCCAAAGGAGGTGACATTTAATCTGATCCCTAGAGAATAGGTGAAAGTTAGCTGACAAAGAGGCCAAGGATGAGTGTCCTGGGAGAGGACGCAGCATGGGTGAAGGTCCTGCAGCAAGCAGAAGGATGCTCCCAGTCTGGGGGACTGGAAGGGAGCTGGCCGAGGAACTGTCTCGGGCCCAAGGAGCTCGCCAGTGGGACAGAGAGGGGAGAGGCTGGGGAGGCGTGAGCTTCCCGGGGCCTCTGCATATGGAGCGAGAGTGCAAGCTGTGGGCAGGAGGCCTCCTGTGCGGACCAATCTGGAGCCTGTATGTGAAGGGCAGAAGGGAAGGGACTCTGTTCTCTTTTCCAGGGCTGATGAGCAAGAGGAAGTGTAGAAGAGCCTAACAAGGGCACAGCTCTCCTTGCACTGAGGGTCAGGGGTGATGGTGAGAGAACAGGACCCTTCCTGGGACCCTGGCCCCGTGGTTGTCACACTTTATGATTGGGAAGCCAGCAGGGTTTCTGCATTATTAATAGTGACATACAGTAAACATTTTGGTAATTGTCTCAGCCACAGGCTCTGAGATGCAGCACCAGCTGTTGCCAGCATAGAATAAATATCAAACCCTTGCACCAGAGCGGCTCCCACTCTTTATCTTGGTCCCCCTGTTCCCCAGGGCTCCACCCCTGTCCTGGAGCCCAGCCATGCAGAGCAAGGTGTGCTACATCTGCCCTAGGCAGGCCCTGGTTTGGCGGAGAGCATTACAGAGAAGCCAGCTCCAGGACACAGCTCCTTCCTGGGCCCCCGTGCCACCCCCAAGGGTGAGTATTGGCCATGTGGTCCCCCTGAAGGGAGGGGCACCCTCAGGTGGCTCTGTCAGTAACACTAAGTAATATCATCCCCATGCCGCAACGAGCCAGTACACCTTGCACTTGGAAGCCAGCTGGGCTGGGGAAAAGTTCTGTCAGGCGGTGACAGGCCAGAAAGGGAGATTTCCTGTGTTAACAGAGGGGATTCTCTACTAAGGTATCCCATGGAAAACCCCTAGTGACCCTGGCATTCTGGGGGTGTAGCCTCCTGAGTGGGCTGAGATGAGGGATGGGGGCAAGTGATCTTAGGGACACAGAATCAGCTTAGAGAGTGGGACCAGCACAGGGACAGAGCTGTTAATGCCAGCTAGTGGAAGACAGCAGGGTGGGTGGGGCTGTGGATCAGAACTCAGGTCACCAGAGGGAGCAGGAGGCTGGAGGAGGAGGCAACGGGGACAGACTCACCTGCCCAATAGCAGTTTAGGCTGTGCTTGTCCTGAGTTTTGAGTGCGATGACACAAGTCTTGTGACCAGAATGGCATGGCCCAGCACAAAAGGAGCCTGGGGGCTCTTGTTTGAAGAACAGGTAAGAGCATTTGTCAAAGACACTACAATACCAGCATCGCCTTTCTTCTGCCTCTCTCCTCTGTTCCAGTGCAGGTGGCCTTGTTCCAAAGCGCTTCACCTACAAAGCACAAGTCCAAAGATACAAGCATTAAGGATTTCTCAAACCACACAAGGGTCTTTCTGAACAGGGTGTGGGGTGGGTGCAGAGTTCTCATGCCCGCAAGACCATGCAGGGCCCATTGAAACCCAGTGTTACAGTGCAGAAACCTGTGATCAGGAACATTGTCCCTGCAAGGGAGGGAACAGCCCAGAGGTCCTGTGAAGGGTATAGGGCTGAGGGCCGTGACTCTGGGGAGGGGCTGACAACAGGGAACAGCGTCTTGGAGGGCACAGCACATCCTCAGAGGAGAAAAGGGAGAAAATGGCACTTTGCTACCTGGCAGAGAGGATGTGTAGTTACAAATCCGTGTGTGCCGAGAGGAAGGAGGGCCAGAGTCAGGGTGCATAGGAGGAAGCAGAAGCCACTCAGGCTGTGGACAGGGAAGGCTGCTGGATTCCTTTGCCAGGAAGACCATGAAAGAAACTGGTTTTCTCACTGTTTTGGAGTCTAGAAACCCAAGATTAAAGTGTCAGCAGGATTAGGTCTTTCTAACCCTTTGTTTTAACTTGCAGTTGACCTCCTGTCCCTGTGTCTTCATGTGATCTCTCTCTCTGTCCAGATCTCTTCTTCAAAACACACCATCATCGCACATTAGGGTCCTTTTAATGATATTCTTTTACCTTAATTACCCCTGCAAATACATCTCTGGACGTGGTCACATTCTGAAGCACCTGGGCTAGGACTTGGCATTAGAATTACAGGGAATATAATCCAACCCATAGCAGCTTCCCCGAGGAAGTGCTATTTGGGCTCAGGTCTAAATAATGACTAAAGGGGGGGCGCAGGAGGGAAGACTCTTCTAGAGGGAGAAGAGTGTCTGAGAAGCTATAGGTGACAGGACAGAGGGCACTTCCATGGGAGGAGATTCTGGAAAGTGGTGCCAGTGAGCTTGCAGAGAGCAGCAGAGGGGTCTGATCTCACAACCCTGAGGAGAATCATGGTCTCTATTCTAAGAGCCCAGTAGGACTGGCTTTGATTGAGATCACTGTGGTCCTTGACCATGATGAAGAGGAAGTGCTGGAAGACAGTGCAGGATGAGTAGGAGGCCCTCAAGGGGCAGACAAAGGTAGCAGCAGCTGGAACCAGGGCTTTTTTTTTTTTTGGCAGTACTGGGGATCGAACTCAGGACCCCGCGCTTGCTAGGCAGACGCTTATTCCACTGAGCTATATCCCCAGCCCTGGAACCAGGGCTGTGTTAGTTTAGATGGGTGGTTCGGAAGAACACCAGAGGGAAGAGGTGGGGTGAGAGACTCAGGTGGAATTGATGAGGACCTGAGATGGCTCCTGGCCCACTGAGAGTGCCTGACCAGAAGACCACACTGGAGAGAAATCCTGAGCTGAGGACACTTGGTTTGGGACATGGTGAGTCTGATGACTTGGAGACACCAGGAGGAGACAGTGAGGACCTGGGTAGGCCGTGACAACCTCAGAACAAGACATCGAACAGGTAGAGAAGCCTTGGCCTACACTTGTTATGAGCCAACATTGGTGGCAGAATGGAGAAAGCTGAGCTCACTCTCCCTGCTCAGTGTACTCAAGCTAGCTTAGCCTGTTATATCATAGGCCCAACCCCAATCTCTGCTCCTTGCACTTTGGCCTAATGTCCTGCTGTCCCTAGGGCTCCTGGACCTTTGTGCTGTCTCCAGATGGAACTGCCTCCCAGGTTTGGCCCACAGGACTGTGCCCTCATAGATCCCCATCAAATGCTTTTGCTGTGTGCCATTAAGTCACTAATTGCCACAAACACCCAATGGTAGCTTCTCCTATGAGGGATTCCTTTCCTATCACTTTTATAGCTGAAGTAAATTACCACTAGCTTGGTGATACAAAACAACACAAATTTGGCTGGATATATTGGCACACACCTGTAATCCCAGCACTCAGGAGGCTGAGGCAGGAGGATTGCCAAGAACTTGAGGCCAGCCTGGGCTACATAAGCTAGTTCAAGGCCAGCCTGCACTACACAGTGAGACTCTATCTCAAAAAAAAAAAAAACGAAAACATAAAAAACACACACTACAAAAAAACAACACAAACAACAGCACTTCGAGTCTAAAATGGGCCCCATTGGGCTACAATCAAGGTGCCAAGCAAGGCTGGAGGTTCAAGGGAGAATCTGTTTCCTTACATTTCCCAATGTCTAGAAGGCCCTGCCTCCATCTACAGAGCCGGCAGTGGCCACTCAAGTCTTCCCCAGGCTGCAGCACTTCTTGTCAAGACCATTTTCTGTTGCTAGTAGCACAATGCCACAGAAGGAGTGAGTTATAAAGGGCAGAGTTTTATTTGGCTCACTGTGTGTGGCCTTGTATGGCAAGAGACAGTGACAGCATGCATGCGTGCATGTGTGCGTTCGTGCATGCGTGCATGTACACGTCCCCTCTTAACAAACCACCAGGATTCAATCCTGCAGACTCCCCTTGATGACTTTACCCAGTTCTAATCACTTCCCAAGCTCCACCTCTAAACATCATAATCAAATTAGGTTTCCAGCCTCTTTTATCTTACAGTGCAAAGTAAGCTCCAATATGAACGTCAGAGGCACAAGCCATATTCAAATCACTTGCGGGCCTCTTCTGCTTCTTCTGTACTTAGGGACTCTTGTGATGACCTCAGGAGTCCATGCAGACCTCATCTCCCTCTTTACATTCAGCTGATCCACACCCTTCATTCATCTTTGCATGTCCTGCAGCATGTTCATAAGTTCCAAGGAGTAGGACGTGGGCACCTCTAGGGTCATTATTCTGCTGGTCACCTATGATCACCACCCCTATTTCACGGATGAGGAAACCGAGGAAGGAGATGGAGGATTTACCTACTGTCTTTCAGCTAGTTGGGGAGGAGCTAGAATTCATGCCTGGGTAGACTGGCCCCCAAGCTGTGAGCACCTCTCTCAGGGAGGGCTGGTTCCACTTGGTAAAAAAGAGATATTCTGCTTCCGCAGAAGAAAATGATTAAATTTTAAACATCCAGTTTCCACAGAGCCCTGAAGGATAGGGTCTCCCTCCTTCCAGGATCCGCCCTTGGGTACCCGCTCCTCTCCACGAAAGTCATTATTTTGAGGGTAGGGGTTGCATGCGCCTTTTGCCTTTGCCCTCTGGTACTGCTCACTCTGAGTCTGTGCAGTAAATAAGAGATTGAATAACTGGGCTTGGCCCTGGGAATCTAGTGCCAACAGATTTAAGAGTCTTTTGGATAAACTCAGATGAAGAGTTTATAGGTCTCAGTAAAGCCCTAAACCACAGCTAATGGTACCGTGGATATTACTGCCTCACTTCTCGCCATCGTTCCCAGACGGAGATTCCAGCTCCCAGGATCAAGACGGTCATTCTAGAGCTCTCTGGGGTCAACACCTCCTTTTCGTGTTGTGGGAGACTTGCTCCCTAGAAGGCAGCCAGCTTGGACTAGGGCAGGACTGGGGGAGCTGGGGGCCTGCTATGCTCAGAAGCCTTCTCCTTCTCAGAGGCCACTCACTGTGAATCCTTGCAGATTCTAAGGAATTGTCTGGGCTGTGCTAACTGGGGCTTGTTTTGGGGGCTGCACAGAAGGCCTGAGATACTAATGGGGTTTTAGTGGCACCCTGGAGGGACAGAGAGTGCAGATCGAGGTGGTTAGGGCCAAAGGGTTTACAGCAGTGGCTGGACATATCCACTGTCAGAAGCAGCTGCACAAAGCCCCACACGGTGAGGAAGACCTACACATGCTGGTGGCTCTATGAGGAAGTAAGGACAGAAGAGACAGTTATTTGATCAGAAGAAACTTGCAGTCCTGAGTGGGTCAGAAATTCCAGGGGTTATATAGAGCTGGAAGGGAGCCTGGAGGTAACTCCCATCTCCTTCCATCTATACAGAGGCATGGACAGCAGCTCAAGGTCACCCAGCAAGCCAGCCCAGGGCCATCCCTGGAACCTGGGTCTCCTGACTCCAACACAGTACCTTCTCATTAATGGACCGCGTCATTTCTGGATGACAAAAGATGCAAGGGTTCTGGTACCTTCTCAGCACTGGGGGCGTCTCCTAGGTTAGACTCATCCCCTCAAGGAAGGCCAGTGGACAGAGGTTACAGGTACAACCCCTACCAGAAACTATCATGTGAAGAGGCCAAATGGAGTGGGACTCACCAGCCCCCAAACCCTGAGACTTACTTTCTTGTCCACGTCTCCTGGGCTGATGCAAGACTCTCTGGACCAGTAGAGCCTTCTGCCTTCTTCCTGGTGAAGATGCCTCTCTTCCTGAGACGCCCTTCCCATCTATTGAATGCCCTTCTTACTCTTGAGGTGTCTTTTCATCCTTGGAGTGGCCTTCCCATCCTGGGGGTGCCCTGCCCATCCTTGGAATGCCCTGCTTATCTGGGTGGGGGGTGCTTTTCCATCCTAGGAACATCTATCTTCGTCGCCCTATACTTTCCGTGCCTACCTTTGCCCAAGCATCCGAGGCAATCCGTAAGCACTCCCCTCCCCTCCTCCCCTGCTATGGGGATTAAGTGGCTGGTTTTTTCTGCTCAGTGGGAACCTAAGGTCCTGCTTTGGTCCTTGATGCTAAGTTTCTCTTCCCACCATGGCTATTTATCCTGCTGAAGTTGACCCCCGCGTGTCAGCAGGTAATAGGATACCTCACTACAGTCTCGTAGACGACTTGTTCTTCACTGCACATTTCCTCCCCCTGCCTGCCCTAGGAGCCCAGCCCCCAGTTCCCATGTGTATCTTCTCGTAGTCCTGACACAGTTGCACTGCAGGCATCTGGGAGCTCACTCTGTCTCCCACACTAGGCTGAGCTCCTCAAGCACAGAAATTGTCTATTCATCTTTAATTCCATAATTACAAAGACAACAATCATATCATGCTTGCCAAGTGCCAGATGCAATCCTGAATGCTTTACACATATTAACTCGTTTAATCCTGACCCTACCCTGTGAAATAAATATGATGATAACCCTATTCTTCAGGTGCAGTACAAAAAAAAAAAAACAGAGATTATATGTTTTGCTGGTCATGTGACTGGTAAGAGGTAGGGTCTCAACCCCAAATGGGCCTGCCCCAGAGTCTATGCTCTCCACCACACTTCTACACCCCTTGACACAGCCTAGCCCAGCACTTGGCTGGACTTCAGGAAATAATGAATGAATAAATGAAGTGCCTGGTTTACAGCAACTTTGTCTGAGAGTCCCAGAGTGACTGAGACAGATTTGGAGTCCATGACAAAGACCCCTAAGGGTTTCTCTGACTACAAGAGTGATCACAGTATGGTCAAGTCTAGTTAGAACTCCACCATGGCTTTGATCTCTGCAGCAGCTCCATGAGCAGGTGTCTTGGCCCATGACATGCATCTGGAGCTCAGAGGGCATCAGTGAGGGTAAGTGGCAGGGCCAGACTATTACATGAATGAATGAATGAATGAATGAATGCTCCAGCAGATACACACATCTTCCAGATCCTCAAGCCTAGGTAGATCCAGCCCCCTCTCACAGGAGCCATGGAAGGCAACTGTCTGAAACTGCAGGAGGAGTGATTCTGTAACCACCCTGCCACTGAGATCTTGAACATGGAGGACAGCAGCTTCCTCTGTCCCAGGGATGGTCTGAGATGAGGTGCAGGACTAGACTTAGTAGTATGTCCTTTGTGCTGATACCTTTAGGGTGCTACGTGGGCTTTCCCCGCAGAGTTGTACTAGACTCAAGACTCACCATCTTGGTTCAGTTTTACTTGGGCCATGTTAACATGAGCATCTGACCTCACAGCACAAGGTACTGAGATAGGAGGTACCTAGAGACACATGGAGAACTGGGTAGGGGATTCTGGCTTAGCATTCAGTGTTTAAGAGTCCTTTGGATAAACTCAACTGAAGGCTTTCTACGTCTCAGAAGAGCCCTAAACCACAGCTAGGTTTTAAAAAGCTAGGTTAAAAAGCTTGGTATATCTATTGCTTCAGAGAACGGCTGGGGAAGTGCTGTGTTCATGGGAGACTTTTATGCCCTGGCTGACAGCTAGGTCTGATGAAGACAGAAGAGCTGGTCAACAGTTAGGCACATGTGTGTCTGCTTCTGTGCACATGTATGTGCATGTGTGTGCATGAGCGTGCATGTGTTACCAGGTGTGATCTGGGCTGCGAACGGATATGCCTCTCATGGAGCTTCCGTTCCAGAGGATCAGAGAGTACTTAGGTGTAAGAGGTAATGGCAGGAAGGGGCCGGGCCATGAACAAGCTGTCTGGGAGTGGGGAGTGGCATTGGGGCCATTGTGGCGGGAATGACTGGGGAGTGCCTCCTTCAAGAGGTGACATTGGCACAGTGATCCAGTGAAGTGGGGTGAGGAGGGGTCAAGGGCGCCCTGAGTCCAGGGACCCTGACAAACGGCTGGGCTTGGTGTATGGGGAACAGCAAGGGGCCCATAGGACTCATATGAAGGGAAAGAAAAACAGCCACCAGTCCACATGGGGCTTTTAAGGTTGTAGTGAGGACGTTGAGTTTGATTGTGCATGTGAATGGAGCCCTGGAGTCTCTAAGCTGGATGGTGGTGTAGTATGATTCATGCATTAAATTGAGCCCTCTGGCTCCTATGGGAGGATGAGACACACCATGGAGGAAGCTGTGTGGGAGGGGAGCAGACACACCAGTGAGGGGCTGTGGCCCCAGCCGGAGATGGTGGGGTCCAGCCAGGGTGCTGGTAGCAGGGTACTGAGGAATGGTCAGACCCAAAGTGTACTCTGAAAGCAGAGACTGCAGCATGTGCTGAGCCGACGTACTGGCTAAGAAAGAGAACCTGGGTCAAAGGCATGTCCAAGATTTAAGGTCCTAGCAGTTGGTTGAATGGTGGGGATGCTGGTTCCTGAGGTAGAGAGGACTTGGGGAATAGGGTTGGGGAGGTGATCCAGAGTGGCCTGTGGGACACTGAGACGGACAGAAACTTGGCTGATTACTGACCCTGGAGCCAGGTATCCTGACTGTTGCAGGAACTGGGTAGGAATCTGGTGGCTCAGTTCTTGGCCCCAATCTCCAGAGCTCAAGGACTCCTCTGTCACCTTCTCTACCACATCATTGTCTCAACATAAGAAATCCTGGCCTCCTTGTGTCCACATCTCATTGTCCAGCCAATCTCTGCTGGCCCAGGTCAGATTCTCTAGAGTTTTGTTCAAGTGCCAGGAAGGTGTCCACAGGGTGGCTGAGTAGAAGCCAGGGATGGAGAGGGATCATGCCATGGCCAGGTGGTCAGCCCTGAGGAAGTGGTGCTGCCCTATAGTGGCAGGGTCATGTGACTGTTTCCCATTCATTCATTTATTCATTCATTCATTCATTCTGTCTACACAGGGCATCTGAGCATGTGTTGACACTAGAGATATCTGTCCTGTGACTCAGAGTCTAGAAAGAAAGAAATAAGTCAGTGATGGTATGATAATGGTCATGCAGTAACAGTGATGGCGATGGAGGTGATGATGCTGATGCTGGTATGATGATGGTGGTGCAGTAACTATGGTGATGTGGAGGTGATAATGATGATGGTATGAGGATGGTGGTACAGGAAACTGGTGATGTGGAGGTAGTGATGATGATGCTGGTAAGATGATGGTCTGATGGTGGTCATGTAGTAACAATGATGGTGACCTCCACTGGCCAGGATTTCTTGTGTTGAGAGAATGATGTGATAGGGAATTCGACAGAGGAGTCCTGGGAGGACTACAAGGGAGCATGTGGGTTGATGACTTGATGGGTTGGAATCCTCCTGGGGTAATATCTTAGCTTTCAGATAAAGGACAAACACATGCTCAGTTGGATTGGTCAGAGTTGAGGAAATACCAGCCATGATTGGAGACTTGGGCATGGTTAGTGATAGTAACATACAGAGACCCCTTCTCCATCAGCAAGCTGGACATTATCTGCTTGGATCATTTTACTCATTCATTCATTCCTCAGACCCCTACCAGCTGCCAACTGTGTGCTCAGCCCTGGGCTCATGCTGGAAAAAATAAGGAACACAACCAATAGCTAGGAAATGTGGCATATGCTAAGAAGAAAAGGACCAGGGTGATCAGAATGGCAGAGAGGCAGGGAGTGTCCTGTGGCAGACTCTTAGAAGTGGGACAGTGGTGAAGCACAGGTTGAACACATCAGGAGAGAAGGCAAAATGTGGTACAGAGGAGTATCATGGAACCATGTCGCATGCAGCTGTGTTCTATGGAACCCTATACCTATTCTCTACAGAGCCTTCATGGGATGGAGGAGTAGGACAGGGTGAGGGTGCAGGACAGTGACACAGATAGCCTCAGACCCCCACTGAGCCCCATTCTTTGCTCTGGTTTATTTACGGGGACCCTGTGTAGAATTTCCTTGGGACCAGAGCTAAAACCCTTTGGAAAATTCTGATTGGTTGAAGACAGAGACCTAGACCAACACCCTAGGTCTTGTCTGCCTGAAATTTAGGCCCTAGAAATGCCCACCTTCCCCAAGAATGGTTGGAAGGGAAGGCTAAGAGAAGGGGAGGCTTTATGGGGATCCACCCCACCCAGCCTTTTCAGGACACTGGGCCCTCCCCAGCATGACTGGCTGTCCTCCCTGTGGGCTGGATGCAGCCACCCTGGGCAAGGACAGCAGGCTTAGCTGTCACAGGGGCAGTTGTTCTGCATACTGTGTCCCTGTATCCACACCACTGCAGGCCAGGAAATGCCTGGGGAGGAGAGAGCCACTGTGGTGGGTGACCCTGAAGGTCAGAGAGGGCAAGAGAAGGAAGGGCACAGACTCACTTTTCCTGGAAGACAGGCCTGCATGGTCCTGGAAGCTGCATTTCCAGTAAGAGGGAGGAGCCTGCAGTGCACACCCGCTCACTTCAAGAGGAGAGAGCTCTCTGTGCTCCTTGGTGGCCCTAATGAGTGCTGTGGAGAGCTGTTTACAGCTAAGTGAGCAGTAATAGCTTTCTGTGGTCATTAAACACTGGCTGCTGGAGCTCTGAGGGGCCTGCCAGGGATGGGCTCCCGCTGGTGCTCCCAGGAGCCAGATCAATGAGCCCTGAATGGGGCTGGGTGGGCCCCAAGCTCCCTGAGCACAGGCTGCTACTGGGGACCTCCCAGGGCTCACAGTGATCACCCTTGCCCCCAGGCCATAAGCTGAAGTGCAGTAAGACAGACCCCCATTAGCAGGAACCCCTGGGGTCAGCTCCTGGGGTTCCTGGAAGCCTGGACCAAACCTCAGAGTGGGGCCATCATCTAAGGCTAAGGATTCAACCCCTTGAGGGTTGGGTGGAACCCAGCAAAGGGAAGAATAGGGACGCTCCTAAGGGTTCTGGTGCTAGAGACAGACCTTTTATCTCAGTCCTGCCACAGGTAGGGACCTTACCTTGATGAGGCTCCATCTTTCCAGCTCCAAAATGGAGCTAAAATAGCACATTTTGTGGGGTGGTGGTGAGGACACAGTGAGGTAATGCCTGCTGAGTGTCTAGCACGTCCTTGGTGCTCAGGGGAGAATAACCATCATTATCAACACCACCTCTCTCACCACCATGGTTACCACCACCTCCATCATCCTACTCTTGTCATCATCACCTCCATCGCCATCACTGTTACTACGTGACCACCATCAGACCATCACCGTCATCACCACCTCCACATCGCCAGGTTCCTGCACCACCATCATCTTACCAGAATCATCATCACCACCTCCACATCGCCATGGTTACTGCACCACCATCATCTTACCAGAATCATCATCACCACCTCCACATCGCCATGGTTACTGCACCACCATCATCTTACCAGAATCATCATCACCACCTCCACATCACCATGGTTACTGCACCACCACCCTCCTACCATCATCATCACCACCTCCACATCACCATGGTTACTGCACCACCACCCTCCTACCATCATCATCACCACCTCCACATCACCATGGTTACTGCACCACCATCATCTTACCAGAATCATCATCACCACCTCCACATCACCATGGTTACTGCACCACCATCCTCCTACCATCATCATCACCACCTCCACATCACCGTTGTTACGGCCACCACCATCAGTATCAACACCATCCTCACTACCACCACCACCACCATCATGATCAACACCACCATTGTTACTACATCCATTGTCCGCAGCACCTCCATACCTTCCTCACCACCACCACCCCCATCACTACTGCCATTATAAGAGCTTGTTGGGTATAATTTCCTTCTTTTGCTTTTGGTTTTGGACTAATCTAGCAAAAAATGGCAACTAGGATCTCATAATATACAGGTCAGGTGGTTTCTGGGCCAGGCTCAGGGAGTGGTAGAAGCCTCGTCCTGAAGCCAGGCCATGTTTATAGGAGCAGGGGTGTGAGTGGTGGCAGGGAGGGTGAGCAGGAAGATGCAGGCCAGTCTTCCCAAGACTCCAGGGCAGTCCTCGGGGGTTCCGAGAGAGTGACACGATTTGTGAGGCTCTCTTCCTTCCCCCAGCTGAAGCCTGCAAGAGTTAGGGCTCTGAGACTGGATGGTTCATCCCTTACCCAGAGTCTCCTGCGTCTACTGCTGTGGCCTCCTGTAACTCAGGCCCCCCTGCAGGGAGTCACTTGGGACCCTCTTATCCTATATCTCCTGGAGCAGAGAAGAGGCAACAGTTGTGTGCCTGAAGGAAAGATGGAGGAAAGTGGTAAATAGATACAGGTTGAAACTTACAGATTGGACCCTTTACAGAACCTCTAATCACCCACCTTCCAGCATGAACAGCGCTGAGCAGTTTTCTTCTCTTGCCTGGTATTTTCCAGGTGGCAGCGCTGTGCCCAGTCATGGTTTTCAGCCCAATTCCACCTTAAAATTGCACAAAGTGGCTTTTGAAAAAAATCCCAGTGCCTGAGCCCAAACCCCACTGGTTCACTAGTCTGGGGTGGGGACGACTTTTGAAAGCCCCTCCCTGAGATGCAATTCCAATAGGCAACCAGCGTTACTGGCTTTGGGACTGGGCTTCCAACCCTGACCACATCCCTTGCTGCTAGCCATGGGATCTTAGGTGAGTGACTCAACATCTCTGAGCCTCAGAGCTGATTTCAGATTTTTAAATATTAATCAATTGATGAGCAGAACAAACTGGAGACTAGTGTTCCCAGTTTTAAAGAGGTGACTGTGGGTGTAAATTAAGCAAATGTTATGTAAGAGCACTTAGCACCTGCTGGGTGCTCCTTTTAGCTTTCTAACCCTCTGTACACTTTTTAGGAAGAGGACAAAAATATTGTCATAAGCTGGATCACAAAGGTGGGTGGTGAGGTGGGCCCCATGCTCCGGGCTTGCAAGGAAGGCAGGCTGATCCTCCTGTAGGTCACCAGGGCAACTGCTCTTTGCTCTTTGTATTGGCACTGCTTGTGGTCCAAGAGCCTCTTGAGTCTGCGGTTTGTGTTTCTTTGGATTTGGGGAATGTTCTGCCCTTTATTACCTCAAATACTTTGTATGCCCCTATTTACTCTCTTGGCTCTTGTTAGGACTACACTTCGGTATGTGTCAGACTTCAGTACACAGTCCCTGTGGTTCCAGGTTTTACGCGTTGTTGTAGTTGTTCCCTTTTTTTCTGTCAATTCTTCAGGCTGGATCTTTTCTATTGATCTATCTTTGCATTGCCTGACTCCTTCTCCTGCTCCCTTCAATCTGCTGTTAAACCCACCCAGCAAATTTTGAATTTCAGATCTTGTACTTTTCAATTCTAGAATTTCCATTTGGTTCTTTTTTTTTTCTACAATTTTCATGTTCCTACCAAGATTTCCTATTTGTTCATTTAGTGTGAGTATATTTTCCTTTGTGTCCTTGAGGATAGCTGCAAGTGCTATTTTAGAGTGATCTATATTGATTGACTTTCCCCTTTATAAGGTTCACACCTTTCTGTTTCTTTATGCACCTAGAAACTTTAGACTGGCTCAGGGTCACAGTGAATGACACATTGTAGCATTTCTACATTTTATGTTAATCTAAAGTAATTGATTTTTTCAAGCAGTTAACTTGTCTAAAAGCGAACTTCAAATACTGTTTCCTGTGGAGAGTAGTAGCAGAAATCTCTGCTCAGTCCCTCTAGCCATTGCTGGGCTGCATGAATGCTGCTTGTGTATGCACTAAGATTTGTGTAGAGTTTCTATCCAGAGTTTTGGTCTCTTCCTTCTGGCTCTTCTTCTGAGATTCTTACCTTCTTCATTTTCAACTATTGAGATTTTATAAGTGCTTTTTGTACAAAAAAAACTATTTGGATTTTCTTAAATGCTGTCTTCTAGCTCTTTAATCCAGTAAAGCTATAGGTTTCTGCCTGGATTTTAGCCTGATTGCAAACCAAACCCCATAAACTTGGAAGCTCACCTAGTGAAACATGCTGTTCCTGCCCTCAGTGAATTGATTCCCCGTGGAGTCTGCCTGTTCTTGCTTATTGGCTACCTTTGGGCACTGTCATGGTTGTCACCTATAGGACAGAGTTGGTCTGGTAGCTGCCACTCCATCCTTACCAGAAGCCCTGCCATTTAGTCTCCCAGGGTCATGGCATCTCCCAGGGCAGGGCGGGACACCAGGCAGCTCTGTGGGTCATATCTGCATCCCGTTGGATTAGTTACATTAGTTGCTCAGAATGCCTTGCAGCCCAGGGTCTGCAAGGACGCAAGGCAACAAGGATGCAAATGTATACCTCACCTTAGGTGAATATGGAGTGAGGTGTACACCATAGTCTAAGCTAGCCCCGTCCTGTGGAAATTTCTGTGATTCTATTGGCTGCAGTGCCCAACACAGTCACCATACCATATGTGGCCAGTGTGACTGAGAAACTCAATGTTTAATAGTATTTTATTGTAATTGAGTTCAGTTAAAATGTAAATGACTCCATGTGGCTATTGGGTGACACAGTAAACCCAAGAAACTAAAGCCTGGATTTGCAGAAATACATAAAGCAAGGCAAATTTTTAAAAGATACTCAGAAAGATGTGTAGGGAAAGAAAGCTCAGGTACAGCATTTAAAATAGGATTTTATTCCATCTCTCAAAAAAATATGCCTATGTAGAACTGACCCTTTCAGAGCCCTGTGGCATTGCAAGGCTGGGTGTGAAATTTCAACCTCAGAGACAGTAAATATTAAAGAGCAATTACAAGGGGTCACAGAAGAAATGTTTATGTTATGATTTTCCTGGAGGTATTTGAGATCTAATACGGCTTATAAAAATGAGATTTGCCTGTTCCTTGGGAGGGAGCACATTTCTGGATGGGAGAAAAGTGATCTTCAACTGGCATCTGTCTCGCTTTACCAAGAGTCATCTGTATCCAGGCACCTGTCCAAGCCTTGCCAGCTGTGGACTGAGGGCCAGGGCGGGCATCTGGAGATAAGGCCACATGTGAGCGGGTCTGCCCTCCCTCCTTTGCCTTGCCCTTCTTTTCCCAGAGTGGTTGAGGGCTCTGAGGTTTGAATCAGACTGGCTGGGTTGGCATTCTAGGTACCTTTATTTCCCCATCTGTAAAATGGGGGTAGGGCTATTGTAGACAGTATGCGGATAGAGCATTTACAGTGGTCTAGGCACATTCAGCACAGCGTGTCTTGGCAGTTGCTGCTTTTCCCTGCTCCTTCCTGCATGGTCAGCTTCACTCTCCTACCCACTTCCTGACATCCCCAACCCCAAGGTCTATCCTTTGCTCCTTGCCCAGACATTTAGATCTGCCTCTTGGGCCCCTGTCCTGCCACCTTCCCACCTTCCCTCCTGCCATGCCTCCAAGTCTCTGGTCTTGGGCACTCCTTTCTTATATTTGCATCTGGCCTCTCTCATGAGTAAGAGAAGTTGACTGAATCTAAAAAGAGCACAGAGAGACACCAAGCACAAAGCTAAAGGGATGTCATCCAGAGTTTGATCCCCAGTACCGCAAAAAAAAAAAAAAAAAGAATGTGAGGGATGTCATCCAAACCCAGTCATGGAGACAGGTAATATTTTGTTCATTTGTTTGTGAGATAAGGTCTTGCTATGTAGGTCAGGCTGGCCTGGAACTCATTATACAGCCCAGGCTCACCTCGAACTTGCAGCAGTCCTCCTGCCTCAGCCTCCTGAGTGCTGGGACTGCAGGCACTGCACACCCGCTCACCTGGCTGAGACAGATAACAGTTTAATGCAACATTTTGCCAGCTTCAAATTAATGCAGGTATTTCCAGATGAAGAAAATATCAAAATGTTCCATGAAGGTAGGATCCATCCCTTCACCCTGTTGGTCCCCCTCTCTAACCTTCCCTAGCCCCAGCCCTGTTGGAGCACATCATTTCTTAATCTTTTCTTAACATTTGGATGCTTTGCACATCACTGAATTTTTCACATTAATTTTGGACTTTTGGAAGTACTGCATTAAGGTTTCATTTATTTATTTAATTTGCAGTCCTGGGGGTTAAACTGAGGGCTTTTGAATTTTTATTGCTTATTTTTTATTTCAAGACAGGGTCTCTTTGAGTTGCGCAGGCTGGTCTCAAACTTGCAGTCCTCCTGCCTCAGCCTCCCAGAGTGCTGGAATTACAGGCATGAGCCCATATGTCCAGCTTGATATCATTATCTTGATCACTGAGATTTGGGGCAGTTCTCCTTTAAAATGCATGTCTGGAGCTTCCATCACTTTCCCTCCTCCCAGGGCACAGAGTCGTTTAGCTTCTAGTCCAGCCTAGTGGCCATTGGAGGCCAGGGCAGAGCCCAGCTCTGATTTGTATACAGGAAGAAGGTAGCCTGTCATACAGCAATCCTGAATAACCACCGGTGACCTTTGTGTCATGAGGCCCCTGACAACAAACACACAGTGTGACCTGAAGAAGAAAGCCAAGGGCCGCTCCTCCGTGGCAGCCATGTTACTGTTTGGGGACGCGCTTGGTCTTGTGCTGATGTCGTCTCCCCCTGTGGCCCCCTTTCTTCGTCTTGCTACTCCACCTCCCACTTCACTTTGGTCACATCGTCTCAGTGCTGAGGGCAGACTGAGGGCTGACCGCAGGGTGGGGTGGGCAGGGTAAGGAGAAGGGCCCGGAAGGCGGGTACCACCCAGTCCTGCTAACCCTGTCATTGTCTCCCTGTCCTGCCCACCACAGCTCTCTCTGCAGACCCAAAATAGCTCCCCTGTCCCTCCCTTGGCCCCGTCTCTGTCGCAGCTGGCCATGCCAAATGGTGGAATCTGGGTTGGAGGTGTTGCCAGGTCCTCACAAGCTTGGGCAGAGCGACCAAGAGCAAGGTGGGGCCTCCTCTCTCTCCTTTCTATACCTGTGGGCAGTGGGGGCACCAGGGAGCCAGCGTTCCACTGTGATTATCCAAGCTGGCAGAACAGGGCCACATGCCCCACACTCCTCGTCCTGACAAGCCTTGCTGTCCACTGACAGGGAAATTGTGTGTGTCTGAGTCAGGACTGGGGGTGGGCTGGTAGCAGAAGTCAGCATGGGGTACCCCACACTTCACAGTGACCCCATAAGTGGCCTATGGTCACCCACCACCCTTGTCAACATGCCAGATGTTTGGATATTGAAGTTCTGCCATTTACACAGCCAGTTAATACCTGAAGTCCAACAGCTTTGGAATGTTCTGCCTCCCAGCACCTAATGGCTTAGTCCTGGACAGCCATGAGGCAGGAACACCAAGCCCTGCTCTAGCCCTGTACCAAGGGACCTTCCAGTGGAGCAGTGCCTCATGTTCGTGGTCATTAGGTATTCTGTATCTCCTTCTGCACTTGATCCTCATGATGTGGGGTGGTGGTACTAGCAGCAACCACTCCTGCAAATGAGGAAACTGAGGCACTGAGAGCATAACCCACGTGTCTGAGACTGGGTTTGTACTGGGCTCCATGTGATCCAGAGCACAAGCACTGTTCTCCATCCACAAGATACTGCTGCTGGTCAAGGCAGAGGCAGGGCAGGACTCAGCACAGATGCACCTCCTGTGGCATGACAGCCGGGAGTTCCCGCAACCGCCCTGTGCTGTTCCACCCTGGGGTGACCCCACTAAGCCCACAGGCCGAAAGCTGAAAAGTGAAGTAAGGGGCACAGTTAGCTAGTGCCAGCTTCAGGGAGTGCAGGCTGCCCCTGTCTCACGTGCCAAGGGTTCCGGGGCCATGTGACCCTACAGTACAGCCATCGCCCTGAGATCCTTGTGTCTGGTAGGCTGGGGGACCTCAGAGACCCACCCTGCTCAGAGCACCTACTGGCACAGGGAGGCCTTCAGACAGCACATAGTGTGAGAGGAGGGGAGGGCAAGGAGAAGGGGAAGGGTGGGGAGCACCCCCACAATGTCCTGTGAGCCGGCTCGGGGCTGGGGCCCTGTGTGTCCCTCTAGCCACCCCTCCCTGTTCACCCTGTCAGCAGAAAGTTCTCCTTCTCGGGAGCCCACAAAAAGAATTATAATACACATTATAATGCAGTGATCACATTGTTGTATCATATTGCATTACACTGTGTTTTATCATCTATACAGCGTTGTACTGTAGTTTCCATGTGTCAGCTCCTTGCTCCTTCCTAACAGTATCGTGCTGGATCCTCAGCGCCTTCTGTGACATGTGTGTATTCCCATTGTCCCTCCAGGGCTGGGGATGTAGCTCCTCGGCACAGTGCCCACCTGGCAAGCGTGGGATCGTGAGTTCAATTCCCAGGGCAAAAAAAAAAAAAAAAAAAGAATCTGTAACCATTGTCCCTCCAGTATCATGAGCAAACCTAGGGCCCAGAGAGGCTCACAGATTTCCCCGGAGTCAGGCCAAAAGGGTGTGAACTCCAGTTGGCATGCTGCTTCCTTCTTGGGGACAGTCCCTGTGTCCTTTGGGTAGCCTGGCTGTGACCTGAGGCCCTGATGTGACAGGGGTCCCAGTCAGACAGCAGAGGGGCAGTAGCCTTTCTTCCTGCCCTGTCCCCACTGGGAAGGGCAGGCAGAAGATGCTTGCTGTCCTTCTCACATATGCTTCCCCGTCTTCCTCTGCTTCTTGGCTGGTTTTTCACTCTTTCATATGAGACCCATCCATCCATGAAACTGGACAGAGGCAGCCAGAGAGCAGGTGTTTTCTCTGCAGGCCTGGAGCCGTGGGGTTGGAATATGTCTCTCCAAGGAGACAGGCAGCCCAGGGGTAAGGAGTCAGGCAAGGATCCCACAGGGAGAGAGTGGTAACTCTACCCAGCAGGTTTTTCTGCGATCTTGGTGGAAAGGACACAGGGCTCAATGCCAGGTTCCCTAGTTTGTTAAAGTGGCTACTGACTCAGCTGTGCTCTGGGAAAGGCACAGAACCCTAATTTCTCCTCCTGTCTAATGAATAAATAATGCCCAAACTATGAACTTCACAGGCCAGAGGATAAAAGGAGGTACACTAAAAGTCCGTGGCTATTTTAAAGTGCCGTACAAATATAAGAAATGTGCTTGATCATTCTACCCCTTTCCCGCTCTTTTCTTTCCTTTCTCCCTCCCTTCCTTCCAAATGAAGTTAGTTTCAGGATAAGGCATCCAAGTTCCTTTCCATTTCTACCTGGACTGGGTCACTGTCATTAGTGGAGAGTTTCAGGAAGGTTCCAGAAGGAATCCGGCAGAACCACATGCAGAGCTTATCCCACCCACAGACTTTCTGGTTCCTTCAACATTTGCACAAGGAAGCTGTGACTTGAAAGTTTTTGCCGTCAGACAGAAGCTTGGGCCTCCGCTGTGGAGTCAACCCGCACCCCTCCTGCTCGTACCCTTGGAGCTGATGCAGCGGGGCACCGCTGAGGCTCCCAAGCTGGTGGAATTGGGTCTGGACAGAACACAGAAGGATGGGGCAGCAGGGGCCGCAGGCTCCTGGAAAAGCAGAGCTGGGTTTGGTTGTGCAGGGAGCCTTGGGGTGAGGATTCGAGGGTGAATGAAGCCAGGTGGATACCTGCTGCCCTTTCTGCTTCTGGGCCTCAAGTTGCCCGTGCAGTTCCTGTGCCGTGGAGGCCACAGGAAGCTCTTACTGAGGACCAGGATGCCCAGAGTTAATGGCATAAGTCAGAATGGAGGGCTTTGAGGCTGGAGCTCTCAGGACCCCAGGATTCTCTGTGCTCTGTTGAATGAGCAAATTCGTTCAGAAAAGCAAAGAGGAAAGAGACCAGAGAGAGAGGAAAGTAGACAAAAGGAGGAGGATGGAATAGGAAAAAGAGAGGGCGGGAAAAGGAGAAAAGGAAAGAAAGAAGAAAGGGAGGAAGGAAATGATTCTGTAAAGGTGCAGCCGGTCCTATGAAGCCGTTGACCTTGGCCTTGACAAGGTGGCCTGATTCGCCAAATCCAGCTGAGATTCCTGCACCATATACTGTTACTCTGTGAGTTTCCCTCACTTAAAATATATCTCTATTCTCACTATGCCCATTCTACAGATAAGGAAGCTGAAGCCCAAAGAAGTTAAGTTTCATACAGCTCTGTTTCATCCAGCTGGGAAACTCTTGGAGAGTTCTAGTATGCAGCAGGCCTGCCTAGTGTCTGCACTTGCTACGTGCTGCGTAGCCTTTTCCTGGCTTAGGAGATGAAACCTACTAAAATTGGATCTCAAGTTCAATAATAACCTTTATCAAGCCCTACACTATGAGCCTGGTGCTAAATAGCTTATGCGTTTAAACTTGTATAGTCCTCACCAGGCCCTGGGAGGGAGTTCCCATTGTAATCATCCCCACTGTACTGATGAGCCACCCTGGCTGTTCACACAAAACCCAGGGACCCGGAGAGCGTTTCTGCTCCTTTTCCATCTGGGAAAGGTGAGCCGTGTCTAATCCAAGCAGGTTGCCTTTCTTTATTTAAAAAAAATCCAGCGCATTCACAAGGCCTTGCTAGCCTTTTGCCATTGCCTGTCGTCAGCCAAAGCTGTCACTCTTCTGCTCTGTGGATCTGTTTGTCTGGAAAGAACCTGCTGCTTCCCATCTTGGTGATCCGCCTCAGTGGCTGTGCTTCCACCCTCAGTGTCTGGCATCATTAAAAGCTAGAAGAATGGTCCCTGTGTGTGTCATTTCCTGGTGGTGACTCTCACTGAGTGGCATTGCTTTGCCAACCATGCACCCCAAGTCCCAGCCTCAGGGACAGTGGCCCTGTGTCTCTCAAAGCCCTGGGCACATCCCTGGAGACCCCTGAAGGGACTGTGCACTGCTTCCACCCAGCAAAGAGGACAGATTCTCCCCTTTCCTCTTGTCCCTTTATCTCATTCCCAGCACCCCTTTCCTGAGGTGTAAGACTTCAAGATGCCAGCCCTCCCCAGGTGTTTGGAGTCTGCAGCACTTCAATTCCATGTTTGCTTTTTATGAAAGAGAAGTGATCCTGTCTGTAGAATATTAAGTGGCTCGGGCAGCTTTGGGAGGCAGAGCAGCTAATCCGCCGACATCTGCTACATATTCGATCTTGGTACCCAGCAGCCCCACTGTCATCTCCCCCACCCGGGCCCTTCCTCACCCTCCCCAGTTGAGCTCCAGGACTGTAAGGCAGACACTGAGATGAGAGGAGGCACTGGCTAGCCCAGGCATGTTTGCCTGATGGCAGGGACTGGGAGAGTGACCTCCAGGTCCGGTCTGAGGCGGAGGTCAGAGGCCTGGTCAAGACAAGCAACCCTAGGGAAAGCCTTCCCTCTCATGGGAGCATGCTGCACAGAAAAGGGGATGAGCCAGCCATGTGGTATCCTAGGTCCAGTCTCCCTTCCCCACATGCCCCTGCTCTGGGGCATCCGCCAGCCTCTACCTCTCCCGGCCAAGTGCAGGAGGTGCCTCCTCCCTCCTGCCTTCAGGGCCGGGTCAAGACCCATTTTCCATGAGACACTTGCTGCCTCGTCTCTATAGATGGCATCTCTGTTACTTCCGTTCCCTCCAGTCTCCACATCCACCTCTGCCCCACTCTGGTCTTTTAGGAGACTGGTACCTACAGCCTCTGCTCAGAGCTGGGCACAGAGCTGGATAGCATGACCCCTTAGTCACCCAAGGACAAGGATGGATCGGAGCTCCCTATTTCTCTTCTCCCCAGGTGGCTCCCCAGACAGGCTGGATACCAAGCCCTTGCCTAGGCTCAGAGGACCGTGAAGACGGAAGAGACACCTGCCATGGTGCAGAAAGCCCCCGCCCCACCAGAGGAGATACACCCCAGTAAGGAGCCAGTGTTATAAGAGGATATGTTGGGGCCACCAAATGTGTCCCCTTAAAGAGACTTCTGCAGGCCAGACTTGCACCTGTGCAGGAGGCAGCACCCCTGCACTCTATCCCCTGATCCCCATGCTGGGAACTCTCAGAAGGGCTCTGGGGAAACTGAGGCTCAGGCTGCAGCCAGACACACCCCTCTGCCTGCGCCCTTCACAAATGGGGTGATTTGTGTCCCTACGCAAAGGCTGGGCTGTAAGGAGGCGGAGGGCCAGGCTGTTTACCCACAGGAGAGCGCAGTCTGCAGAAGGAAAGCACAGGCGGGATGGACCATGTAATGGCTATGGTGGCTCAAGAGTCTGGGACCTCATGCCTACTCCATGTCCTCCCGTCCATCCTGTGTCACCTCCCCATCATGTGGCAGATGCAAATGGGAGACCCAGAGCTGACTCCCTTTGGGGATGCGAACTGGCTCAGTGATCTGAGGCAAGGCCTGTTCGAGTCTTTGTGGCCTCATTTTCCTCAGCTTTAGCACGGGGGTAATGATATTCACATGCTAGGGTTGCTGTGCAAACCCTGGCAACAAAGAGGTGATATTCTGAATCAGTGTTATCAGTAGATGTCACTCTCCTTACAGAGGGACTCAGGTGGCCACTCGCTACCCACCCCTCCTCCCTCCCTTGGCATTAGCGGGATGGGGTGTAACATGAACACACACCGAGGAGTGCCCTTCCATGCCCAGCACCCTCCACACCCAGAATGGGGATCTGAGAGCTCTTCCTGCCCTTCGCTCCCAACCTCCACCTGAGTCCTTGCCTCCATATGCATCTTCCCTGCCAAGCTGTGGCCCTCTGCCCTGGCCTGGGAGCTGCACCCAGTCCGATAGGCAAGTGCTAGGCTGTTCCAGGACCTAAACAGACTAAGAACCAGCCAGCAGCTCAGGTTGAGGGCTCTCAAGCTGAGAGCTGCCAGAGAGAGAGAGGGAGAGGGTGAACTTAGAGTACGGTGTAAACGGAGTCTGAGTGAGAAGGGCAAAGGAGTTAGTTCAGAAATGAAGTAGCCTACGCGCAGGCAGTTGGCATGGTGGTAGCATCATCCAAAGGCTGTGCCATCTACCGGGCAGAGTTCAGATCGTCTGACGCAGGTGATTTAGGATATGTGTCTGCTTCCCATCCCTAGTGCCAACTTGTTTGGGTGCTGGGAAGTGCATGTCAGTCATTACAATGATCTGATTGGCCATTGGGAGGCAGAGAGCCTGATGCCCAGTCCCTAAATGCGCTCAGTTTTCAGTTCAACGGCAACAGGCTGATACCTTCGCATGTTTTTTCTGCCCGTCTTTCTTCCCTCTGCCCAGCGGTGCTGGGCTCTGGCTATGTCACTGCTGAGCAGGGAGATGGTTTGGAGGATCTGAGCTCTGTTTCCCGCCCCCACCCTCCGTTCTTTGCTAAGCTTCCATTCCTGAGAGTGAAGGGTGAAGCCAGGAGGACTGGAGGGGTCCAGGAAGGGAATGAGAGGGTCCTTTGCAAATCTCTCCGAGAGCGGAGCTGTGGATGCCCCAGCTGAGTGATCCCAGGCCTGGGCCTCCACCATTCACCCATCACCCAGGCATGTGGACGTCCACCTCCTCAGCTCCCCTGCCGCCTGCCATCAACTCATGACACAGATGTCATGAGTCCACGCCAAGCTGCCTTAACATGAGGGAATTCTATCTCAAATATGTTGCACAAATGAATAATAAAAACAAAGGAAAATTACCCTCTTTATTGAAACTCATTTTATGAATAAAACAATTATTCTGGTAATTGAAAAAATGTGTCGTTAAATTAAATGCAGTGGTTCCTATTAAAATTTTAGTGCGTTTTTGCTGCTGCCGGCTAGAGGCTGGTAATTATAGTCGAGAGTTTCGCTTTCTCTTTATTGTTTTTTAATCTCTCTGTGCTGCGGCTCTCCGACGATATTTTATGTCAAAGAGATTTAGAGCTGTGCCCCAGAAGTGGGGAGAAGCTGGCCGAGAGGTGGGGGGTGGGTGGCGGGGTGGGGGGGTGTAGTGGTGGCGGCTGCAGCATCTGCTTCTGACTCCCGGTTGCCTGTCGCTCTGCCTGTCCAGCAGTTTTAGTTGGTCCCTTCACCCGTCTGTCAGCGTGGTACCAACCAATCACAGCCCTCCAAATGCAGCGCCCGCCCCCTGCACTCTTTTCTGACTCTTCCGCTTGAGAGGGACTGAGGGGAACCTGGAGACCTGGGTCATAGCTCAGACATGGGATCTGCAGAGCGAGATGGGCAGAGCAGACCTTCCTCGGCTCTTCCTGCGCTTGGGGGAGAGGCAATTGAGGAAGGGTGTGGCGCACTCTTGATGCATAAGCAGGGTGAGGGCAGGGACTGTGCCTGCCTGCCTCACCATGGCATCCCTAGCTTCCTGCATAACACAGGGTGCACTGAAGACTTATAACTCGTGTAGAGGAAGGGAGGGAGGGAAAAAGGAAGGGCTGTGTTACAGCCTGTTTGGTCCAGGATGGGTTTGGTGGAGAATAACAAGGCCGGAAGGGGCCCAGAAGAGTCCTAGGTTGCCTTCCAGCCTTCCAGCCCCTATCCCCTAAATACACCAGAGATAGAGAAAACCAGATGGTCTGCTGCTCCCCCTCCGTTCCTGGCAGGAGCTGCAAGGCTCCCAGACTGACTCAGACAGTCAGTGGCTGCCCTTGATGTGTTAAATATCTCTGGCCCTCTGGGTTTTGTCTGGGAGATTAAGCTCCTGGTGGGCAAGGTCTCTGGCCGCACAACCTGCCGCTGGGAGTGTGATGAATCCGGCTGGGTTGGGACTTCTGGGCATTTATCTCTAAGGCACCAGGAGCTGTGAGGAGCCAGGTACTACTGTCCAGCAGCGTTGATATGCCCTGAGCAGCGGGCAGGAAGGCGAGCAGGATGAGCCCAAGCCCCCAGCCTGTGCGCCAGCTTGTCCTCCGGTGCCCTTCTGCACCGTTGCCTCTCAAATCTTTTCCTTGTCCTTGCTCCCCTCTGGCCTGACTCACAGGGCACTGTCTGCCTGGTTCCTCGGGCTTCCCAGCTAAGTGGCTGCGGGGTATGTTTGGCTAATGGGAGGTGCCGGCAGGTGATAGGAGGTGGAAGAGAAAAGCCAGAGTATTTTCCCCTCTCTTTCTGCCTCCACTGGCATCCTGAAAGTGGCTATGTTTGGTTCATGATGTCAGATCTGGTGACAGGGCACTCACCTAGGCCCTAAGAACCCTCCTTCCTCCCTGGACCCTTCCAGCCTAAGGTGATGGGAGCTTCCTAGCTTGCTAATTTCTGGCTTACCTCACTGCCCTCCCTTGGCATCCCAGCCCTCCCTCACCTGTAACCAACTCCCTGTAGCAAATTACTCCTATGCTAAGACACCAAGTACTTTCTGTTTTCTTTATAGTACTCTGGCCAGACACCTACCCTGTTATCATCATTCCAGGGACAGAGATACCTGGCCAATGGCTGTTGTAAACTCGGTGGCCTCACCTCCCTGTCGGTGCCACCACCCAGAGCTAGAAGTGGCTGTGTGCAGCTGATCTCTGCCCTGTGCCTTGTACCTCCCCAAACAAGTGGCTGCTCGTGTCCAACCCATTCTAATTATCATTAAATGCTGGTCCATCCACACTGGGACAGCATCTCATTTTGCAGTAATTGAGCTATTTTCCCAGCAGGGCAAAAGGTTAGCAGGTTACAGGTCCTTTCCTGGAGATGCAGCATTCAGCAGGGTGTGTTTCAGAACCATTAACCCTGGAGTAGAGTGGCTGGGAAGCCAGTAGATGTGGGGAACCAGTGGCTCCCTGCCCATCAGCCCGCCACCTCCCTGCCCGTCATCCCCTGCTGCGTCCAGTTCACATTTCCACCACAGACTGCCCAGACAGGCAGAGCTCACCCTGAGCTAGCAGCAACCAGGGGCAACAGACCAGGAAAGATTACAGGGAGCCAAGGAGGAGGTGAGCTGCAGGGCTTGAGACTGGGTGGTACAGCCAGCTACTGGCTTCCTTGGGAGCCCTGGCAGCAGGGGTGTGCTGCAGAGCAGCAGGAGGGTGAACAGGAAGGCCTTGAACCCATCTGCCCCTTTCTATCTCACTGGTGTCACCCAGTCTCATTCTGGACCCTGGTCACCTGATCGTGGCCACTCCCTACCTGGCCGACCCCTGCAGTCTCCGCATTGCAGCCTGACTGATCTTCAATACAGAAATCTGATCCATCACTCTGGTGCCTCCCTGTCACCCTATTCACCTGGTGGGCAAGGCTCCCAGACTGCTGCTCAGGGCATTCACCCTATTCACCATAGGGAGAGGCCTGACCTCTCCCTATGGTCCCTGAATCTCTGCACATACCACCACCCACCACATATGCTGGTACAGGGTTTTCCCTCTGCCTTCCATAGAGCATGTTTGGGGACTTCCATCTGTCCTTCAGGGCTTGTTTCAGATAGCCCTTCCCTGAAGCCTTCTCCAGCCCTTCCAGGCAGGATCCACTCCCCCACACCCTCACCCATGAGGCATTTTACAGTGCCCAGATCGGTTCACCCTCTTTCCCTATTTCAGAACCTGGGAGGTAGGGGCTGAGTTTTGGTTTGCAATGCCCACCACATGCAGGGTACTCAAGGAATGAATTTTGGATGGATGCATGAAGCATCATTACCAAATGAGAAATTAATCAAACACAAGCTAAAAGGCAAAGAATACCCAAAGTGCTGAGCAATGAGAGGTTGTCAGGACTTTTCTTCAACCTGAGTAGCTCCAGGCTGCCTCTCTAAAAATCAAGGAGGGCTGCCTGGAGGAGAAGCTGCCTATCTTCTTCCTGCTTCCCTCCCCTGGCTCCCCACCCTGCTCCTTGCTTCTCTTGGCCCATCAGCCTGATAGCTTCCTCGAGAAGGAAGATCGCTGCTTGCTGGTTTTTTCCTTTGGCAGGAAAAGCATTCCTTTATCAGCTGGTAACAGGGCCAGGGTGGTGGCTGCTGGCACCCAGTGCCTCTGCAAACAATGAGCAGGCCAATGGCGTCATGGTGACAGGAGTCCTTGAAGTGTCTCTTTAGGAGGCAGCCAGGGTCGTCATTGAAACTCAGAGTGGTGCTGAGAAGCAAAATCCTGACAGCAGCCGCTGCTGGCGAGGATGACACCTCTAGGGGTGTCTGAGCCACCGGCAGCTAGGGCCAGAAGGCCGGGCTAGACCCTGGGGAAGCTGCCTTCCAGGTGCTGTCCCCAGGAGTGCACAAGTCCAAGGCAGAAGTCACACAGGCTAACCGTTGGTTGGTGAGAAGGAGGAAGGCCTGACATCCTGCTGGCCCAGCTCACTCAACAGTGTGCAAGCTCTGGGCAGGGTCCAAGGTCATGTCCTCCCCAGGAGCAGGCTGCTAGCCAGAGCCTCCTGGGGGCAGGTCACACGCCCTCTGAGCATCAGGAGCAAGCCCCTTCAGACTCAGGCAAGCACAGGATGCGGAGGGAGAAGAGGCTGGTGATGGGGGCAACTCAGCACCCCTGGCTTCTGTACCATTCAGATCTTTTCATATTTCAATGTCCCCCCAATGGGATCAGGATTATTGTCACTTTGTGCTCAGGAGGCTGCAGGAAGACCCTTGGAGAGGAGCAGGAAGTGGATTTGGTGCTGTACTAGGAATGAGTTTCTGGAGGCACAGGTCACCCCACAGGCCAGGCACCTCCTCCAAGCAGGAGCGTCACTGGGCTTCTCCAAGCTCAGAACAGTAGGAGAGAAATGCACTGCTGCCCCTTCCTAGCCCAGTGACATAAGGTATGTGGCTTAACCTCTCCAACTTCAATTTCCTCAATACAAAAACTGGGCCAGTGATACTTGAGCAGATCTGGCTAAGTGAGATGGGAAATGTAAAAACACCAAGCACAGTTCTGACATTCCCTCCTCCCTCTGACCAAAAGAAGAGACAGTGTGTGGGGGATCTTCATGGCATCTGCCCTGTCTGGGGTGGCAGGCTGTCTGAGGTAGGGACACGAGGAGAGGCTGGCCAAGCTCCCCTTGCATGGTGTGGGAGCTCCCCACCATACCCAGCCTGCTCAAAGCTATGCAGAAAGTTGCATTCTCCTGCAGGCATGATGACCCAAGATCTAAAGCCTGCAATCTGTCTAGTCCCCAGGGGAGTGGACACTGTGTAGGCACTGGCAGCATCACTCAGCAGCTGTGTCCACAAGAGGAGACTCAGCTAAGAGTGCAGCTTGCAACTGGGGGACTCTAGGATTGCGCCCCACCCCAGCTTCTCCTCCTTTGCTGCACTGTTCTCAGGCTTCTAACACATCCAGAGTTTGGGCCTTTGAGAAAAGATTCAGAGATTCTGAAATGTAAATTTGCCACCAATGTCAGGATTGAAAGGGGCCCATGGGTCATCTGGCTGAATCCGTAAGGGTCCTGCGACTTCAAGACAAGAAGGAAGGTCTCCCCCCAAAACAGCAGGACTGGCAGGGCCTTCTCCATGAGGGGGGGCCCCTGCCCTGCTTGAGAATATCCCACCATTCTCTTACTGTGTCTGCCTGCCACCTCCCGGAGCCGCCCGGCCTGTGTCTCCTACCTCTCTTAAGTGTATCCCATGCCACGAAAAGGCAGCTGGCCCAGGTATCACATCAGAGCGAAAGTGCCCATTAAACCGCCACTGGCTGCCAGGCCCGTTGGGTCCCGAGAGTGATGTTCACAGACATGTCAGCCTAATGAATTAATTGATTCTTTCCTCTCTGCCTGAGAGAGGACAGGTCTGACTCTTCCACAGGCTGCGTAGGGCAGAGGAGGGAGGGGGCAGCAGGGGCCCAGCCAGCCTTTCCACCAACCCTCTGTCCACTCACCTGTGCCTGAAAGGCCCTTTCCCTGGCCTTCTTCCCAATCTCCCATAGGGTCAGCCTTAGCTGTGCAGCTAAGTTCCTGAATACTGCCCCCTCCCAGCTGTCTCTCTCCGTCCAATCCTGAGAGGCAGAAGGAAGGCACCCCAGCACCCTTAGAGACCCCCTCCCACCCAGGGCAATTCCCTCCACCCCTTCCTGCTCACCAGAGGACATCCCTTCTTAACTATCCCAGAGCCGCTTGTAAGAAAGCCCCACTCGGTGGGAGGGCTAGAGGTCCAGCACAGGCTAAGGAGCTCCCATTCCGCGAGAGAAAGTCTCGTCCCAAGGTGCACTGTGAGTTCAGCAGATGGAGACCAGAACCCTGCCCACTGACTGGCTCCATATCCCCAGGGCAGCCTTGGGCAGCAGCAGGACAACCCCCTGAGAGCAGCTGGTGGCTGCAAGCACACCCCAGTGGGATCTTCCATTAATTGGTACTAATCAGGTTTGGGGGAGCAGCTGGAAATGGTAGCGCTGTCCTCTAGCCACTCCCAGTGTGACATTCCTAATCAGCCTTTGGGCCTGAGGCAGTACTGCTGGGGGTGGAGTTCTATCCCTAGTCCCTTTGCATGCTGGAAGCAGAGCACATTCAAACTCTGTTCTGCCCTCCCTGGCCACATTCAGGCGCCTCTCCCCAACCCCTTATTCCTAGCCTCCCCTGCCACTTTTGTTTCTCAAGTAGTTCTCCTGTGCATACATTAATTAATTAAGAAGTGGTGACATAATCAGCTCTCCACAGCGTCCCTGGACCCCTCCTCCCTACCATGGGATGAGGGAAGAGGCAAGCAGGGCAGCTGGAAAGGGGGGAAAGATTGAGTGGGTCCAGTAGGGGGAGCTCTCTGCATCTCACCTGCAGGGATGCCTTAGACAGGGGAAGCCCGAGATACAGATACCAAAACACTCAGGCCAAGGCCCAATGGAGGTAGGGTCTGGATGAGAGAGAGGATGTGGGTTCAGGAGACCTCTCTCTGCAGAGGACAGGGAGAAAGACAGAGAAGATCCAATGATGTGAGACCTGTGATTTGCTCCCGCCAATGAAGGAGCTGTCTCCAGTAGCCTGGTGATTGACAGGCCTTGGCATGGGGGCCGTAGGCTTCTCTGACCCTGGCTGTCCCTCTGCTGTCCTCAGAGGTTCCCTAGGGGCCATCTCTCCTCCACAAGGCTCTGTCTTCTGCCTGTGGAATGAGGAGGCTGGATTAGATGCCAGCTGAGGTGATGCCTGGAATGATTGACGTGATTCTAGGGAGGCGGGGTATCTCAGCCACCTGTCAGCCTGCCTCCCTCCCTTCTTCCTTTCATCCATCCATCCATCCATCCATCCATCCATCCATCCATCTATCCGTCCATCCAATTAATGAGGTACCTGTGATATGCCACCTCCCACCACAGACTCTAATGATGACACAGAGATCAAACAGCCAGGCAAGTTCCTACTCGCATAGAGCACAGGGTTGATAGGGGGCACAGGCACAGGAAGTGCGGGGATGACACATCATGGGGGACTATGAGAACACATAGAGGGCTGACCCACAGTCAAGGGTCAGGGAAGGTGAGCAGTCATCTCTTCTGAGGATGAGGGGGCCATGGGAGCTTCCCAGTGGGTTGTAAGATTTCAACAAGCTCATCCCAGGCAGAGGTAGAAGGCCTCTTATCGAATACAGCAGCTGTCAATATGGGGAAGATTTAGCAGTTTCTTATGGCCAGATACCATGGCCATTGGCCCCATGAGATCATCTCTGTCTCCCACATTGCCACACCTACTTCTCTCCTAGTTACCTTTCAACTTATCCTTAAGACCATGCTGACAGATGACTTCCTCCATCCAGGCGTGGTGGTGCATGCCTGTCATCCCAGCACTCGGGAGGCTGAGGCAGGAGGATCATTGCAAGTCTGAGACCAGCCTGGGCTACAAAGTAAGCTCAAGGCCAGCCTGAACTGCATAGCGAGACCCTGTCTCAATAATAAAAAAAAAAAAAGATGACTTCCTCCAGAGTGTCCTTGGCAACCCCCTGAGGTCCCAGAAGCACAAGTCTACCTCCTGTCCATGGTGGGCACCTGTGTCATATGGACAGTCTCACTGAGGACTCAGCCATATCTGCTGAGTGGCTACCATTCCTCTTCACCCCAAGTTCCTGGGTGATAGGTCTGATCCTGTGACCCTCCCAGCCAGAACCTGGTCAGACCAGGCTGCAGAAGAAAGAAGCTGATCTGACCTCATCTTTACCCCTGCCCCAGTGCTTGGCACCCTAACTTGGATCAGTGGTCCTCCCTGGACTCAGACTTGGGCATCTCTGTGTTCAGGAGCACATCCCTGAGCCCCATCACCTTCTATAATAATAACTCCACAATGATTTAAGGGAGGGGCTTGGGGAGCCTGGTGGTCCCCACATAGGCATATCCAATTCACAAGTGGTCCTGGACAGCTAGTAATACAGCTCCCCAAGATGATAAACTTTAACATTATCATGTAATTTTTAGCAGCTGTGTTTACAAGTATCAGTATTTCAACCTACCTGTACAAATGTGTGCACGTGAAGATGGGTACTTGTTGTTGTTAAGCAGACATGGAAGTTTTCTTAATTTATTATTTCATTTAATTTAATTCTTCACTCAGTGTGGCCCAGGCAAGCCATAAGGTTGGGCATCCATGCTAAAGAGTGACTCTGTGCCCTGGGAAAGGGGAACAAGGACCTAGCTAAGTGTTGTAGATTCTGTTTCATGGGTCAAGGGTCAGGTTGAAGTGGGGAACAAATTTGTCTGCAGAGGATGAAGAAACCTGCTGTGCCTCTGTTGGGGACATAGGAAGGATACTCCCTCCCATACTGCACATGGGAGGAAGGTGAGAATTGGCTCATGCCAGGCATGTGACCCCATCCTTGACCCCCAGAGAGGACACCCTGTCCACTCCACCTTGTCCTTCTCCCCCTGCTCAGCCCTGAACCCTGCACAGAAGGACACAGTAAATCCAAGGCTGTAGGTTGCCTGTCCCTATGCATAGAGTCACAGAAACCCTGGAGGAAGAGTCTGGACATGGTCCTGGAAGATGCTGCCTTCACTGTGCACAGGGGGGCAGCCTTAGAACCAGTGACCTGACCCTCAGCTGAGACTCAGCCATTTGCTGGACCCAAGAGCTGTGCACTCCAGGGACACGGAGGGAGTATGTTTTCTCATGTCTTATGACTCTGAGCCTTTGCCAGACTCCCCCTGGGACCAGAGGGCATTTCCCATGAAGCTTTGGGGTACCATCTTCACCTGCTCTTACATTTGATATTTAATGTCCTTAAAAAAGGCCAGCAAATGGTATAAGCTGCAGGCACATTGCAGGCCCAGGGACAGAGGCCAAGCATCTAGTAGCCCTGGCCTGGTGCTGTCGGAGTCCAGGAAGTCATATTCTCATTTTCCCTGCCATGCTGGTTCCTAGAAGCTGTTTCTAACACCCCTGGCCTGGGCCCTCATAGACAAAGGCCATAGGCCATGTAGAGGGCCTTGGGCCAGCTCATCTCCTCTACTGTAATGGGCCGTGCTGGTGCTAGCACTGTGGTATTTCCTGGAAGTTGAAAATCCAGATACAACCTCACCCTTGTGTATGAGGGTTGGAAGCTGGTACTTCACACATATTGCTTTATTTAATCCTTATGCTTGCAACAGCCCCCTCAAGGCGGTGCAGATGTCACCTTTTATTGGCAAAGGCTGAAGCTTGGAGAGATTTGGGGCTGTCCTGAGGGCTCACAGACAAGAACAGACCAAGACTTGCTTCCCAGACCTCAGGCTTCAAGCCCCTTGTGAATGAGTCGGGTTGACTAGGGACTCATGCTGGCATGCAGTACATGTGCTGAATTATCCGTGGGTGGATTCCATTGGTGACGGGCTGCTTTTCATTCAGTGCCCCTCCTCGCAGTTCTGCCCCACACCCCCTTCCTTCTGCTACTGTGCATTCTGGACAAATTCATTTTCATATCAAACCAAACAAAAAGCAGGCTAAAGCAGGAACGTAAATAGGCCAGGAAGCAGACAGAGCTGGTGGGGAGAGATGGGGAGGACAGGGCCAGCTATGGCATTGAGATCAGCAGAGAAGGTGGGCAGGTGGTGAACAGGTGAACGCGCTTCTCCTTGGGTCTCAGCGTCCTCATCTGGGACATGGGGACAGTGCAGCATTGCCCTACTGAGATGGTGAGGAGGATGCCATGAATTGTCTCACCCACTATGCTGTCAGAGCTTGGCTTGGTCCCTCTCATAGGATCTGCAACCTGGGGATTATCCACACAGCCTCTGCATTACTCTCCTGCAGAGATGGCCAAAGCCTGGCACTGTTCCATCTTGCAGAAGGACACACAGCTCTTAGCAATCAACCTTGTCTCAACACTGCAGCCCAGACCCTGAAGGCCACAGCCCCTCCTCTGAGCCCCAGCCCCAGCCCAAAAGGGGAGGGGCTGTCCCCACAGTGAGGCAGGGCAACAGCTGGCAGAGGCCTCTCGAAGAGCACCTGGTGGCTCACCATTGGCTGCTCACTGCACCAAGTGCACATGTGCTGGGTGTGAGTTAGAGGGACGGGGAAACCCAAGGAGGGACCGGGGAGAGGGGAGGCAGGTGGGCATTGGGAGCCTTAGCTTAGCACCATCATCCAGAGCTGGGGCAGGGTCTCTGCAGGTTCAGACATAACTCCTGCTCTGGTGAAGACACTGGACTGCCATCAGCTTGAGCCCTTGCCTCCCAGCCAGGTCCTGATTTCAGGACCAAGCAAACAGAGGGGAGAAGCAGTGAAGGACATTCCTAGGGTCCAAGTCTGGCGCTCTACTACTGATTCACTGGTGTTCTCAAGCTTCCCTTCCTACCTAACTTCAGTTTCCTCACTTAGGGGATGGATGTAGCAGCCAACAGCATCCCTAGTCCCAGGTTCTGTTAGGAACATCAGAGACGCAACAAAACTAAAGGCCATGGTGATATAAAATGTTAACATAAGGGAAATTGGATGTCCAGCTATAGGAGAACTCTCACGATAATCTTCCTACTTTTTTTAAATTGAAATCTATTCTATGATAAGAAGTTGGTTGAAAGCATCCCCTACTGCTACCAAATCCTCCCCTCTCTCCAGACTCCCTGAGAGGTGGCCGCCTTCATTTCCTGCCCGTCTTGTATCTAACCTTGCTTTGGACACAGACAAAGTTAAGTTGCCACAAACCTTGCATGCATGCATGCCATGGGTGCTTTCTGTTTGATTGCCAAAGCGTGTATGAAGGCCACCAGCAGGGAGGAGGCAAGCTGGCCCAGGGGTTAGAAGCAGGGACCCTGACAGAGCGGCCTTGCTGAGCAGACAGCTTTGTCTCTCTGAGCCTCAGTTTTGTGTGGCGATGAAATGGGAAATGGTGTTGGGTGCCTAACAGGGTCCTGGCATGCTACAGACTCATATTAAGTGGAGGTCCTGAGCCTTCCTTCCTGTAGGAGTTCACTCCTGGGCACAGAGCCGTGTCTGCATACTCCACGCTCCTCTGCTTTTGCCCAATGGGAGGGGTCCTAAAGGACTCAGCCCCCGTTTTCTGATAGCTATGGGCAGGTCAGCCCCAAAGGGAGAGAAACAGCTTAGAAACCACCCTGGACTGCCCTCCCTGCTGTCATTGGCTGGGATATTGCCAGGCCCTGCCCTGCTTTCCTGGGCCACCCGTCCTTCCTTCCTCGCACAGGATGGCTCACTGACTCACCCGCTCCCCAGCCCCCTCCTTGATTCCCTGGGAAACCTCGCTGTGCCACATTGCTCTCCAGGTCTTGGGAAGTAGTCTTGAACTTTGAGAGACACTGCAGCCCTCCCAGAGGTGGTAATAAACCAAACCGATGGAAGAAAACCACGAGTGAGACAAGCTCAGGTGGTGATAACTGCTGGGGAGAGACAGACCAGAGTGATGCCCAAGAGTGGGCTGGCCACACAGGGAGGGCTGCTTCAAGGAGGTGCCCAGGGAGGTGGCACTGGACCTGAGCCCTGGAGGGAAAACGCTACACACAGGTGAGGACAGGTCGGCTAGGCAGAAGGGCAGAAAGAGGCCCAGGAATCCCAGAGGCCACCACATTTGATCCTGGAAGGAAGTTTCTGTTTTCCTCAAAGTCTGGTAGGGAGCATAAGAGGGTGTTTGGAGTTTTTGTTTCTTGCAATAAACATTGTATAGTATTTACTATTTTAACCATTAGTACACAATTCTATAACATGAAATACACTCATATGTTGTACAACCATTATCCCCCCCCATCTCCAGAGCACTTTCAGCTCCCCACACTGACTCTGTCCCGTGAGAAGCTCATTTTCCATCCCTCTCCTCTCAGCCCCTGGCAACCCCTTTTCTTTCTGTCTCTATAGGTTTGGCTACTCTAGCAATCTTGGGTAAGCAGAATGATACACTATTTGCCATTAGTGACTGGGTTATTTCACTTAGCACAATGTGCTCAAGGTTCACGCATGACAGCTTATGCCAGAATTCTCTTTCTTTTAAAGGCTGAATATATCCGTTGTGTATCTGGGCTACGTTTTGTTACCCATTCATCCATCAGTGGACCTGTGGCTTGCTTTCACCTCTTGGCTGTTGTGAACAGTGCTGCCCTTGACACGGATGTGCAGACATCTGTCTGAGACCCAGGCTTCAGTTCTTTTGGATCCACACCCAGGTGTTAGACTGCTGGATCATATGGTGCCTGAGAGTATTTTGAGGAGGGGAGTGAACTGGGCTTGTTTGCCTTTTAAAGATGTTCTCCAATTGGTGTGGGACAGTGGATATGCCAGTAGGGGCAGGGGGGCCAGGCATCACCCAGATAAGAGGTGACAGGGAGACCAGAGAAATACATGGCTTTGGCACATGCTTTAGTGGGAGAGACTATAGGACTTGCCACCTGGGGATCTGGAGCTGAAGGAGACAGGGGATTGTGGGGGCCTCCCAGGTTTAAAGCCAAGCACTAGGTGGGTGGAGGCGCATGCTCCTCAAGTGGAGGCCTGTGGGTGGCTTAGGGTGGAGTTTATTATGAGAAATAAGTGAGGGATAGAAGTCACTCAGACTCTGTACTCATTTCCCAGGGCTGCAGTAAGAAAGTACCACCATCTGGGTGACTTAAAACACCAGAAATATATGGTTTCCCAGTTCTGAAGGCTGGGCATCTGAGCACAAAGCTTCTGCGAGGGCTTGCCCCCTCTGAGACTCCTGGGTGGAGTCCTCCCTCGCCTCTTCCTGCATGGGGTGGAAATCACCAGTGCTGGGCGTCCCTGGCTCATGCTGTGCCTCTCCTCCCATCCCCACCCCACCCCTCATGATCTCAACTCAGTTACATCTGCAAAGGCCTTGTTTCCAATAAGGTCACCTTCCCAGGTACCAGGGGAGGCTGCAAACTAGCTTTCAGTGGGACTCATTCAACCCATGACAGGCTCCCACCCCGCCAGACATTTTCTAACCCTGGTGCTGTGTCACCTGCTGTCACCAGAGCCCCTGGGCCTGGGCCCTGCCAGGCTTCTGGGCCCTTCCAGCTCCCAGTTCCCAGTCCCAGCCTCTCCTCTCCCCATGAGTTCCCCCCAGCAGGCTCCCCCCGCTGGGCTCAGCTGATCTGGTTGACTGAAGCTAAAAGCTTAATCTCTGGCCCCCCACTGCCTATGCCGCCTGCCCGGCCTCCCTCTACCTCCCTCCACCTCCTCACTTTCCTTTGATGACAAACCAATGATTTCTCTTACTGTCCTCTTATGGTTGGTTTTCTTCTTGAAGGGGCCAGCACTGCCTGTCCAGTGAGTGATGGCTAAACAAATTTCAAGTGACGAAGAAGTGTCCCCAAGGCTTCTCCTTAGTTCCTTGGGAAATTTAGGGGGCTGAGCTAAGTATATAGATTCCTCTCCTCTTAGGGGCTCCTGGGGAGCCAAAGCAGACAAACACGGTGCTGCTTTAGACAGTGGTGGCCACCCCACTTGCCCTCTCTCTGGCCTTCTTCATCTTGGAAGCGGGAGCAGTCAGTATATATCAGAAATGCAGAGGTCAGAGTAGCAGTGGAACAGAAACAAAGTCCCCTGCAGGTTAGAGCAGCATTAGGGTGGCCAGAACACTGGCTGGTGTGTCCAGAGTCCTGCAGTCTGGCCCCACTCTGCTACAACGTGCAGATCCACAGGTGTCGTCCTCCCAGACCTTTAAAATGAAGAAGAGACAGTGGCATACAGAGGATGTAAATAAATGTTACTTCCTGCCTGTTTCTGTCTCCCATCCCAATACGGCAGAGCTTGATGCTTTTGGGTCACAGTATCCCACCAGCTTCCCCCAGTGGACTCCAGTGTGGGCCGAGCATAGGCTGGACTCTGCTAATCTTGTCTACTTGGAGGCTGGAAAATGGGCTACTCCTTCATTCGTCTTTACATTTGTCACTCAGGCACATGGCTGTGCTTGGGAATTTTAAAACCAGAATCCTGGGTTAGGGCTCCAAGGCCTGGCGTTACATGATGAGGTTCTAGAAAGAACACTAAGTGATCCATTTTAAAGGGGCCAAGAGACAAGGGTGGGAGAGGCACTGACAAGGGGGTCACAAAGCAAAGGAACCCTGAGGGAGTCTGGTGGAACCGCTGCAGAATGGACTCAGCTCGATGAACTGATATTTAGCTCTGTGACCTTGGGAAGTTACACAACCTTTCTTGCTATGCCTACAAAATGGGCATAATCATGATATCCACTAGAAACTAGCCCGTCTGGTTCATTTCAGAGTCCAGCTCTAACAGCAAATGTTCACTGAGCCCTTCTTGCCAGGCCCAGTGTCTTGAAAACCACCATCCCAGGAATGACAAGTCTCTGCCCAGGGTCAGCCATCTGCAGAATGGGGGAAAAAGTCTTGTGTTCCTAAAGAGTTAGCTGGGCACCATGTTCCAGGGAGGGTGCACCCCTCCCCCTGTGGCCATTGAGTTTATAGATAGCGAAGCGGTTTGTTCTTTTGCTTTTCCTCCTGCTCCACTTTCCCTTTTCACTTGTAGGAAGGGTTCAGGGTGCTTCCTGGCCAGACAACAGAGAAGAGCAGAGTGCGTTCAGAATAGGGATGAATTAATGCGCCAGGAAGACACGTTACAGGGCTGGTACTTTGAGAAGAGCATTTCCCTGCCTTGGGGACTTGTTCCCTACCATGGCTTGGTTTCTCTGTATTCTTCTGTCCCCAGGCCGGACATAGTCTTGCTTTCTCAGGCCTCCGTCTGCTACAGGCCCCCCACCCCTTAAGCCTGCTCTCCCAGCCCCTGTTGGGGTGCAGGGCCAATGCCTCATCCCTCTCCACCCGGCCTTCCTCTCCATTAGCAGATCTGGAGCCCGATGAAAGGCGCCCTATGAGTCAGGCCAATAGGTCCCACTCTGGGAGATAAAAGCATGGGGGTGGGAACAAAGTGGAAATGGAAGGCGGGCAGGCAGGCAGGGCTGGGGCAGAGGGGGAAGTGAGAAATCGAGTTCTGAAAGGCCCCAAAGCGAAATCGACAGATTGAAAATCTGCTTTGATGGCCTCTCCGTTTATCTCCCTCGTTAACAGACAGTGTCCATTTGGCAGGGGTGAGGGGAGCAGGGCAGGAGCCTGGCCAGGTTCCAAGTTTGATTTCTCTGGGCTGATGATCCGTCATCTTTTTGCAGAAAAAGGGATTAATATCGCTGCTGAGTATTAACTGAGCACCGGGCACACATGTGTGCGCACACACTCATGAATGCACATGCACAGGCATGCATGGTTATCGTGAGCTGCTGATAGGAGCCAGCACCATGCTCAGGCCCTTCCTCACTATGGTGAGGCCTGGGCGGTGGGTGGAGGGGCAGTGCTCCTACGCCTGGATTTCACTCTTGCCTCCTTAGCTGTTTGGAAGAAGGTTTCCTCATCTCCTTTACGTAAATAAAGTCGGGAGGAGATGCTGATCCCATTAGGGAGGATTAGTGGCGCAGAAGGCCTGGAGATTAGAACATCAGCCGGTGGTCCATGGGGAGGCAGGAAGGGGGCGGGCTCATCCTTGCCCACTCTGTCTGCAACCTCCCAGTTGAAAAGAGCCCTCCAGTGACGCCGTGTCACCTGCCCTGGCATGCCCAGCAGGCCCAGGTAGAAACCAGTTTCCTGAGGCTGAGTCCCCCCTTTGCTTGCCCATGCCAGGGGCCTCTGTGTGCCTGGGGAAGGGAGAGTAATGGCTGGGTCTAGGGAGGGTTTCTGCCTCCTCTGGGCCATACCTAGCTGCTGTGGAAGCCCCTCCTTTTGTGTTCTGCCTGACCTACCCCCCCATCATCTCCCCGGCATCAGCATACCTAGTACTGTGACAGAGAGAGGTGGGACGCCGGGGTGACAGGAGAGAGGGGAGGAGAGCAGTGGAAACCAAGTCCCAACCAAGGCTGAGGACTGTCTCTTTACTAGATGTGAAGCCTTTCCTGGAAGTTAAAAAAAAAGCACCTCTAATTTCCTAGCACCTGATTCTTCTGCAACCCAGAGGAAGAAGCCGCTCTCTGCATCTGGCAGCCTTTGGCTGATCTGCTTTCCTTCCAGGCCAGTGATTCTCAAAATGTGACGCCTAAACCAGTGGCAAGAGCAGTGCCACCTGGGAACTTGCTAGAAATGCCGATTCTCGGACCCCACCTCCTAAACCAGACTTGGGAGGAGGGTGCCACATAACTGTGCTGTAACAAGCCCTCAGGGAGTCAGACTCACGCTCAGGAGGGAGGGCAGGCAGCAGAGCCCAGGCATGCTCTGCCTGTGAACTTTGTGGGCCAGGGGTGGGGCTCACGTGCGGTGAGGGCAGAGAGTGTGGAACATGGCAAGAAGAGTGAGGGGAGCAGAGCAGCGTCCAGCCAGTGTGGAGGGGAGGCAGAGATTCAGTAGGAAGGGTGCTTGATGAGTAGCTGTTGCCATGGCAGAGGGCATGGAGCAACCCGCTGCCCTCAGACTCCTTTCCTCCCAGAGCCAGGTCCACTCATGGACAATGGCCACTTCTGGTCAAAGCAGGGACTCAATCAGCCTGATCCCAGGAGCAGATCAGCCCCCTACCAGCCAGCCATGGGTAGAGAATTTTGCTCCACACCCTTGCTTTGGTGACATGCAGTTGTCAATGTGCTGTGCACCTCTGTTCCCAGTCCATGTTCACTAATGTCCCATTGATTGGCCATGGCAGGAGCTAGGAAAATTGGCAGATACAGCCAGTCCCTTCCTTTTCCTGGATAGCGGGTGGTAAGTACTCTCCAGCCCTGTGGCGTGAGGGAAAGGCACAGCATGTCTTCTCCAGCAGGCAGCCAGACTGCACTGTGCCCTGCCCATCATCCACTCAACAAGCAAACACTGAATAGCAGGTGAGGGGCTAGAACATGACATTGTCATCTCCTTCGTCCTCACAGCAGCCCCATGGGTGTGGATGCCCTCATTTTACAGACTCAGAGAGGCAGAGTAGCAGGTCCTACACCACGAGCAAGTGGCAGAGGGTGTTTAAGTGTGGCAGTGTAACTCCTACAGTCCTCCTCTTGAGAGCCTAGAGCAGACACGTACGGGGCCCCTGTACAAAGGAGAGTTCAAGAGGCTCAGATCCCGTGCGCCCCTGCTCAAGCATGCAGGGATCGGTGGTATCTTCTGGGATGTCGCTAAGAGAGAAGCAGAGGAGGGGCTCTACTCCCTCACCCAGGTTCTGGCTGCTCTGAGGCTTCCCAGGAGCTGCCTGGGGCTTCTTAGAACTGTGGTGCAGGGCGCCTCATGAGGCCTCAAGCACTTCCCTCCTCCCTGGTTCCCTCGACCTGGCTGGCAGCTGGCTGACCTCAGCATCCCCAAGGGGAGACCCAGAAGACAGAGCGGGGCCCAGGGAGCCGGCCGTGCAGCCACAGCCTAATTAGAAGAAGGGAACTTTGGGTAATGGCAGCCGCTCTGCCTGAGATGGGAGGGAGGGAGGTCAGGGCCTGGGCGGCCCCTCTCCCGGCTGTCACGAAATGGACGGTTTCAGTCCACATGCAGTCACACCTTCCCTCCCACGCCAGTGCCACTGCTCTAGCTCCTGCAAGGCCTCTCTGCCGCCTTCTCTCTCTGCCCACGAGCTCTCCCTCCTCTGGCCTCCCTCTCCCACCTCCTCCTACGTGACGCTATGCTCTGTCTCTCTCTGTCCTGTCTTTCCTGCCACAGCCCACTGAGTCCCCCGCCCAGCCCCTCGGTAGCTTTCCTGAGGTCAGGCCTGACCCCGTTAGCACTACCCTCTACCAAAAATATTCCTGCCTTGGGGCCCTGGGCTGAAGAATTGGTCCAGCATCTTTCTCCACCAAATCATGGGCCGCTGTGTGTCTTCAGTGCTCACTATTGTTTAACTGTACTCCTGTCCCCCAACCACACACCTTCTGTTGCACTCAACCATTCATTCAGCCAGAGCATTCTGAGTCTTTACTAGGCGCTGGGTGCTGTACTGTGCTGAGGGCTCGGAGTAAAACAGCAGGCAGCCCAGGCCTTCCCAGGGCTTATTGGAAAGAGAGTGGGGAGGAGGAGGAGGGAGCCGCCAAGGGGAGGAGCAGGACGGCGCCTCGGCTTCAAGCAGAGGTGCAGATGTTGCCTGCATCACTGTGCTCTTCCTACCGCCCAGCTGTGTTTGGAAAGTGATGAATTTCAGCACCAGCTAATTAGTCTCTAATTAGCAAGTGGAGTGAAAACAATCACACCAGATGGGGGAGAAGAGGCATTAGCCATAATGACCCTTCTTTGGGGGCAGAGTCTCAAAGAGAGGCACTTCCTTGATGGGGCTGGAGGAAGAGCTGAGATTCCAGGTCTGCAGGAAAGTGCTGTCTAGTGCCCACGCAGGCTCCTCAGTTCACCCACAAGGAGTGAGGGATGAGTCTTTCAGGTTAGTGTTCCTGACACATGTGTACTGGGTGTGGCCCAAGCAACAGACCAGAGCACCTTCACAGGTGAGTTTTGCAGGTAGAGAGGAGCCCCCTGGTGGATATGGCAGTGGCAGTGTGGCAGCGATGATCTGAAAGCAAACCATTGTGTCCCCTGGGAGGGTCCCCGAGCCTGTCCTAGGCTTGAGGTGTCCCAGATGATTGCCCTCCTGCTGGAGACACAAACCTGTGTCACTGGCCACTGCCCAGGGACTGCCAAACTGTGTGGGAGGTGTTGACCCTGCAGGCCTGACAACCTCCCCCTGAACCCAGCCCAAGCAACCGTGCCAGTTGGCCCTGAGGCCCCGAGCATGCCCTGGCTTCCAGCCTGCCAGTGTGCTTGGCTGCGGGGCCTGAGATGCTGAGGGACTGGGTCGGGATGTGGTGTCAGGCACATCACCATCAACATGGACCAAATGAAGGGAGCGCTGACAAGAGGGCTTCCCCGGGTCTTGTGTGGCAGAGCAGTCCTGCAGGACACGAGGCTTCCCTGGGGGGTTAGAGGACAGGCACAGACAGGCCTGCAGGGAGACGGCCAGGAGGACTAGAGATGGAACCAGAACCCCAAAGAGAACAGAACATCCTTTGGTGTTCACACTTGTCCTTATTCAATGCCTTGTTTAAGTGCCTGTCAGGGCCAAGGGCCATGAAGAGTTCAGAATCCATCCCCTGTCTCTGGGGAGGCTGTGACTGAAGAAGACATGTCTGACTGCCCTCTCTGGCCAGGCCTCCCTTTGGTCCAGGACTGCAGCCACAGCAACGTGAGCTTTCTTTCTCCTCTAAAAAGTGACAAAGCCAAGCCTCAGGCCCCGTCTCATGGGACAAGAGAGATTCCTTCCCTCCCACCCCATTTCCTTGGAAAAATTGCCCCTTTGCAGCTGCCATTACAGGCCTAATTAACAGGCTTGTTTGTCTCATCAGCCTGGCAGTCGGTGTTGGTAGGAAGGGCAATTTCATTGTCTGGCAACGTGATCGCAGCCCTGGCAACTTGTTAGCTAAATTGGTCGCATCCGCTTTGGTTCCTGGAGGAAGCACGCATCGCTCCGAAGGACGAGCTCTCAGCTGCCTTAGTCCCTGCCACCTGGTTCGGTTGGCAGCTCCCCTCCCCCACTGGAAGACTGGATTTCATTCTAGGGCTGGGTGGAGTATGGCATAGTCACTCAGCAAACACACAATGAGGGCCTACTCTGTGGCAGGTGCAGGGCAAGGCCAAGGTAGCTATAGAGAGTACTTAAGTCTAAACCAGGCTTGCTCAGCCTCAGCAGCTTCAGCACTGCACACTGCAAGTCATTCTTTTGTTGTGGGACTGTCCTGTGCACTACAGGGTGTGTAATGGCATCCTTGGCCTCTGCCTACAAAGTGTTAATGACATACTCCTACCCTAAATTGTAATAACCAAAAATACCTCTACATATTACCAGAGTCTTCCCAGAAAAATCAGGAAGGAGTTCAAAAAAAAGAGGGAAAGGCACAAAGAAATCATTATAATGGGATCTGATGGAGATAATGCACGTCCTCCCCCATGAGGCTGGAATGGCAGTGTCCAGGGGAGATTGGTGCATCCAATAAGGTAGGAGCAAAGGCCGAGAGTAAGGCTACATGGGATGGTAGGAAAACACACGTTACTGAGTTCTCCCATTCAATTAGGATTTCCAGAATATCCACCCTGGGTCTGTTTCACTGAAAAAGGGCTGTGGATTTCTTATTACAAAGAAGTCTTCTGTCCTCTATGCCTTGGGGTGCCATGAGGGAACATGAGCAGGAAGCACATGGCTTGAAATCCCTTTCCTTAAGTAGACTGAGCCAGTGATGGCTGGCTGGAAGTCCATAAAGACCTGGCAAAGGGAAACCAGATCAGAGATAAAGGAGATGGTGTGAGGTAGCATGCCAGTATAAGGGATACTTAGGAGGCGAATCTGGAAGGATTAATGTATTAGCTCAAAAAATATATAATGACTGCCAACTGTGGGCTGGATGCCATATCAAGTTTTAGGGCTAGAATTGGCATCACACATAGCAGCGGGCTCAGGGCCTGGCTAGCAAATGGGTGATAGAGGTGGGGAAGCGAAGAGAAGGAGGCAAAAAGGCTGCTGTTGTTTTTGGCTTGGGTGACTAAACCAACAGGGCCACTAAGTATCTTAGGGAGTTGATGGGCTCTGCAAGTTTGCAGAGACCTGAGTTCAGTGCCGGATATTTTAAACTTTTGAGCATGGAGCTCATCAAAATACAGTTGACTTATTCAGGCAGGAAATTAGAGTTAAAAAATCTGGGAGAAATGAGCATCTGCACAGCAGGTGAAGCCAGAAAAGTGAATGCTGTCTTCAAGGGAAAATGGTGGGATGGAGAAAAATCAGCACAAAGCTAGAAACTCCAACATCCCAGAGCCCAAGGAAGAAAGAGACCAAAGCAGGAAAGGAATGGGGGTGGAGAAGACTAGAAGAGGCCACATTTGGTGGTGGCCTTGTTGCCAGAGTCCCAAACTGGGGTAGGGCATCCACAGTAAGAGATGGAGTGCATGTGTATATGTGTGTCTTCTGGTCTCCCTCCTTCCTATGAAACCACTGAACACCACAGTTGGGTTGATTTTCCACCCTCTTCATACCCCACCATGGGGATTAAACTCCAGCATGAATTTCAGGTGAACAAACCATATTCAAACCATAGTATGGCACCCTGACACTTGCTAAGACCATATGGGGGGAAAGCCATAGCAAGGCCATGAGGCACAGCAGGCATATGGTGGTGCCATCTGATACTACAACTCCCATCCAACCAACAAGGCCCCACCCCAGCCCAGGCTCTGCCCAGCTTACATCCCCTGTGTCTACTTGTAGGCCTGATGGATTCTAGGGACAGGAAAGTGACAAATGAGGATAAGAGATAAAAGAAGAGGGATAAAGAAACTTGTTCTTTCTCGCGTTTCAAGGCTTGGTGTAACTGGAAAGTAGGATGGGGAGTCCTAGTTTGTTCCTCTGCCCCCATGCATGTAGAATCTCACTTGCCCCCACTGGGCAGAGGCGAATGGACCCAGGAGGAAGGAACCATCTCTTCCACCACCTATTACCAGCTGTGTTTATTTCCTGTGGTTGCTGTAGCAGATTGCCACAAACTGTGTGGCTTAAAAAACAGAAATATATTGTCTCACAGCTCTGGAGCACAGAGGGTGAGGATCAAAGTGTCAACAACGTTGGCTCCTCCAGGAAGAAAACTGAGAGAAAATCCATCTTGTGCTTCCCACTTGGCTCCCAGGACTTGCTGCAACCTCATGTTCTTTGACCCATATATGCATCCATCCAGCCTCTGCCTCTGTCTCCATGTGGTCCTCTCCCTGTTGTCTGTGTCCTTCTGTGACCTTCTCATAAGGACGCTCATCATGGGGTCTAAGGCCCATCTTAGCCTGGTATGACTTCGTCTTAATTAATTACACCTGACAAGACCCTTTTTCCAAGTAAGTCACATTCTGAGGTTCCAGGTAGACATGAGCTTGGGAGGGCACTATGCAACCCATACCCTAACCCACCCTGGCTCTCTATTATAAGCACCCTATGCGAGCTTTCTTGCCTGTCCTGTCAATTCTTATCCCACTCTCTAAACTGATGCTACAACCCCTACTTTAAAAAGTGAACATCAAAGCACAAAGAGGCTAGCGTGACTGCCCAAAGTCTCTCTGCTCACTATGGTGGAGACAGGCCCAAGTGAAATCTCTCTGCCCTCCAGCCTGGTCTTCCCTCCCCTGCACCTTAGCAGCCTACACCCTTGTTACTTATGGCAGGGTTCCCTGGTTCCTTCTCAGAAACACTTCTTGCTACACGGTAAAACACCTCCCTGTTCCCCAGAAGCATCTTTCTTCCGGACAGGGAAATATGTCCCCTGCATGACTGAAAAGAAAGAGCTAAGTTCCCAAAGGAAGTGCTTGCAGAAGGCCCAAATGATGAAAATTATAGCAAGAGAATCGAGGTAGGAAAAGAGACAAGCTCCATGAACATCACCAAAAGGAGCTGTAGAATTTGGCACAAGTTCAGGGACACCAAAGAAGGCAGAGGTACCGGACATGGCTGCTTTCCTGGGTCTTCCCACCTGTGTCAGTGCTGTGGTCCAAAGGGCAATAGATGTATTGATTGGTCCTCAGTCATCTATGACTGGGGGTGGCCAGGAGGACTCTCTACTCACCCTTCTCACCCAGAAACAAAACTTTGACCTTTGGAGAGTAAAGGTAGTGTGAGCAATTGACCACAGAGATGGATCACTGCACCGGAGGGCAGCCCTGTGTGTCAGCCTCGGCAGAGGTGAGAGAGGGATGGAGGGACGGGGAGAATGCAAGGCCAGCAGCCCTCCTTGCTCGCCTGGGGCTTGGCAAGATGGCAGGTGTCCTTGGGACAAGCAAGAGCCAAAGACTCGAGCAGACCCAAGTGTGCATCCTCCTCTGCTGCTCCCGCACCATGGGGTGAGTAGTTTCGCTCCACCACACACTCCAACCATGACGTGCTGCTCCCTCGCTACAGGCCAAAAAGCAACAGGGCCAAGCTCTCCGCCCAAACTGAGCTCAGGTGAGCCTTTCCTCTTTAGCAGGTGATTATCTCAGGTTTTTATTATTACAGTGGTGCCAAGTGAAGAACCCCCATCCCAGGCAGCCTCCACCCTCCAGTCAACAATAAGCCTTCTCCTTTCTCCCTCTGAAGCAGCCTGTAGTCCCCCGATGTTTCTCACCACCCCACTGCCACTACCAGGGTCCAACAAAGCCACAGGTTCTGTCCTCAGCATCATCTTTCTCTCCACAGGGAAATATTTGAAAACTAATATTTCCCTCTGGGAGGTCATCTCTGCCCCAGGCTCCCCATTGACTCTTGGCATCCTATCTTACCTCCTTCTGCCCCACCATCCTGTCCTTCTGTACTGCTGGGGGAGGGAATTAAGACAACTGCCAATCTGGTAATGTCACCGCCATGGTTTCCATGGTCCTTGGGACAGAGCCCCAACACCAGACACAGCTCACTAAGAAGCCTGGCACAGGGTTCCTGCCTTCTCCCCCTGTTCTATCTCCCTTTCTCCTTCCCTTTTCTACTGGGACCCCAGCCATAAGGACTCCCTTCCAGCTCTGACCGGGGTGTGAATTGGCCAGGCCATCTGGCCCCTCAGATTCTGAGCTGTTCTTCCCTCTCTGCTCTGAATACTGTGCTCCTGTTCTTTGCCTGGCTACAGCCCTGGCTTAAATGTCACCATGTGGGAAGGTGTCTGTTTGGTGTTGTGTGTCCACACTGCCCTCTCAGATGCATTTGCTCCTGCAGTCTCTTACACCTGTGTGTCCTGGTAGGCATGAAGCTCAGTGCACTCAAAGACTGCGTCCTCCTGTCTCCCACTCATGCCATCAGCTTAATCAACAAGAAAATGACTCAGGCAGCATCATTTCCTTTGTGGGCCTTCCCTGACTGCCCCACCAATCCTAGGTGGCCCTACACTGCCCGCTGTGCCCATCTCCACACTTTGCATCTATGCTGTGAATCCTATCTCCGCAGCCAGCTGGCCATGGCCTCCACCTCTTTGTGTCCCCAGAGCCACCCACGGCTGGTGTGTGCCAAGCACCAATGGTCCACAAGACAAGTCACGACTCTGAGATGCCCTGTGCTGAGAAGCTGGGGGCCCTCTTTCTGTCCTCACCAAAGGTCACTCAAAACTGCCCCTGACTCTTCTTCTCCTTGAACAAGTTGGGTTCTCCTTGGAGACAGGGGGCACAAAGATGGAGGCCTCAGCAGGTTGAGGACCTGGGCTCACTGCCACCTAAATGAGCCCTCAGTGTGCACATCAAGATCTCTATGGTCTCCCCACTGCCCCCAAGATGCTCTTTAAGCCTCTTGGCGCAGTTTAGAAGCTTTCATTCATTCACAGTGCAGAAACTGCCAGAAGATATACCTGCATTTTCTCCCCAGAAGCAGCTACATCTCATCCTCTGCTCCAGTGAGGAGCTGAGCTGGAAGAAGTAACGAGATTCTCAGGTTCATGCTGAGTTTGAATGCACCTCTCCCTACCCAGACTGCCTTTACAGCCAGCCAAATCTCTTCTCCCCAGGACTCTCCACCCTTGAACCGTCCAACCCTCCCATGCCCAAATATCAGGCGCATCAGCCTCTCACAGGAACCCTCTGCCTGCTGGTCTTCCTAACCACCCTCCCCTGGCTCATACCCTGCTTTCCCTTTGGGATACTGCTTAGGGATACCTTCCGTGATGGCCTTTGCTGTCCAGAAAGCTGTGCCCTGCGGTGGTCCTCCTGTGTCAAATGCTGTCCCATTGTTTAAAGTCTGCCATCTCCCCAGGTGCCTTTGAGCCCCTGAGAGCTGATGTTCGCTTTGCTCACCACGAGATCTCCCGGTGCATAGGAGGTACTCAGACAGCACTTGCTGAATGAGTTTTGTGAGCTGCCAGTGAATGAATGGAGGGAGGGTCTGCTGTGCCTCTGACTGAGGGCCAGGATGGGCATCAAGAGCCCCGGAAATCTAGGGGAGAGGAAGGAGCTGTATGGGAGGTGGTGTTAGAGGAGGCAGTGAAAGCAGAGGGGGAATACGTTCCAGGATGGGGAGGGGGCTGTTGCACAGCAGCTCCCCACGCTGTGGCGGGCAAGAACAGGGCTGAAGGAGGGGAGACGGGTGGAGGGCAGCCAGCGCTGCACCTCCGGCCCCAGCCTCCCTGCGAGGCCCCTACCCATTCCCTCTCCTGCTCCGCCCTGCCTTCTCATTCATCCTGTTGACAATCTCACATGGGGCTTTTTTTGGACCACATGTTTTATCCCTTGTCACCAGCCAAACAGCCCCATTATATTAATTTATTGTCTTTTCCGGTAACTTGTAGCCTTCCTGTAAACTCTCCCTTTCCTCCGCTGGAGTTGTCCCCTGCCAAACCAGAGCCCTCCGCCTGCCCTCCTGCCTCAGGGGCTGAGCCCTGGCCGGAATGGGAGCAGAGGTCTCTAGGATCCTGCTGACTTGGCTCTTGAGGCCACTTCCGGGGCTGCCTCTCCTCTGTTCTCGTGGGGCTTACAGTGCTGTGAAAGGACCCCATAGCTCCAGGCTTCTCGCCTCAAGTGTCATCTATCAAGCGCCTGGGGAGGGCTGGCAGGGCTGAGCCAGTCATGACCTACAGGGGACTGAGGCCTGGAGAAGGAGCCTGGATGCTGATCATACAGCCTAGGGGACATGGGCCTCTTGACAGCCATCAAAGATGACAGTTTGGCCCCTCCTGGGCTCCTGCACTCCTGGCCAGGCCTTTCCCAAGTGACCCCAGTCCGACTCATGCCCTTAAAAGCCACATGGAAACGACTAGAGGAAGCAGTGCTCATCTGGGCAGTGTGACACTTAGCGTTTGGTGGCAGACAGAGCACCTGGAGGTGGCTTGGCTGCCTTGTCCCTTTCAGTGGAAGGAACACGAGCTCCGGAGACCGTGCTGTGTGTCCATTCCAGAGCCCACACTGGGCATCTGAGCAGCCTGAGCTCTGTCACTGCTTGCCTCTGAACATTGTTGTTCTCACCTGTACAGTGGACAGTCGTACAGCCTAAAGCCGCTGAGCTCTCCCAGCCACGGACAGAGGCCCCGGCAGGATGAGACTGTGGCTGAGAGCCTCGTCCCCAGCCAGCTGACAGGGGACAGTCAGTGTGCAACTCTCACATCACTCTCTCTGGACAGGGATGACCGACAGGGAGAGGGAGAGAGAGCCCAGGAACACCTCGTTCACGTCCCGAGCCCCTGTGCACCCCATCTACCCAGACCAGGGACGGGCAGGGCTTAGGTTCCAGGAAAGAGGAAAGAACGAAGAGCAGGGGACTGCGTGGGGGTGAGCAGGGAGTGAGGACCCACTTCTCTCCTTCCCAGAAAGACTCAGCTTCTGGGGAATGAACTGGAAATGGCCCATGATGCAGGGCTGTCCATCACAGCAGTGCCTCCTGCCAACATGCCAATCCTGCCGCTACGGGCTCCCTGCCATGAAGTATGTGTCAGTCATAATTAGCTGAGCACAGGTCCTGCTGCAGAATGGCTGGCACACTGTGACTGGAGGCCAGTGAAGGCAAGTTGAGGCCTGGGTATGAAGTGACCGGTGAGAATGGGAAGTGATGGGTGAGGAGAAGGATTAGAAAGTATCACCAGGCCTGGGGAAGCAAAAGAGGATCCCTTTCATTCATCCTTTCACTTGTTATTTATTGAATTCCTACTTTGTGCAAGAAACTAGACTAGTGATGGAGACACCGAAAAAAGACCAAGATGTATCCTCTAACGGCCCAGAGTCTGGGGATGTGCACTGTAGGCCATTATGGGCTTGCACTGTGATTGCGGACATGTGAGGACATGCGGGGGCGTCACTTCTGCTGGGAGAGCGTCCAGGAAGCCGGAGAAAAAGGGGCACCCTCAAAGTTGGCTTGTTGTTTGGGGCACTAGGGAATAGGTTAGTTTCCCAGGGCTGCCCTAAGTGCATACTGCAAACTGTGTGGCTGGAAATATCAGAAATTTCTTGTCTCCCAGCTCTGGAGGGCAGTAGGCCAAAATCAAGGCGTCAGCAGGGGCAGGCAATCCGCCATGGAGGATTTCCTTGGCTCTTCTGGCCTCTGATACTCTGCCATCCTTAGCAATGGTGTGCGTCCTGGGCCATGGCTGCATCCTGCCAGTCTCTATGTCCATTGTCAAGTGACCTTCTCTTCCTTGTATTTCTGCATCTCTGTCAATCATAGTGGATTCATCCTTTAACCCACTGACCTCCTCTTAAAGACTCTGCTTCCAAATAAAGTCAGAGTCACAGGTCCCTGGAGTTGGTTTGACATATCTTTGAAGGACACAGTCCACCTCCCTGCAGTCCATGCACACATCAGAAGCACCAGGATGCATGAGAAGCGCAGGGTGTCTCTGGAGGGAAGGGACTCTCTGCCATCACACATCCTCAGGAGCACCAGACCAAACCCAGACTCGGAAAAGGACAGTGGCCCAGCATGGCGGTGCATGCCTGTAATCCCAGCACTCTGGAGGCTGAGGCAGTAGGATCACTGTGAGTTTGAGGCCAGCATGGGCTATAAAATGAGTTCAAAGCCAGCCTGAACTCCATAGAGAAATCTTGTCTCAAAAAGACAAAAAGAAAAGACAAGACAAGGTAAGATAGTGGATGTCTGTCGGGATCTCATGCCCATTCTGTAGATGGGAAAAAAAAGATGAAGAACTATCAAGTGAGGTAGAATGATGCGTCAGTGTATCTGGGCTCTAATCCTCTTCGAAACCCCCCTGCCTCAGTGTCTCCAGCTGCCAACTAGAGGTGATGGGCTAGATGAGTTCCATAAGTGCCTCCCCCCAGAGAAGCTTAGAGACTGTGGCCACCAAGAGCACTCTGGATCTCAGGGCTCCCAGATATCCAGCTGAGCCTCTGCTCCCTCCCTCACCCCAACCACAGGAGGGGCCAGGAGAAGAGGCAGGAGAGCAGGAAGTGGGATTCAGGGCCAGGAGAACCCTGAATCCCATTTCTGCGTGAGCCACCACACCTCATGGCAATTCTCCTGAGAAAGCTGGGCTGCTGTTTTAGTGGTGTGAGTTTCTCTGCGTCTTCTTCATTTTCCCGCCGCTGTCCACTGTTCCCCACTCCCAGGCCCCATTCTGTAAATTCCCTCTGCTTCCCTGAGCAGGCAGACCAGGCCGCTGCCTGGAAAAGCCACTTGCCACCAGGACACGGAGCATTTAGGACAACCCTCCTCTCTCTCCCTCTGAGTTCTGCTGGGGCAGAGCCCACTTGTCCTTTCTAGGGCTTCTGTCCCCAGAGTTGCATGCTCTGATTTGGCCTCGGGTGGCACCAGACTTCTGAAAAGAACAAAACTAACTCAATCTGCAGCCAAAGCTGCACCAAGCCTCTTCCCATTTTACTGGGACACCTCACCTCTGCAAGCCTCAGTGCTCCACTCTGGAAGATGGGACCTTTGGTGGTTCCCACCGCAGCACTGTTTTGTGTAGCATGAACAAGAGAATACACCTGAGGCAGAGAGTGAGTTCTGCATGATCCTCTCATGCCAAGCCCTAGGTCAGGCCTGGTGCACCTGGCTCTGTTCTGCTCCGTGGCATTGAATCCTAACACAATCCAGCCAAGGAGGTACAGTAGGACCCCCAGGTGCCAGCCAGGAGATTGGCTCAGAAAACTTAGGTGGTAGCTAAGTGTGCTGGCCACACCTGTCATCCTTGCACTCTGGGAGGCTGAGGCAGGAGGATCACAAGTTCCAGCTCAGTCTGGGCAACTTAGCAATTTAGGGAGACCTTGTGTCAAAATGAAATCAGATTAAAAAGGTTAGGTGTGTAGCTCAGTGTGATAACACTGGGTTCAACCTCCAGCACAAAGAAAGGAAAAAATAGGAAAGGGAAGGGAAGGGAAGGGAAGGGAAGGGAAGGGAAGGGAAGGGAAGGGAAGGGAAGGCGAGAGGAGGCGAGAGGAGAGGAGGAGAGGGGAGGGAAGGAAAGAGAACATTTGAGTGCTGACACAGAGTGGGACAATCATTGTTACTGCCATGACTCAAACACTGTCTGTCCCCTACAAAGTCCTCATTCCACATGGCCTGTGTCCTTGGGCAGTGGCTGTGGTCAGGGATTCTATAGGAACTGGTAGATTTCAGCCTGAACCCTGTGACTTCTCAGGACAGGAAGTGGCAAGGATAATTTTGAAGCGGCTGCTGCCTTTGTGAGGACTGGGGCCAGGCTGGTCCTGTCCCCATTCTTGTTTTCAGCTGAGCTGAGTCTCACACCCCATAGCATTAACCATTATACAGGGCGAAATTCAGTGGGACTTAATACATTCAAAGTGCTGTACAGCCATCTCCACCTCTACTTAACTGCTCACACATTTTCACCACCCTCAGAAGGAAACTGTACCATTAAGCATCCACTGCCATTTTCCCTTCTCTGTCCCCCTGGCAGGCAGCAGTCTGAGTCCTGCCTCCGTGGGCTTCTGACCATGGGTATCTCATACAAATGGCCTCACACAGTCTGTGGCTTCAGTCTCACTGGATGGCAGGAAAGGGGTGAGGCTGCAGCAAGAACCCCTGCATCGTCTGCCCAAAAACTCCCCATCTGGGAGCGTGTTCAGGCCTGGCTACCTCCTCTGTGGACCTCCTTCCACGTGGCTCTGTGTGCAGTGCACTGGCCACCAGCTGCCCTAAGGTTTGGCCTCTGTGTGATGGCCAGTGGGATGGTCCCAAAAGAGTTACTAGGCTGAGGGGCTTCATTGCTACTGGGAGCCTGCACCTCCCCATGAAGTTCAGAGGGAGAAATGGGGCTCCTTGTGGAGGCAAAAGTACACTACTGACCAGAGGACAGGAGGCCCAGGACTTCTTTCACAACAAGAGGAAAGAGAGAAGCTGTGGCCCCTGCACTTGGGGCATGGGGCAGGGTGCTGCTAGGCCTGGGGCCTTTCTGCAATCATGAGCACTAGGAAAAGAGGCTAGCAAAGTCATCAGTTGGGACTGGCTTGGGGCCGGCATCTTGGGGGTGCATGAAACCTGCTGCCCTTCCGTTTGGCCGTGGTCCCCCAGATCAGTGACCCCAGGATACCAGGCTGGCAAGTGGGCCCTGTGAGTGGCCAGGCAGGGGCTGCACATGCCCGGGGCAGGTGTGTGCAGCCCTCTGTGAATAATCCAGCTTGTAAATTGCTCAGGGACCATAGCTGAGAAAAGGGCCATAGAGCCGCGTGGTGTTATTATTTATGATAAAGCACAGAGGTGCCTGCCAGGGACTGGAATGGGCTGAGCGCTGCGTGCGGGATGGACGGCAAATTGAACTCCAATTTTCTGCTCCGCAGTCTTTGTTACACGCCACAAAGCGCCGGTACAGCAGGGTCACCAGCCTGATGGATGTGTGTTCTTCTTCTGCAGCGGGTTCCATCTTTCAGCCTCTGCGTGGAGACAGCGTCTTGAGCTTTGTTTTCCTTTCTACTGGGCCCAGCACTGTCCCCTTTCCTGGGATCCAAACCCAGCCTGACCCAAGGGGAGATCAGAGCCTCAGGTTGAGGCTGTCACAGACTTGCGTGTAACCTGGCCCTCTCTGCTCTGAGCTTCAAGTGAGAGGAATAAAGGGACAGTGATCGTGACACCCTCCCAAGTGTCTGGGAGGAGTAAATGAGAAGACTGAGGAGCTCTAGACTATGGGCAAACACCCCTTTCACGTCCCTTCCCCTAGGGCTGGGCTGCCTGACCTGACACTAAAAAAGGGGCAGTGAGGAGAAGCTGCTGGGATGGGGAGTGTGGCCACCCTCTGAGGGTGATCAGGCCAAGCTTAAAGATGCCTGCAGCTTGGCTCAGTTCTCTTCTGTCCAAATGTAGGAACCAGTGCCGGGATTAAATCAATCACCTGCCCTAGCATTAGTTTTCCCCTCACTCAGGTACCCTATTAAATGGTGGCCCTTCTCCCAGAGAGGGCAAGAGGAGGAAGATCTTAGTGAGCATGCTAACCAGATTCTAGCACTACTGGTCCATTCCTTGAGACACAGCCTTCTGTGTCCTGTATCCACACGCAGCATCGTCAGCCGAGTGGGTGAACTCGAGACTCTACCAGTCTGTGGGCTGTCAAAAACACCCCTAGGCCACCGAGTCCCTTTTCTGGGGTCCCCCTGGCCCATGGGAAGCAGGTATCTCTCTATCACTAAATGGAAGGGAGGAGCTTAGGGGACGTGCTGAGCAGTGGTGACCACATGGTGACGGAGCTCGCCTCTAAGGTACCTGCAGGGTGGCAGCACCTAGAAGAGTGCCAGGGACAGAGGTTAGTGACAAGTCCACACAGAGACTCCAGACCCAGTCGGGCAGCTGCCCCCCAGAGCCAGCCTTCATCGATCTGCGGGACTCTTAGGTCCCAGCTGTGAACCTAGAGAATCGCTCCACGCGTGCTGCCCGGCCAAGTGTGGTCCCTGCGGCACCATCAGTCTTCTTCCGGGGAATTTCAGGAGTTAGTGAAGACGTTATTATCACTGTTTTTACAGCTCAAACGAATCTGAATACACTAAAATGCTAATAGCACCGTTAGGCAAAAACATTCTAATCAATGGTCTCAGCTTAATCTCTGAACCCTCTGACTGCAGTGTAAGAAAGGGCTCCTTTTCCCGTCAGTTGCAAAATAAACTCATCGGAAACGAGAGCCATCTTTTTTCCTTGCAAGGCTGGGCTGCGTGGGTCCAGGTGGGAGGCCCTGGCTGTGAGGCCCCAGCTATGAGGCCTAGGTTACGGGTAGGTCTGCAGAGGTGACATCAAGCAGAGATGAGGACTAATGGTGACCCCCCTTTTCATGGGCTCTTTCTCTGCTTGGGTAACAGTCCAAGCCCTGGCCCTCACTAGGCCTGTGAGGTAGGCACAGTTATCCCATTTTTCAGAGAAGAGACTGAGGGCCAGCAGAGTTAGAGAGCTGCCCAGACAGTGCCGGACCCACTGGATTTGAGCCTGAATTGTCCTATCAGGATCCAATAGGGACATCACTCATGCCGCTCCTTGGTCTTACAGTGGCAGACCTGGATGGGAACTCAGAGACCCCAGGGACAGCCAGACCCAAGAGAGAAGGACTGGTCAAGTTCTGCAGCAGGTCGCTGGCATACTCTTTCCTTCATGGAGCTAGGCTACCCTGCATGAAGTCAAGCACCACCCTCTGGGGCTGAGGAGGTTGGGGCACTCCAGCCCATCTTCCTGTAAGGGCCACATTAGCATGGGAGTTGCCACACATGCAGCTGTGATGTGTACGCTCTTTGTCCAGCATACTGTATTCCATGGAATATGGGACAAATTCCCATTAGCCACTGTATGCGTTTCTAGGTCTGCCATGATAAATACTGCAAGCTGGGTGGCTTAAAACTTAGACTGTCACAGTTCTGGGGACCAAGAGCCCAAGATCAAGGTGACAGCACAGCCATGCTCCATCTGAAAGCTGGAGGGGAGGGTCCTTCCTGCCTCTTCCCTGCTCCTGCTGACTCCCAGCAGTCCCTGGTGCTCCTTGACTTGTGGACACCTGACTCTGGCCTCCACATCTGTCTTCTCATGGGCTTGCCCTCCCTGCCTGTCCCTGTCCTTGTGTTTTCTTTCCTCTTGGAAAGGCCCACACCCTCATCCAAGGCCCCATACCACTGCAGGGTGACCTCATCTTCACTAGTTACCGCTGCAGTGATCCTGTTTCCAAACAAGATCCCATTCTAAGGTTCCAGGAGGAATGTGAGTTGGTGGGAGGGGGGTCACTATTCAACCCAGCACAGGCGTCAACTAGTCTCATTCTAGAGATAACTGTATGAATATCCTATGCCTTTACTAACTTTATCAGCAACTCTCTAAGCATTACCATGTCACCAGGCCCTGTCATTCATTCACTACATTCTTTTCTGAGCATCTTCTTTGCCCAGGCTCCTAGTACTGGGGTGTAGACAGACAGGAGCCCAGGCCACGCCCCTCTGGCACCCACATGAGTCAGTCTCTGTAACCTCTTGGCTGAATGTGCAAGGGGCCAAACCCAAAGAAGGCTGGGCGGTAAGACCAGTCACACACCCCTTCCTCCCCAACCTGGGCCCTGATACTCACTCACAATTCCCCAGAGCGGAATAGAGGCTCCCAGGGCACTGGCTGCCCCGGTGGTCAGGCCCCCCTAATCAGATTAGATGTGTATTCAAACAAATTGATGATCTGTTCCATTAGATGCTTTTTGAACACGCTTTTCTGAGCGAGAAATTCATTCAGCAGCAGCTGTGGAGGCTGAGGCATAATTGATTGTTGCACCTTCCCGGGCCCCAGAGTCGGAAGGTGCTGGCTCCTGAAGGTCACTGGTGAGAATTAGATTAAGGAGGGCAAAAGCCTTCTTTCCTAGCTAATGAAGTACTTGGCATGCAGGCGGCACCAGTTGAGCTGGGCCAGGCATCTGCCAGGAGGCAGGGAGGCAGAGGAGGGGCATGAATTAGCATCTTATTGGTGGGAATGTAGTGGGGAGAAGGGAAAAGGGGCTGGGGTGTTCAGGAACCTGGTTGGGTGCAGGCAGGCATGCCAGGCATGGGGATGAGAAGTAGGGGAGGGGCTGGGGATATAGCTCAGTGGAATAAGCGCTTGCCTAGCAAGCGCAGGGTCCTGAGTTCAATCCCCAGTACCGCAAAAAAAAAAAAAAAAAGAGAAGTAGGGGAACAGTGGGGAGCCCTGGGTCCCTTGTAGACCACATATTCATGCACTCTACTGCATGCTCCGTGAACACTTTGCCGGCGGGCAGGAGCCAGCAGGGCCCAGGAAGGCACCTCTAGACCTACGGCTCCCTGCCCATGAAGCCCCTGGGCTTAGCCCCATCCTTCACTGAGATTTAGTTGACAGAGGGACTTACAGGAGCCCCACCATGGTCAGACAAATACACAACGATGTGCATAAACCTCCAGAGACCCAAGCTTTCCCTAAACCCAGTCCTGAGCCTCCCCTGGAAGCCTTACAAGCCCTCTGTCAAGGACCCAGTTCCTGATCCAGCTCAGAGCAGCCTACAGGGAACTAAACTTGACAGTTGAGGGGGAGCATTCCAGACACTGTAACTCCTTGAAAAGGAGAGTTCTGAGCAGCAGGAAGTGGGTGTCGGATCAGAACCAGCCCTGGCCCGGTCCTCCCCACAGGTCATCTTCAGAGGGTTATATGACATGGCACAGGGCACCCTTGAGGTGCCAAGCACTGTGGCCCCAGCTTCACATATGTGGGGTGTTCAACGCTCCCAGCAGCATCTGGGGAAAGAGTTTCCATCTGTCTCACTGATCAGACAGGTGCAGATTAGGCTCAGCAGGTGAAATTACTCTGTGTCAGACTTTAGTTAGCAAAGAACTAAGAGTAGATCCAGTTACTCTTCTTCCCCTTGGGCCTAAAAGCCAGACCCCTGGAAAGAGTGTTCTCAGGGATGTAAATGGGGAGCTACAGATCAACCCCTTGTTCTAAGAAGCCACAGGCCTCTGCCTGCATGAGTACTATTGGACCTCCTTCATTCCCAGGCCCTCCTGTCTGTACCTTACCAGCCCAGCCCCCTGCACACCCACTTCAGGGTCCAGCCCCTCCTAGAACGTTCTGCTCCACTGTCTTCCAGCCAACTCATCTCTACCCAGGTTGCCTGGTCACCCTCACTTCGGATCTGATGCTGGGCTGGGACATTTCAAGCTAGAGTAGAAATATCATATGATTTCTGCTATGGCTTCAAAATCACTGCCAGAGAGAGGCCACCAATCACCCCTTATGCCCCATCCCTCACCACCCATGAGACCGTAGCTGCAGATGGGGATATGAAAAGTCAGACAGTTATAGAAGTAGTCCTGTGTCTGTAACCGAAAGACCTGGAGCTCTGAATCCATGGGGCCTGCATTACATCTGCGGCTGGGTCTAAGTACAGAACATTTCTGTGCACTGGTTTTCTCCTATATAAAATGGAGACCTGCCAGTCCCTGTCTTAAGGTCTGTGACTCTTAACTGAGATGATGGACATAAAGTGCCATGTGGGTAGTTTCATCAGTACAGTGGGATAAAGGCAGCAGGAGTAGAAGTTTGAGAAGCAGTGGGGCTTAGTGAGAGGGACAGCCCCAGCACCTACTCCCTTGGTCCATGGTCACCCGGGTCTTGGGCGTGCAAACTCCCAAGCCGGGTAGCCCTGAGGAGGCCATGGAGGTCAATTCAGGTCAGAGATGGTGCTGCCAAGACCAGGGGAAGAGTTCGAAGATCTAGGGATCCCAGCCTCCCACCTATTCCCAAGCATCCCAGTGATGCTCACTTGGTTGGCTGAGCTGTTTGGCTTGGGAGAGAGCTACTGGAAGAGGGGATGGGAGGTTTCAGAACTGGGAAAGGAATCTGTCTGCATGGTGCCCCCTGGAGCTTGCTCTGGAGGGCAGATGAGTGTTCTTCCACCAGCGAGGTGGCTGACGAGGCCTCCTCCCCAGCTTCCTCCTCCCACTGGCCAGCATTCCCAACAGAAATGGCTTCGTGGGAGGTGCAGTTCCCAGGGCTGGCTGGGCAGTCCAGTCCCCCTAGAGGGCAAAATGGCAGCACCCTGGCCACTCTGGAGAAAGATGACATTATCTTGCAGGGGGTTGGAGGAAGGGAAAAAGTCTGAGTGGAGATTAGCTTCTGTATGGGGCTATTTAACCGGGAGCCCAGAATCTCAGGATGACAATGGCAACATTTAGTGGGCATATCAAAGGAAAATGGCAATCGGTGGGCCTCCTGACCTGTTGCAGGAAATGAGAAGGAAGCCCTAGGCTAAGGCCTCTTGCCTGCTTCAGGAGGCGACTCTTGCTTCAAGGGGCTCAAGTCATGGTGGTCAGGGACCCTCACCCCAAGCCAAGTGACAATCCTGAATCATGCACAGGAGGACTCGTCCTCTCCTCCTTCCCCTGCAGAGCTACCCCATGACTGCCTGCCCTGCACACACAGGGACCTGAATACACATGAACACATGTCCAATTGTCAACAAGTAATTCACGCCTGCAGACCATGACAGAAAAGTGACACAAAGGTGTAGAGGAAAGTTTCCCCTTCAACCCTAGTATACCCTGGTCTCCCGAGAATGTCCGTCCCTAGGAAAAGCCTGGATGTGTACCTACAAATGGATTTTATACCAGGGGAGAAAAAGGCTTCTACCCGAGTGGTAGCCAGTTCTGCACCCTGCATTTGTCACTTAAGAGTAGTTCTCGAAGATTTTTCTGGGGCCATCTGCTATGGCAAACTCTATCGTTGGAGGTACATTTGTTTCCTTAACCAGTGCCCTCTTGACAGACGCTCAAGGTAGTCTCTAAACTTCTGCTGTCACATTCATCTGGCTCTGAAATGCTGCCATTCCATACACGCATCTGTGGAGAGGGGCTGCCTTGAGGAGCTGGGGATCCAGGTGGTGGGTGCATTTTGGGCTTTGATGGAATTGCCAAATTGCCCTCTGTCGATGACATACCAAGCTGCCATCCCAGAGGCTGTGTGCCAGCGTGCCTGTCTCTGCAGGCAGCCAGCCTCAGTATCATACTTCTACATCTTGGCTGAAATGAGAGGAAAAAAAAAAATGTTATCTTACTGAGCTTCCCTTATCATGAGGCTGAGCATCTCTGCATGTATTCCACAGGCATCTGTGATTCTCTTTTCTGAACTGTTCATATCCTTTGCCCATTTTTCTATTGGTTTGTTAATCTTTCCCTTATTGATCTGTGGAAACATTTTTATATCAGGAAAATTAACTCTTTGCCTATGATAAGAGTTGCAAATATCCCCCCCCCAGTTTGTCATTTGTCACTTCTTTTTGTTTTTGAGTTTTCTTCTACCAGGGCAGAATTTTCTCATCGTTGAAGGCATCAATCTGTCTCCCAACTGTCTGTAGCTCATGTAGTACTTGGAAAGTACTTGGCGGGTATTCTATCCTGCCAGGATCGTATATTTTTAAATTTCTGTGATTTTTTTCTAGTTCTTTTAGAATTTCATTTTCATGTTTAAAACACTGATCTCTCTGGCATTTATTTTGAGGTAAAGTGTGAGGAAGAGATTCAACTTTATTTTTTATTCCCAAATGGCTCCCTGGCTGTTCCAAAACCATTTGTTGAATAATTGATCTTTTCCCCACTGACATGAAATTCCATTTTCATAATGTATTAAAACTCCCCATATCTATTCAAGTCCATTTCTAACCTCTACATAGTCCCATAGTTGGTCTATTCATAAAGATCACATTGTTTTAATTATCACAGCTTTATAATATATTTCCATATCAGGTGCTAGACTCCCACCATGACCATTTTTGGTTATTCTTTTGTATTTTTTATGTAAACTTTTTAATCACTTTGTCTAGTTAAAAAAATGTCTTTTTTTTTTTAAAGTGAGACATTTAAGAGAATGCTATCTTTCTACATTAAGAGTTTCTGCCCACAGTTCTCCCCTTCTCACTGAGAGAGTAAAGGTAGCTATATTGGTCAGCTTTCTGTTTCTGGGGAGCATACCTGACACAGAGTTTAAGGCTCATGGTTCTGAGCCTTCAGTCTATGGCTCCAAGGCTGAAACAGCCTGGCAGCAAAGCCTGGTAGAAGAAAGCTGCTCACCTCATAGTGCCCAGGAAGGAGAAAGAGAAAGGAAAGAGCCAGAAAGAGAGAAAGGAAGGGGCTGGGGACAATAATGCACCCTTCCAGGTTAAGCCCCAGTAAGCTACCTCCTCCTACCAGGCCCTGCCCCTGATGGCACATTTAGCTATGAAGTCACCAACGGATTAACCCACTGATGGGGTGAGTGCGCCCATGATTTATTCACCTTCCAATAGTCCCACCTGTGAAATCATGAGCCTCTTGGGAACATTTTTGCTCTAAGCTTAACAGTGGCTGACAGGGCTGATGTGTACAGTTACACAAATATATACTGTACCATCCTAATACAAAGACTGAGCTAAGGTGCCAGCTCCAGCTAACATGATATAATGTCTTCAGAGCAATCTTCCCATCTGCATTTATGAACAATAGTGATAATACCTACCCCTTCTTTAGCATGCGCCAGGCTCTGCTCTAAGCACTTTATTGATTTGTGCAATCTTCTAGCAAAGGTACCCCCGCCTTACAGCTAAGGAAACTGGGGTGCTAAGGTTAAGTAACTTTCCCAAGGTCTGTGATTTGTACTATCCTATACATTGGCATCAAACTGATAGGCACAAATACGGATGTGCACAGGGACATGCAGTGACAGTCACTGATACACACGTGAACACATAGCCAACAGCAAATGCACACACACAGTTTGTTATGCCCACTGTCAACCTTTTGCCCTTCCACATCATGCAGCCCAATCACCCTATGTAATCCCTGTATCCAGAGGGCAGCAGACATGGCAGGAAGGAGTAATATCCCCTCAGAGGAGTGGGAAAGCCTCAGTCTCTTGTGATGCCTTGGGGATGATGAGGAGAGGGGAGGAATAGGGAAGGATGGGGAGCACCCAGCAAGGGGCCTGGTACCAATCAGGTCTCCTTCCCCTCTCCTGTCCTACTTCTCCAGCAGCCACAGGAATCAGCCAATCCAAGCTCTAGTCATTCTTGCAGACTACCCAGCTCTCAGGCCAGGGGATGAACCCACCAGCAAATGCAGACCTGGAGCAAACTGCTCGTGAGCAGGTTCACAGATGCAAGGGTGTCCAGGCACAGAGTGTATGTGTATTTGTGAGTGTGTGTGTGTGTGTGCGTGTGTGTGTGCGTGCGTGCGTGCGTGCGCACGCACGCACACACACACGCGCACGCACACACACACACACTCCTGACAGTTGTGGCTCTGAGTCAGCCTTACTTGGAAGGAAGGGATTTAATCACTCGGGGGGCTGGGAATGTTATTGTTTTAAAACAAACGAGGGATGACAGCCCCCCTGAACAGAGGGTTTTTAAGAACGCAATTCAAAGGGCTCTTGAAAGCTGCTGGAGAATATGAATGCGCCTTTGAAGTGAGAATGTGCCCATTTGTTACGCTGAGAGCAGAGCTGGCTGCCTTGAGGGCGGCACAGCAGTCGCTTTCCTTAGCAAATGGGTGCCTGCAGCCTCAGGAGCCAGGCCACAGTGGCACCAGGACCTAGGGACACAGAACCAGCGCACGGACAGTGGTCACCCCTCTGAATCTGCACTCTAAATGAGGTCCTTCTGAACTGTTTTTAAGGCCAGTCTGCTCAGGAGACAGTTGTTAAGAGCAGTGGAGAGGTGAGTGTGAGCAAGCAGTGAGAAATGTGCAACTCAGTGGACATTGGTCAGGCAAGGGGGCCTTTAGCCTGCTCGCCCTCTCTGAGCCACCCTCAGGCTTGTGGTTGGTAATAAGTGTGGGAGTTCAAGAAAGAATGCCCCAAAATATCAAAAGTTATGTATGCACTCGTATGATTGAGCCTTGGGGTCCAATATTTGGGGTGCTCTGGGTCAGGGCCAGTTGCCTGGGCCCCGAAAGCACACTGGGACTTTTTTTGTAAATCTGTGCTTGAGCTCAGATGAGACCTGGAAACAAAGACTGAACATGATCACGGAAGCCCCCTGCTTATTAGAGCCCAGGATGAGAGGAAGGCAGGGTGCAGGGCTCCTGAGCTCAGCCCAGAGACAGGAGAGCCCCGCTTCTTCCACCCTAAGTCACCCTGATGCCGCATGCCCCTTCCTCCTCTTCCTCGGTTCCTTTTCTTAGTCCAAAAGAAGAATGTCAGGTGGGTTTCCACCCTCTGGGCTCACAGGGGATGGTAACTGACCTAGCAAGGCTGAGGCATCCGCCAGTAGGGAAGGTGATGGAGGGTGATGCACCCCTCCTGGCCGTGGACCCCCACATGCTAGTCTCAGGGGCAAAATGACTATTTGCAGAGCACCCACGCCAAGGCAAGCCCAGGACCAGCATTTCAGCCCTAAATCTCATTCAGTCCATACTGCAGCTATTTCTCCTCCATGCCCACTGATGGAGAGATTGAGACTCAAGAGAAGAAACACTTCCCCACCACCACACACACACACACACAATCACACACACGCCTGTGAAGCTGTGGAACGAACAGATGGGGTGGTAGGTGCTGGGACGCCCAGCCAGTGGCCTGGAGGTCAGGAACCTTAGGGCCCGCAGCTTTCCTTGTGGATCTGAGAATGGGGATCTGCAGAGGACACATGGATGTCATCTGGGAAGCCTGACCCGATCCTCAGTCTGCCACTTAGCTGCCACGTGGCAGGTCCTCAATACACAGTGGGTGATCCCTGGATGAGCTGTTCAGTGGTGCTTTCTGAATCGCACTTCCTTAAGCCATCACATGCAAGGTGCAGGGCACACAGGCTCTCAGTCTGTGGCGTCTGGCCTTGTCCTCATTCTCCCTCCCCTCGCTCTCCCAGTTCATCTGAGTGAGGGGCCAGTCCAGTGCTCAGGGCTTTCCTCCTATCTCCAGCTGTGTGGACTTGGGCAGGATGCTGACCTCCACCCACCAGGGCTTCACTGTGCCCTCTCTAAAATATGAATTATCATCCCTTGAGTCAGGGGTTGCCGTGGGGATTACACGGGCATATGTTAGAGCCCCTAGATCAACCAGGACTGGCCAGTGCCATAGTCTTTGTTGACATCATCACCGGACACTGGCTCCTATCCCCAACTCGGCCCTACCTGGGGAAGGCAGTGTCTCAGGGTAGAGCTTAGAGCTCTTCTTCTTCTTCCACCTCCTCATCCTTCCTTTATCCACCTACTTTCACTTCTGCCTTCTCTCCTCCCAGCCAGAGGGGCAGAAAGCTCCTCTTCCATCCGAAGCTGTTAGCCAAAGTGGTCCCTTGACCAGAGTGTGTTGTCTATGTGGAGGGGCATGGGGCTCGTGATCTGCGGGCCTGAGCCCAGTCAGAGAGTTCACAGGACTCTGCAGAGTGGTACAGCAGCCACTCAGCCCCAGGCCCACAGCACAAGCAGCAGCACTTCGTCTCTCCAGGCAGCTGTCCTGGTGTAGATGGGAGGTTGAGGCATGCTGGCTAGAGCCTTAGATGGCAGGAGCAAGCAACCTGGCGGTGGAAAGACCCACTGAGCGGCCTCTGCCTTTGATGCTTCTGAGGATTTCCCTAGCCTTGGGGAGCAGATAGGGACCTGCTGTCACATGAGGCTATGTGAACCCACTGCTATGTTCTCCAAGTGACATTTACAAGGTGGCAGCAGGGATGGCCAGCCTGGTGTGTCTGTGGTAGAGGGAGGCAGAGGTCTGGGTGGTAGGTGAGGGGGACTCTGCTGAAGACCAAGCCCTGGAGTCATACTGGGCGTATAGTATTTAATTTTTTTTTTTTTTTGGCGGTACTGGGGATTGAACTCAGGACCCTGTGCTTGCTAGGCAGGCGCTTATTCCACTGAGCTATATCCCCAGCCCCTGGGCATATAGTATGAAGCTGCCAAGTTTAAGTCCTCTCCCCTGCTTCTCACAAAGCCTTGGGCAGGTTACCTGGCTGTACCTGCTCCATCTGTCTTGGGTGCTACGTGAGCCAATGCATGTAGCTGAGTGGGTGCTAACCGATGGCCTTGTACCCTTGTTGCCTGCAGATGATGTGTCCCCGTATTTCAAGACGGAGCCCGTGCGGACGCAGGTGCACCTAGAAGGAAACCGCCTGGTGCTCACGTGTATGGCTGAAGGCAGCTGGCCGCTGGAGTTCAAGTGGCTCCACAACAATCGGGAGCTGACCAAGTTCTCCCTGGAGTACAGGCAAGTTGCACTGCCTCCCTGTCCTGATGGGAAACATCAGGATGTGGACCTGGTCACAGGGTCCCTGTCCAGCGCTCCTCCTTGGCCAACAAGACTACACTACATCAGTTGACCCAGCCCAGGATTAGGGCAGAAGGGACCTGGGGTCTCAGTTTACTCCAAAATCCGGCCTCCCTGCTTCCTAAAGGAAAGGATGGTTGTCTGGGAAGGACAGGTCTTCAAGCAATTAAGCCCTTCCTCTCATTTGCATTCCTGTCCCCGGAGGCAGATTTGTATCAACATCCCCAGGGCAAGACAATCTTGTTTCCCCAACAAAACCGATTATGCACATCAGGCCTGGGGATTAATCGCCAGCCACAGGGTTGGGAGCCAATAAAAAAGGCAGAGATGGGAGGATAAGAGTAGGAGGACGGGAGCGCAGGGCCAGGAGGAAGGAGTAGCTGCTTGGCTCACATTGCTAGAGGCAAACCTGCCCCTGCTAAGACCCTGCCCCATTCCCCATCTTTCTCCCCACTGGCCATGCCCTGGGGAGGGAAGGGCCGGTCAAGCCCAGTGCTCAGGAGCCTCGGTACAAATGAGGAGTGATAAGCCCTGCATGCGAGTGCGGGGGCAATCTCCATGCCCCTCCTGAATGGTGCCCCAATAGAAGGTGTCTCCTCTCCTACTAACCCAGGCTGCTGAGCGCCCTACCTCTCCATGATACCCAGGCCTCTCTCACAGAGCCCCTGAGACAGCAGGGCTCTTCTCAGAAATAAATGAGGAAGGGGCTCTGGCCATTGTATGAGGAACCCTCAGGTCTACCAGATAGCCATCCTCTGCTGGGTTTAGCAGAGTGGGCTGTGTTACCAGGCCAGGGCAGGATTTAGCATCTTCCCCACCTGCATGGAGAGAGCTAGACCAGGAAAGAAGAGGTCCTTCATATTGGTTGCCCTGGGCAATCTTTACTGACCGATTCTGAAGAGCCCCTGCACCCTTTTGGGTGGGGAACATGCTTGAATGGGATACCCAGACCTGGAAGATAGCTTAACGTGAGGGTAAGTGGGTCCAGAGCCTCCCAGCCTGACCTTTCCTTCTGGGAGGAACCTGGAGCAGGGTCTAGGAGGAGAAGAATCTGTTTCATGTCTGATTCAGAGCTGATCATTTGGTGCCCTGCACTGCCAGGGCACAAGTGTGGGCACCACACAGAAGCAGAGTACAGTTCAGCTCAAGGATCAGTCTTGCTCACCAACAGAAGAAGCCATGTTTGAAAACAGTCCGTTCTTGTCCTTTAGCAGTGGTCAGGATTCAACTGTTGATAATGGCAGCGATAATAACAATCATGGTCAGTGAAAACAGTTTATAAGGTCAGCATTATGATGTGGGCTCTGTGCTTAGGACACTGAATTCCGCCGGCCATCCTGTGAGTAGGCACAGTCATTTTCCCCATTTTACAAGTGAGCAGATGAAACTTTGAGTTCAAGAATTCACCCGGGTCTGACTGCTGAGCTGACTCCAGAGCTGGATTTCCCTTCCGTCCACCACCCTGCCTCTCATGGAGGAAGGATTGCTGCAATCGCTTCCTTAATGTGTATCCTGAGCAATCTTTCTGTTAACTGTGCTCTGCAGATTCTAGAAAACAAAGCAGTGGGGAGAATGCAAATATTCCATTTTATAGCTGTGTTGGGTGGAAGTCATTCAGGGGAAATAAATGAGCCTCCACTTGGGAAGCTCGTCCTTTGCCTCCTCGCCACAGGAGCATTTGCTGCAATGGTGTGGCGGCAATCACACGCCTGAATGCGGGCTGGTCAGGGTGTTCCTCTAATCAAAAACTTGCTGTGCCCACAGTGCAGGGCTGAACCCCTCAGTGTGGCCTCAGAACTCTTTGTTCTTGCTCCTGATGGCATCTTCTTACCTCCCACCCCTCCCACATGGGCTAGCACATGCCCAACAAGCAGGCTGCGGTAGCTTCCATTGGCCCCTTTCAGAGCTTTCTCTCCTGTGGGGTTCAGCCCAAATGCCTTCTTCTTCAGTAATCCTGTCCAACCTGACTGCTTCCCTTCCCTTCCCTTCCCTTCCCTTCCCTTC